>JAQFVV010012562.1:2329422-2692921 GCA_028023455.1 Epiperipatus broadwayi | reverse complement strand
ATATATATATAACTTGAGATGTGAACTCTATTATAAATATATGCATATGTTATATAAGTAATTTTTTTTTGCTTAGTGTATTAAAATAGGGCATAGAGAGAGTTAAGTTTTATAAAAGCATGAAAAAACTAGATAAATGATGGTATAAAAAGGGCACACTAATACAGAGATAGCTTATTCTTAAATAAATGTTTTTAAATAAGGGCTATGACCTCATACTTTATCAATTAGATATAAGTAAAAATGAGTGATGATGGAGGTTAAGTTAATTAAAGGCACTTGAGATATAGATAGATGGTTGAGGAGAATTATGGCTGAGAAAGAGTGGTTGGAAATTTTGAAGTATATGGGTGGATAGATAAAGGTGTTTGACTCTGGATGTATAGGAGATCAGGGAGCAGAACAGAATAAAGCAGAACAGAATAAGTAATATAAATATTTTATAAGTTTATAAATAAGTATAAAAAATATTAATATGGAACAAGAAAAAGAATTAGTTATTGAAGGAATGGAGGAAGTGAGAAAGCAAGGCCCTCCAGAGTGGTTGCAAATTATGATGATACAATTCAAAGAAATGAATCAGAGATTAGATCAACAATCACAAGCAGATAAAACAAGAGATAAATCAAATTGAACAATCCGAAGATTAGATAATAAACTAGATCAGCAATCTCAAGAGATGAGCCAAATAAGTCATAAATTAGACCAACAAACTCAGGAAATGAAGCTAGACATAAGTCAACAATCTAAAAAAATAGAGAATATTGAAATAGAGTTAAAAAACAAATGGCAAGAGTTCGATGATAGATGTGACATAAGATATAAGGAACTTGCTGATAAATTGACAACAAATCAAGAAAGTTGGGAGAAAAGTTTTAGTGTTGTAAAGGAAGAGTTAGTAGCTGTACAAGAGGGATATAGGAAAATGGTCAACAAAAATGAAAGCCTTAAATTAGCTCAGAATAATTTCAAAGAAGGTATTAGCAGTGAGATTAATACTTTAAAATTAGAGGTAGCTGCTGTACAAAAACAGTTAAAAGTAGAATATAAAGATCTGGGAAAAAAGCAGGGTAAATCAGATCATGAGCTAAAGAAAGTACAGAAAGAGGTACATAGTATAGGTGAGCAAATGGCAGGGACCACAAGAGAAGAGATAGAAGGTCTAAAACAAAGTGTAATAGAATTAGAAGTCAGTAGCCAGAAGGATCAATTTGACTTTAATGAAAAGCTGGAAAATCAGCAAAGGATGGTGGTGGAGGAAGTGAAAGAATACCTGCATTGTCAGGAAAAAGACCTAAACCATAAATTATTAATATTGATGGAAGACAAACTGACTGAAATAAAAGAAATGCAAGTGAAGGGAACATCTAGTAGTGAGTCATGTAGAATACTACAAAGTTTAGGGCCCAAGATATACGAAAATAATCCTATAGGAATAGAAAATGGGCAGATAGTAGAGAAGGGTCCCAGAAGGACAGAGGAAGAGGAAGATAGTTTAATAAATGAGGGAAGAAGTAGCCATATAGCTAAATATATTCAAGTGAAAGTTTTTAGGTTGAATATGGGGAAAATCCCATAGAATATTTGAATGGTCTCGATGAACTGTTTTCTTTGAGTCGACTAAATGACCGAGAAAAATTAGCAGTCGTGAGCAACCACCTTCATGCCTCAGCAAAAAGTTGGTGGTGTGCACTCTTTTATAGACCCAAAACATATGGGGACTTTAAGAGTATGCTACTTCAGACATTCTGGAGTGAAGAGAAGCAGGATAGTCTGAAGTACAAAATTAGCCAGCAAAAATATACCCCTAGAGAAGGAACTTATACTCAGTTCTTCCACAGTCAGGTTGCTACTTTAAAAATGCTTACAGCATGTCCCTTATCTGAGCCCCAAATCATTAGGATAACCAGAAGGAACTTCCCCAAACAGGTAGAGCAGGCCCTAATAGCTGCTGATGTATACTCCCTAGAGAGAGTGGCAGACATGTTAGATGCATTGGGGGCTACAGAAAGTATGGCTGAAGGTTATCCTAGGAGGAAGGAGAACTGTAATTATAAAGTCTCCAGTATGAGAGTTGGAAACAACCAGTTAGGCTGACACTTTCCAACAAAACCCAGTAAACCACACATAGGTAGGCCTGGAAATAATTCCCATCAGCAAATGCAAAGTATACCCATAATTAATAGAAACAGGAGTCCAGTAGCCAGTTGCTCAGGAATTAGTAATAATGTTCCACATAAGGTGCAGCAAAAGTCTATAAAGATCATGTCAAAAACTAGTCCAACAAACTAAAATGGGCCTCGACAGAATGTTCCCTACTGCAGGAGCCCATTGCTAACTTGGGGAACAAGGACAATATTTTAACAATTAATTTAGGTTGGGACACAGGTGATGATCTGGACAGTGAACATTTGCCAGCTTGTTATACTTTAGGTGGCTGTCCAGAGATCAAACTGGTCATTTTAGGAATAGAAACCAAGGCATTGGTGGACACAGGGAGCCAGGTTTCAATAATCTCTGGGGCACTGTATCATAAAATACTTAGGGAGGATGAGGAAATTCCCAAATTCCCTATGAAGTGAACTGCTATTGTATTAGCTAATGGCAAAAAGGCCAAGCTATTTACCCAGAAAGTATGGCTTACCCTACAAATAGGATCTCACTCATATGAACATGCCTTCTTGATCATGCAAGGCCTTATATATGAGGTTATATTAGGATCCGATTTTTTAAATAGGCATGGGAGTGTGATCGATTTTTATAACAAACACATAAGATGTCAGAGTGGAGACGAAGTCCTGGAAGGAGTAGTACCATTTTATCAAGCCAGCATTGCTACAATCCAAGAGGCCTCCACTCAGCAGGATGTGAGACATAAGTTAAAAGGAATTGAGGGTATAGACCCTGATTTAGGAGGGAAAATGTTTCACCTTCTTTGTAAGTTCATGGAAGTGTTTTCCAGAAAACCTGGCATTATTAAGGGGTATGTGCATCAGATTCGATTAACAAATTCAGAACCGTATCAATGTAAAATATACCCCATCCCCTACCAATACAGGGCTGAAGTCAATGCCCAAGTTAGAAAAATGGTGGAATGGAATGTCATAAAAAATGTCCATCTGCATATAACAACCCTTTGGTTATTGTCCAAAAGAAGGATAGCACTGTCAGAGTATGCTTAGATGCAAGGTTTTTAAATCGATTAACCATCCCAGAAAGGGATGTCCCTCCCACTATACAAGAGTTGCTAATCAGATTCAGAGGTAAAACTATTTTCAGTACCTTTGATCTGACTGCCAGTTATTGGCAAATCTATTTGCACCCAGAGGATCAAAAGTATACTGCATTTAGACATGAGGGTCATTCATATGTGTTTGAAAGGATGCCCTTTGGTCTTATAAATAGCAGTGCAGGCTTGATCCGATGCCTAGATAGAGTACTATCAGAAGAAGTTAAAAATGTCATCACAACATATGTTGATGATATAGTCATTGCCTCAAGCAATGCAGCAGAACATCTCCAACATCTGAATACCTTTTTAACTGAATGTAAGGAGAAAAATATAAAAATTAATCTAGCCAAGAGCACTATTGCTGTACAAGAAATACCATTTCTAGGACATCTGGTGGGAGTGGATGGAATAAAACCAAACCCTGATAAAATAAGTGCAATCTGGAACTTTCCACAGCCAGAAAATAAAAAGCAGCTAAGATCCTTCTTTGGTGTCTGCAATTTTTACCATCGCTTTTATAAAAATTTTGCCTATGACACCATTTATCTATCCCAATTACTTAGAAAAAACACTAGATGGAAATGGACAGAGAGCACCATTCTACAGAAATGAACCTCATCAAAACTAAATTCCTTGAACAAATCATATTAGGATATCCCAACTTTGAAGCTATCTTTTATGTACAGATGGATAGCAGTGGATA
The DNA here is from genome assembly GCA_028023455.1 of Epiperipatus broadwayi. NCBI lineage: Eukaryota > Metazoa > Onychophora > Udeonychophora > Euonychophora > Peripatidae > Epiperipatus > Epiperipatus broadwayi. The sequence goes on along the minus strand of JAQFVV010012562.1, from coordinate 2,688,986 downwards.
TGGGCTGGGGGTGATCTTATTCCAATTAGATAAAGATCACAGACCACAGGTACTTTGCTTTCTTAGTTGTCTTCTGAGAGAGCCTGAATTACATTATACTACAACTGAAAAAGAAGCATTAGCAGTGGTTTGGGCCTTTCAAAAGCTTAAGCAGTACCTGGTGGGATCCCACATTGTCATAATAATGGATCACAGGAGCCTAGAGTTCCTGAATAGGAGCTATTTGAACAATGAAAGGCTGATCTGATGGAGCCTATTCCTGCAACAATTCAACTACCAAATTCAATATTGTAAAGGCAAAGAAAATGTGGTTGCAGATATTCTCAGTAGGAATCCTGTGAGAATCCAACCACAACATGTAAATCTAGACCAGGCATATATAGTGGCAATAACCCTTGTTGTTGATGATTCTGTGGAAAAAGAGTTGAGTCAATTACCCCAGTTACAAAGCCAAGATCCTAAATTACAGCCAATATTGGCCTATTTGTCTAAAAAAATTAAAGGTGATGCAGTTAATAGAATGATAACCAATAAATCCATCCTCAGATATTGTATAAAACAGGATTTATTGCATTACCAGACAGTTGAACATCAGGAGACTTCATGGAGAATATACATCCCCACAAGTATTAGGGGAAAATTAATTTATTATGTTCACTGCTTGTATGGGCATTATGGACCTAGAAAAGTGGAATATGTTATTAGGAGACTATTCTACTGGCCCAATATGTATGCCTCAATACTACAATGTCTTAAGTATTGTGAAATTTGTTTAAAATCCAAGTATACTAGTCACTCATATGCGGGGATCTTGCAACCCATTATTCCTAAACAACCAAATGATCTATTAGCTATAGATTTTTATGGGCCATTGCCACCGTATAGGAGATTTAGGTATATCTTGGTTACTTATGATGTCTTCTCGAAATTTGTTGCTGCATATCCTGTCTACAAAGCCAATGCATGAGGGGCAATTAGAAATTTAGAAAGTTCACAATTTACCTTAGTGGGAAAACCAAGAACTATTCTAACAGACCATGCTACCTCTTTTCTCTCCAAGGAGTGGAACAACTGGTTACAGCACCAAGGGATTAAACATGTCCTAAGTTCCATTCGTAACCCACAATCTAACCCCTGTGAAAGAGTCATGAGGGAGTTGGGTAGATTGCTAAGGGTTTACTTGGAGGGCCATCATAAGAATTGGGTTAAACAATTAGGCAAAGTGGTTGGGTATATTAATATCACCCAAAATGAATCCACAAAATTTGCCCCAACTCACCTACATTATGGAAAGAGAGAACCAAACCTTATAAAGACTCCACTGCCCAGCATAAAGGAGAAAGAAATAAGTAAGAAAACACTTGTAGAAAGAGCAAGGAATAACTTGCAAGGGATGGCTAAGAAACGGATTGCTAAAGGTCCAAAGAGACCAACTCAGTTCAATGTAGGAAATCATGTCCTTGTTAAAACTCCTCATATTAGTCACCCACAGAAGCATAAATTCAAAAAATTCTATAATATATGAAGGGCCATTCCGTATCAAGGAAAGAAAAGGGGAAAATGCATTTGTACTGGAATCATCAGAAGGAGTAAAAGTCACATATAATATATGTAGCCTAAAGCCAATGGCACTTCTGACCTAAGCAATTCTTTACATTAAAAATTTTTTTTTGTTTGGGAGTGAGGCAAATGTATGTATATGTTCTCATTTCACATGCATGTATATTATTTAATTAAAAAAATTTTTTTTTTTTTATATATATAAATTTATGTGTATTTATTATTATGTATAATTTATAAATTGTTAATAAATAAGCAGTTGTAAAGAGAGAAGGTAATAATATTTAATATTGATTTATTATATTTTCTTATTAAATAAGGTGTTAAATTATTTAACAATAATTTTTTTGTTAAAATAAAGCAGATCAAAAAAAAAGTGTAAAATAAGCGATCAAGATTAGTAGATAAAAAAATGTACACATGCAAAAGAGTGTGAAAGAATGAGAATGTCTGTATAAACACCAAAACACTTTTACACCTATTTCTAATGACTATAGATTGCCAGCTTTATTGTTTGTGTTATCTGTATCTAAGATTATTTTTAGAAAAGAGGTGCTTTGATGGAATAAAATGTGATTATTAATTTTCTTGTAAAATCGCGATAGAACATCAGCTTGTCAAACTCTGATTTTTGATCTTTATCTCAAGATAAGATTTCAGGTGGTCCTTTTCTTTGATCAAAGATTCACAATATAAACTGAATGAAACAATATTTAGTGAGTCAGTTTTTTTAATGTGATTAAGAAAGAGATGTAGGCTGTCAGTTTTTTCTTCAATATTTTAGAGGGAGAAGCGTATTTTGCAAAATGAGTAACAATATTTATGAATGGAAATCAGTTAATAATATTAATGAAATATGCAATCATTTTAAATGAAAGGAATGAACAGTTTTCATATTTTAAGAGTATGAGTTATTGGTTTTTTCCTCTTTAAAAAGAAAAATTAAAGAAAAATGACTCTTGTTTAAAAATATAGATGAAGATATGCATATATATAAGTAATTCCCAGCAGTATTAAGAAAGAGAAAGGAAAAAAATTGAATTTCTTGGTAGAAGTTATTGACAATTCTATAAAATGATATTAATATATTTTTGCTGTGTATAATACTATGAATTTGCATTGCTAAAACCATTGTTTCTGCTTCCTGGAATCTTACAGAATGGGTTAGCTCACTGATCTACTATGGACTCATATACCAGTCCATAGTAATCAAAAGAATGGACAAATTTAAAGCCAGCCACAAACATAATCTAATCATCATCTTGGCTCATCTTGGACAAGAGAAGAAAGGAAAGATAAATAAAAGCCATATATAGCCAGGTTCAAAGCTATGAATCAAATTTTTGCTAAAGTTTTCCTCATAGTCATCTAAAGTGTCTACAATGATTTTTTTTTAAAATGGTAGAGACAAGCAAATCCACCAGTTCATACTTATCTAAAAGTATTTGTAATAACTCTTTTTGAAATGGTAGAAGCAAGCCAGTCAATGAATTCATTGTTATCAAAAGCATCAACAATAAATAATTTTAAAATTGTGAAAACCAGCAGGTCAATTAATTCATGTTTATTAGAAGGTATCAACAAGAACTGTCTTTTTTTAAATGAAGCAAATCAACTTATTGAAGCTATACGTGAGACAAGCAGTCTGAAAATTCAAACTTGGGACATTTATAAGAAGTGAAAATAATCGGGTAACTATGAACTTTCATTAACAGATCTTTTATTCTTACTTATTAAAAGTAAACCTTAATTTATTGGTCAAAGCATTTTTTTTTCTTTTGATACAGAAACATTAAAGGCTTGTTTATCGATAGTTATTCTCAATATCACATAACATAACATAAACACAGCTGAAATCTTTAAACTTAAATTTTCATTATTTTTTATTACTTTTTTTATTATATATTGTAATATTGAAATGTTTTTTTTATTGTTCTTCATTTGTTATGATAATGAGCAACCTATAAATATATGCATTTATAATGTTTTTTTTATTTATCTTGTTGCATATTAAAATTGATATAATGTATTTTATTTTCTTTTGCTCAAGGTTGCAAAAATATTTTTTTATATGTGTGATATATGTATTAATCTCTAATATAGAGGAACACATTTTAAAAATATATGTTGACATATCACAGGGTGTGTGTGCATGTGTAACTGCTTATACAAACACGTCAAAAGAATAGGTTATGCATAATTAGTTTAAATATGGTAAATTGAAAAGCAGGGCTTCACATTTGAATGGAAGTGAAATAAAACACGCAAGTTACATATGCAATTTATTTTTATGATATAATAAGTTAGGAAAGTCTTAAGTAAGCATTCAATGAAACATTTTTTTAATGTCATTCTAAGCCAGCTTATTTTAAAATATCCAAAATGACAAACTTGTATATTAAATTTATTTGGTTGTGCTTATATAAATTTTTGTATTAGTTCTATATTTAATTAATGTAATAATAAGCCATTTATCTAATTAGTAAATTTGATTTAAAAAGTAGAATTAAAGAAGAATAGTATTAATAAAATATAATTATATCTTAATTGGTTTCCGAGTTATTATTAAAAATATCATGTTTTTCTTGTCTTGATTTTATTATTTTAAATGATCATCACTCACAGATATTAAGAATCATCATTCGTAAATATTGAGCAATCACTTGCAAATATTAAGCACTCGCAAAATGTTAAGCAAACTAGAATGTTGATTTACATTTAAGTATTTAAGGATTATGCTTGATAATAAACAAATTTTAATAATTATAGTTCCATAATAGAAAGCTAAAATTATGTTGTGTCCATGAGTTTTGATCATCTTCATCAAAGATGGATATATTATTGATTAAAACACTGTTTCAAATAATACTATACAGAAGTTAAGATTGCCATCATCATTGATGAAATAAATTATAAGCATTAAATCTAATTTTAAACATAATTAATATATTTAGTAAACAGGGGTTTATAGAAAGTAGAATATCACATGGAGAGATGCATGATGATCAGTCATCATCACTAGTATTATTAAATCCTAGTTTTAACTATAAAAGTATTTTAGTAAATAAACATAAACTTGTATAAATGCTAGTGAATGTAATATTTAAATCCCATTTTGACAAAGGATGATTTTAAAAAATGCCTATGAGTTTATAAAGATAAATTTATTGTTGTGAGTTCATTATAAAGCTATGGCTGGTATCATCATTATTATTATTATCATCATCATTATTATCTTTATATTGTGATAAATAATTAAGTTAAGTAACTAGTTCTCATGGCCATCCACTTAAGTAATGGTCTTCACTATGTTTAATTGGAAGCCATTAATAAGAGTATAATTGTCTGTTCATCAATATACGTCAACTGAGCTAGTAATGTCTATAAGAGTCTTTGATATATAAATTTTGGTAATATTGGAATCTTATAATTTTATTGACATAGATAAAATATAAGAATGTCATTTTTTTTTCATTAGTCATCCAAGTCATGTGTAATAAAAATGTACCGAATGAGTTTGAACTCAGTACACTCTAAACAGATATTTATCTAGATTTAAAACAATCTAGTGGCGCTCGTGGGAAAACACATGTACTTAGCTAAACTGAATAAAGAGTGATTTAATCCCTTTCCAACTTCATAATATTAACTTTATATGATTTTTTTTTTATAAGTTGTTATAAACAGCACCAGTGTGTGCGTGTGACCATGAATGGTCATATATACATGGAAAGAGGAATGAGAAGAGGATTCTCAGTTAAAAGAACCTATTATTGGAGTTAAGCATAAGGCACTCCAGGAATCTCACAGTGGGTAATTTTATTCAGTTGCTATATTTAATATTATTTTATTTGATGACAATGGCCAGTATGTTTTATTGTTCAAATGACTTCCCCAATATCTAAATATTTTAAATCTTTAATGATGATAGTTTTAATTGTCATTTTATTATTTTATGTTTTGAGAAATGAGATAATTTATTTATTTCATTATTAGCGTAACAGAATTAATGTTGAGGGTAGTTGCAAACGGGCTATAATGTTATATTTAATTAATTAGAAATGGGCACCCAAATAGAGCATGGTATGCATATGTTCTTATTTATATGTTAGCATCATCCTTATTTAATTATAAATTGTATGTTAGCTAACACAGTAAATTCATTTCTCATTTAATTTTACTTGGTTACAAATGATGAACTGCTGAAGCATATCATATATCCTGTTTAGTGTTTAGTTATTGAATTATAGCAACTATCATTTTATCACTCATCTGTATATTTATAATCAGTTACAAAATAGCAATCTTTTTCATCATTACATTAATTTGTATGCTGTTACAAAGTTTTCTTACTGTTTCAAATGACAGATTATAAGCATATATGTTAATAATTAATAAGTTCTATCTCTGTCTATCTATTTATATTTACCGTTACAATATATATATATATTGAACCGAATTGAAATTCGTTTCAATGGTGTTATTACCAAAAATATTTATTAAGCTTTTAATTTTCATTAAACATTTAATGTTTAAATTTTATTATTTAAAAAAAGAATACGTGTATCAAAATACACAAGCGTTTATATGTAAAACGGTTCATTTCAGTGTTATCGATTTATTTTAAAATAATTTTCTTATACTGCTTGTTTTTACTTGAAGTCAATTAATTAAAAAAACAAGCAACCTAGCTAATTACTTTCCTGTAGCTTTTATTTTAATTATTGTAAACAATTCTAAAAGTGGAGATTTGATTTTTATGTAGTTGTTTTCATTTCAATAATCCCTGGGTAGAATTCCTAGATAGATTGAGCGGGAGATTAATATTTGCTCTGCCTAAGGCGTAGAAATTGAACAACAAGGAAAGTGTTTCATGGGAAATGGAGCAATGTATAAATAGCTCTGAAAATTTGGAGAGTTAGTTAATTCATTATTCATAACCAGACAAGCTGTTTCTTAAGTGAAAGTTTATATCAGTGTGGACATTTAAATTCTTAAAGGACATCAGCTGTTATTAAATACTTTTACTTGCAACAAGATGAAAGATTCTATACGTGTTATCACCACCCGAATGGCTTGCTAACTCAACAAAAGATGAATCCCTAACTTCCAAGTTTGCTCCAGTAATGCCTTAAACATCTAAAAGAAGCCGGAACCTCTACCTTGTCACTGTCTATGAACTTGAAATGAACTAGAATAATAGTGCACACTCTAAGTGAACATTGTTTTACCGAAAGGTAACTATTTTCTTTTTTATTCTTTCCAGGGCAAATTAATTCTCATTAAATCTCCACTCAGTCTAATCCTAAATATGTATTCATAAGCTTAAGTAATTTATATAGCCTCATATTTAATATTTGCCGTGTTTTCTAATATTTTGTAGTGTGTCTTGGAATCTTAGTTTTAAGATTCCAAGTTACTGTCAATTTTTGTTTATTGGAGAGTGACGAGTGAGTTTTCTATTTTTATGTACTTTTATAAAAGCTTTGGCAGCTGTGCCTTTTAAATGCTTACCTGTAATTATATTATTATTCAATAAGTAATTTTAAACTCTATGTTTGCCCTATTGCTAAACCTCCATAAATCTTTTGGCTGGTGACTTGATTGTCTGATTTTCCACAGGTGGGGATTTCATTTCTTATATCTCTGAAGGTGGAAATTAGAATTGTTTTTCTTTGTAATTTTATAAGTTGTCAGCAGGAAGATAAAATATATCCCTCTTTAAATTACAGGTAAGCAATACTTTCGTTCTTCTGGAGTATTTAAACTTTTAATATTTCGTACTCATGTGCACTCCCCGATAGATTTCTTTTTGTATTTATTATGTGTGCTTTAAATTTATCAGAGCATGTACTCAGAATTTGTTTGTAAGTTTATTTTCTTTAAATGCTGGGGCAGACGTAACTGTTTTTCTAATTATTTACTTGTCCCTTATTGAGACTTTAATTATTAATTTTAAAATAATTTTCACCAATCGTTTGGCTGGGATTCACCAATTTTAATTGTTTTACTCCATTTCAAGCATATTTTGTTCTTGAGGTGGATCAATCACCGTTATTTTAAATGTAGTAATAGGTGCAGCTCATACCGATATAAGGACATTCGGGGTCTGACCAATTTTTGGACCTCGAAAAGCTCATTGGTGCTGGATTTCTTTGATCTATTTCAAGGACGTATTGTTTAAGTATCTGAGGGTGAGAACCAATGTTTGGAGTGAATCCTCTGCTGAATGAAATTTGCTTCCTCCCTTTTAAATTTGTTTATTAGAGAATCAGTAGATCTGCCAGAGCATTGCATTTAGTCTTTCTGGTACATGCCTGAGCTAATCATATTTGTTAACTTATAAACTTTTCTTATAAGTTAATTTTCTCTTAATAAAATTTTAGAATTTATTTAAACTTAATTTGGCTGACATTTGTCTTTGTGCTTTTGTCTCAATTGTCTAAACACTTTAAGATCTCTTGTTTCTCCCCGAGTCTAGTCGGCACAAACCATCATCATCATCTATTCTGATCACAGTAAACAAATTTTCCAGATACGTAGTGATCTGGTGGCACCCTCTGTATCAAAATAGATTGATAGACGAAATTAAAAGCTTTCATCTGGCACAATATATATATATATATATATATATATATATATATATATATATATATATAGAGAGAGAGAGAGAGAGAGAGAGAGAGAAAGAGAGAGAGTTAACTTTTGAATTCATAACTAAAAGTATTGATATGTTATAAAATTAAAACTTTCAAAACATTAAGGAGTATGAAAGCAACCTAATTGTACTGCATTGACGATCATATGTAAGCTATAGGAATCACAAGTTAACATAGACTTTTCTCTATCTATAGTTTTTCTATTATTAGCTAAACTAATCCCTTCCTAGTAAAGGATTTACTACTCACTCTTCACAATGTGTAATGCTAAAACAACAGCTTTAACCTTAATATTCACAGGTACATTAACTTTCACACACTTGTAAATTCTGTTGCCATTCACATCTGTAGCTGATACTTGTATATTTTGAGGCATGTATTTTCTTTTATTGCTGTCATTAATTTTTATCCAAACTTTATATGACAACAAAGAAAGGCCAGCTATCTATTTTCATTGTAATTTTATTTTCCACAAACAATGATGTCTGACACAATACAGACATCATCTATGCCATTAATCTCATTAACAGATATTTTCCCTCTTAATCTATCTCCACATGACTTAAAGTCTGAACTTAACTGCATTTCTCAACTTTTGTCTTTGTTTCTAAAACACAAGCTAAATGTTCTTTAATTTTACAAACATTATATTTCACCATTTTAAATTTACAAAATGTCTTAATATGGCTTTTTACACCATAACAATAACAGATCAAACCTTCCTTTGCTCTCTTCAAACTCATAGCTACAGCTTGTGATTTATTTACAGGAATCAAATTATTCTGCATTCTGACTGAAGTCTGAAATTCTGATGCTTCTTCTAATATTACTTCTTGTACCAAACATTTTTCAAGGGCTATCCTCAGCTATGGTCAGACATTCCAAACAATAGTTGGTCAAGCAACATGTCTTCTAACTTGGAGGTAAATTTTCATTGTTTCATGAGTGTACAAAGTGCTATATCATAGTCTATATAATGCTTCACAAGATAATTAATTGCCTTCTCATCTTGAAAGATAGATGAGATACAATTTCAAAGTTGCCGGCTAAAAATATACATTTAATTTCTTCTTTTTTAGCTCTTCATATGGAATGTCATCAGGAGTTTTCAGCTCACACAATTATTTTGCAACTTGTAAAACATCCTTCTCAGAAAATACAAAAAGTGTAGCTATTTTGAGTCTGTCTTCATCAATTTTATTTATTAGCATATAACACTCAATATGGTCTGACATAAGCTTTCTATGCAGACATGTTGTTAATATCAAACTCATGAATACTGTTGTTCAACATTGATATTATTTATCAATTATATATACAACAGGTTATTATTTCATAAACTGATGACTATAGCCATTCAATTTTTGACTCATGTCATTCTACTGTTGAATTGCATCATTATACTGTTGACCTATGTCATTCTCCTATATAAGGGTAAAATTAATGTTTTCCAGCTGCATATGCATCTGCAATTATTAATAAAGAACAACAGTAATTAAAAGTAAAAAAAAATAATTTTATTGACTTGCTGTTAATAAAAATAAAATGATACATTAAAAAGAGTGAAATCACTTGAGCTTCTTTAAATGAGTTTTATAGTTGCTCATATAATAAATTGTTTATACACACAATAATTTAAACAAATCCAGTTATTTGTGTGTACCCCCATTTGCTTCTATTTTGACATATAGACATTCTAATTATGTATCTGATAACAGTCTTTAACTATTTTATTTCCTAATAATGATTAGCACACACATTGCATTTTTTTTATGAGGTTACACAATTGCTGCTCACTGTATTAAACTCTGCTCTACACTGATAATACTTATACAGTTATAATTATTTAGTTCAAAATACAGTGTAGGGCCCATTTACATATATTAACCTTGCTCAATATCAAAATTCAGATTTTTAGATTTATGCTAATTTTCTAGAATGCATTTCAATAGTAATTTTAATGTACTGTCTGTATATAAAATACAAGCTTTTAATTAACTTTATTTACACTAAATATACATATATGCACACAGAATAATCCAGCATATGAACAAAATATGCTATTCTAGAAAGTCTACGTATGCCAATCATGTATTTAAATGTATATTAAAAGTCAAGTATACTAATGAGAAATAATTATGCAAAAACGGACTCCTATTTTAAAAAAGAACTGCTAAGGACTATTTGTGCATGTGTAGAGGCATAATAATTGTAAATATGATTCACATTCTAAAAAGCAATGGATAATCTGAAAACTGTTGATATGATAACTACTGAAGTTTAGGACCTATTCATGTATGAAAACCTGTCATTTCAGATGCAATGCACTGAATAATAAAATTATTTATTGTGCTTGGGTAAACAATTCAAAACAAAACAACACTCTCCATATATTAGTGCCATCTTGTGATCATGTGATGTGCTTGGGTAGTAATTGATACATATAAGTAGAAGCTTATCTACAGACTTTAGAATATTTCTGATTGTTAATTACCCATTTTGTTATTACTCTTTACTCTTTTTTTTATTTTGATTATTTGACATTGAATAAATTTGTTTTGTTACTTTAACTTGTGGTTGAGTTTATTTAAAGTTACTGATACTTTAAAATGGTATTGCAATAATAATAATATCATTGGGGACATACAGGATGGTGTAGTCAACAGGATTGGAAAAAATCCAGTGAAATACCATTGATATAATTTTCTTCAGTATTGATAAAAGACTATGTGTAAATAGCTGATCCAGAAATCAATAAAAGTAGTGTCACTAAGCAGCAACAATCATGAATTCTGTATGGAGAAATCTGCAACTTGGAAGAGTTATATGGACTATATTGAAAGATGCACGTTCATAAATAAAATAGATGAAAAAATGAAAGTATATACATATATGCAGGAAAGGATATATTGCAACTGGCAACTCAACTCTGAATCCCTAGAAACCCTGAAGAAGTTGCATATCAGAAGTTGAAGAAAAAATTGAACATATATTTTATAGCTGCAATAACTGAATAGAAAACAACTACCCCATGAAAAATATCACTATTATCATATAGCAGTGAGGACATTAGCGAAAGATTGTGATTATGGTCTAGAGTTAAAGGATAGATTATTAGATCAACTATTATACAGAGTGGTAAATGATAAGTTTAAAAAAATATTATTAAGCGAAATTATAAATGCACAATAGAAAAATGCTTTGCACAAAAAATATTATTAGATAATGCTTTGAAATTTCTGCTCTCTAAACAAATGAATAAATATCTAATTGTGATAAAGAAAACAGATACAGATAGACTGAATTATGTGAGTATATATGTTACAAGTTTGGGGGAAATTCCCATTTAAAAAACTCCAGCAGATTTAGAAGTGAAAAGTGCCCTACTTATTAAACAATAGGACATTTAGCACAGTTTCTCCCACAAGAAAAACAGGAATGATGAAATAAAAATAATGCCAAACTGTAAATTGGGTGGGGGGGGGGAGGGTAGGAGAAATAAATATAGTATAAAAAAATTTAAAAATATGAATAATTATTATATTCTGAAGGATGTAAATATCAAGCAGAGAGTTACTATGGAAGTTAACAATGGAAGAGAGTGGGTATTATTTTCATATAAAAACTCATTGAAAATTGTAGAATGTAAGAAAAAATATTACTCATGAATACTGATATTATTTCTATGGACCTAAATGGAAATAAGACAGAGATGTATGGAAAAGTGATGGTATCTGTGAAATAAAATTCTAAAGTTAAATTTTTAACACTAAATATCATCAATAAAGATTTTCCCTATTACTAAAAACAAACTAGTTTTATCACTTGGGAATTCTCATAAATGTTATCAAGAGAGTACAATTGAAAGAAGTAGGTAAAAAGAAATATCCTAGGTTATTCATGTCATGATCAGTGGAGATATTGAAGTGATCAGTTGAGATTGAACTCATAAAGAATGTTCACCAAATTATATGCAAACCATGTTCATTTGCTTGAGATTGAACTCATAAATAATGTTCACCAAATTATATGCAAACCATGTTCATTTGCCTTAAAGAATAAAGTGGAAAAGATTATCAGTGAAATGATTCATAAAGGCATATTAACATTAGTAGAGGTCTCACCTGGGGATACTGCAATAGAATTTATTATAAAATCAGATGAAAATCTTTGTTTATGTGAAGACTATTGTGTTGTGCTCTAAACAAATTTATCAATAAAAAGCATATCCCATTCCTAGAATTCATAAGAATAGACTTAAAAGTTCACTTTTCATCAGATTCTCATCGATATATGATAGAATGATGGAATTACTAACTCTCATTACTGATTTGATATTTTATCAATGCAATAAGTCACTATATGACATTACAGTTGCACCTGATGACCTGCTCTCATGCAAAGACCATGCAATTGTCAGTTTAAAAAAGTGATAATTGCTCTATAATACCTTTTAACCTTTTTATTAGATTATTATATTAAAACACAATTCAGATTTAACATTTTAAGTTTTGTTTCTTTACCATTTAAGTAATTATTGAATCTTGGGAATTGAGATTATTAAGGTCCTTCTTTTGAGCCTCACTAATAATTTGCAGGATTGCTCACATATCCTCCAGTAAAAAAATTGTTAATAATATCTTCTAAGTGAAAATAGATAATTTACTTCATGCCATGAAAGACATTGTTTAATATTTAGATGACATATTGATTACTACTGAATATGCATATGAACTAGTCATACGTGTACATAAAGTCTATTCCAAATTATAGAAAATAGGAGCAAAGCTAAATACTGTTAAATGTATATGATTGATGTCAAAGATAAAATTTTTGAGCCATGCAATTAATAAAAATGGAAAATATCCTAATCAAGATAAAATAAAAACAATAAAATGCTGAGAAATCTAAGAATGTATCTTTTGCAGGTATTTTTAGATTTATTAAATTGTTTTGAAGTGTTGAGGGTTATTGACTTTATATAAATTATCAAAAAAACTACAATGATGGAAATGATCTAAAAAACAGGGTATAGTCTTCCTTAAACCTAAAGACTTACTTATTTCAAGTCAAACTTCTCATGCATTATCAGAGCAAACTGGATGTAGTAATTACAGTAGATACATAGAAATGAGGAATTGGTGCTGTGGTTTCCCACCACTGCTATGAAGAAGAACATTTTATGGCACTTGATTTAAGAACATTGACAGCAGCTGAGAAAAATTATAGTCATCTCAACAAAAAACTTTAACTATTACCTTAACCATAAGAAAATTCCATCAATACATTTACTGATGGAAATTCAAATTTGTGCTGATGATCATCCATTAAAGGAAATATTACGCAATGATAAAGAATTCCACAAGCCAACATATGTTACAGTGGATAAATATCCTATGGGCATATGATTTTAAGCTGTTATTTAACTCTAGAAAGCAGATTGGCCCTTGCAAATGCTTTACCATACCTGCATAATATTAATGAGTCAATAGAAGCTTATAGAAAACTAAATTGGTAACAGATCAATAATAGCTAAGGGGACAATAACATCCTCGATATGCAATATTAATGAAGTGGATTAAGCAAGGTAGGCAGGATAGATATCACTATAAAATTGTAAACCCTATATAAAATGTTTGAGTGTATTTATCAACTTGTAATGGTTGCATATTGATGACCAACCACATTCTCATTTCTATAGAAGGCTGAAAGCATGTATTAACCTTCTTTAATCAAGGTCATCCAGAAGTTATCTGCATGAAAGCTTCATCTAAGTTGAATGCTTGGTGTCTAAAGCTGAGCAAATAAACTGAATAAATGGTTAAGAATTGTATACAGTGTCAATTAGCCATTAAACTCTCATCAAAAAAGCTGTAATCTTGGTCTAAATTCTTTCAACCTTGAAGAATTTCATTTAAATCATAACTGACTAGTGAATATTTATATATTATTAATAGTTGTGGATTCATATTCACAGTGATTAGAATACAAAAAAATTAGTGCAGAGAGGTTCATTAGAGCACTGAAAGAGACTTTGAAAATTATGACTATCCTGAGACTATTGTGATGAACAATGGAACCAACTTTGCATCTCAGCAATTTAGGATTTTCTAGTAGATGTGGGAATATGTCAAGTGCTTATATCATTGTATCATCTTGAATCTAATGGTCTTTCTGGGAAGGCAGTTCAATAATTAAAATCTACATTGAATATTCAACAAATAAAATCTACATTGAATAAAACCTGCCACAAAGATATTTTTTGCAGCACTTTACTTCACATCAACTATTAATAAGACATTAGCCAAATCATTAATGTGCAAAAAATTCCATGCTCATCTCTCTAAATTATTACCAACTACAAATGAAAATTTAAATGACTCCATGTATTGTGGAAATCTTTAAGTTGAAGAAAACATTTGAATGTGTGACACTTTAAAAAATAAATAGCTACCATGAGAAATATTGGAAAATCTATCTAGGCAAATAAGCTTAATAACTGAATAACGGGAAAAAAGTTTAAGACACAAATCATTTACAACCTTGTAAAAGTGGGATACTAGAGATAAATAATATTCATGTTAAATCAACAAGTGACAATGAAAATGTGTTGGGGAAGAAGGAGGTACAAACCATAGAAATAGATCAATTTAGTAAAAATGATCCAATCAAGTATCAAACGATTGAGCCAATAAAAATCATGTTGTTTTTTTTCACGAGCACTCTAACAAGAAGAATTATAACTTCACAAGAAAAGAGAAGGAAGACTTTTTGCTAGAAAAAACCCTGCTAAATTAGAGGGTTATGTGTGTGAATAAATTAGCATTATTTCTAAAGTAGAAGAGAAAAATGAACTGTCTCTGTGTGTATTGCATATACACAAATATAAATAAAGTTTATCAATTAACCATATTCATGTAGACAGTATATGAATAAAATATTATTGTCCTGCTCTAGAAAATATGCCAATCATACATTTAAATGTCTATTAAAAGTCAATTGTGCTAATAAGAAATAATTATGTAAAAATGGATTCATATAAAATAAAACCCTGCTAAAGACTAATTGTGTGTGTGTGTGTGGAAGGATAATAATAGCAAGAATGGTTCACATATTCAAGAGCAGCAGATAATTTAAGTACTGTTATTTTGATAACTGCCAAGTTTAGGATCTTTGCTAATATCATGTAAGTATAGACATTGCAGTTATGTCAGAATTAGTATATAAAGAACTATCTTCATTTTAGATACTATGAAATGTATTATAATTATCTACTGTGGGTGTGGCACACAAGTAAAAGCTTATCTGTAGACTTTCTAATTTCTAATTTCCTCTTTATTCTTTTCTACTTTGTTATTTGACATTGAAAATTTGTTTAGTTACTTTAAGTAATGCTCAAATTTATTTAAAATTACCCATGATTTCCAGTGAGCACAATGGATTATTAAGTACTTTTATAGTTTGTATTTCAGTATTCAAAACAGTATTTCCCAATATACAATTTCAGTTACTTCTAACTTCAGTCATAAAAACTGTAAGCAAATATGTTGCATCAATTTACTAATTAGATATTTTCAAACACAACATTGAGTAATCCTATGGTGTGAAAATTATTCCTATAATAAATTGTTAGTCAATCATTTCCAAAAGTGAATATGAAACACATGCATCATTATTTTATTCAAACTGAATTTAGCAATAATACTGAATTTCAACTCTTCATATAAAATGTCACAAATTAGTTTATATTTGGACAATTAAAAATCTAGAACAAATATTATAATCAATATACAATTACCAAATTTTTTTTAATTAGTATTTTTTAAAGATTTTATTTAAAAATACATCAGTTCTAATTGTGATGAGCATATGGAGAGAATATTTTGATCTCATTTCTAACAATAATATAAAAATTCAGATGATAGTTTTTATTAATATAGAAATACTAACATATTTATATTTGGACAAAGATATCACAATTAATAAACTTAAAAATAGTGTTGATATCTTAGCTTCAAAACTACTGAAATATTTTAGAAATATGTGAATCCATAAAGTTATGACATCTGATTTTAAAAATGTTTTATTGTTCTACATTATAAAAATAAAGAGGAGAAAAAGTTTTTGTCATAATCATTATCGAATATCATTGACATCTGTTATAGTAAAAATAGTTTCAAACAATTTCTTTTTTGAATAAACTGTATCCAATTACAGAAGAAAAATTACTAAATTCAATGTATTTTTGAATAATCAAGAAACAACAATAGTCATGGTGAGTAAAGACGTCATTTATATATTGCCTTTAATGATTAAATGTCCTATGTGGATAGTAGAGTTTTGATCTTAAAATTGATCAATTGTTGCTACAGCACTATAACTTCCAGCACTCAAATTTCTTACAAACTTCTGAGTAATACAACATTTGAGATTATTTATTTTACTGATTTGGTCAAGTCATTAGACTCAGCAAACGAAAAAAAGTTAATTGATAATATTTGAACTTAGGTGAGTATCTATTAAAGTTTATACATATTATACACCTTCTGCATAATGGAATTAGAAGAGAAGTTTACTTTTAATGGAAATTTTGAAACATTTGAAACTAAAAATTGATAATTAAATAAAATACTAGCTCCAAATTATTTTCCATTTTTATGACAGAAAAGTTTGAAACTATTTATAGGCAGTTTTATGAAAAGGTCAAGATATGATATTAGTTTGATGATAGAGTTTTTAATTTGAACTGATTAAATGCAAAAAAAAAAAAAACTCTCATCTTCTGACTTCTATATAATTGTGCTATTCTTACCAATTTTATGTACAGTCTACAGAATGTTTTTAATACTTTAAGTACATCTCTATAAAAATTTTGGTTTATATTTAATGTTCAGAAAACTGAAATTCGTAATCAGCCAGTAATTGGAAAAAATATACAGCTAATATAGATTGGTTGATTGTCAACCTGAGAATCATTTAAAATATTTTTGTAGATTTGTATATAAAAATGCTGCTTAGAATTTAAAAGTGTTACACATATTTCAATGTGCTACTGTTCCATTTAATAATTAAAAAGACATATATTTATCATAGTAATATAATTGCCACACCAAATTAATTATTGTATGACTATTATTTTGCTCAATTTATTATATGAAAATACCGATCTCATGTTGCTCATGAAAATGCTATAAAAACATTATTTAACAAAAGGCACATCTTCATACAATTAGGCAAATGATACATATGAAGAATAACTGAATCCTAAAAAAATATTTTATGGCACACTTGAGCATAGTTTTTGTGGAAGAAAACCCCTGTTTACCTTGTAATGATCATATCAAAGATACCCTTAAAAGTTTTAAATTGAATGCTTTTATTAGAAGTTATAAATGAAGATAAAATATAATGGAGAACTTTAATTAGGCAAAAAAAATAAAGTTCGTTATAGAATGACAACTCCTATAAATGTAGATGCATTTGTGTTTTGGGGATTGGTTTATATTGACATTACAACACTCATCTTTAATAAATAGTCTATTTATATTGCAATTGACTAAGTATATAATATAAAGAAGGAAATAAATCTTCATTCATGCATTTTTTATGAATTTATATGTAATCACTCATAAGCATCAGTTTAAAAAGCATATGTGGACCACTTATGCTTAGAGCTTATTATTATATTAGCCAATCATTGCTTACCATGCTGAAATCAAGACTTAACTTATTGTGTGCTTGAGATATAACTTGACAAATGAATTGTACAACTTATTCATTCTATAGCAGGAGAGAGATAGAATCTCATTTTTAACTACCTGCAATTAGAAATAAATATTAAATTTTGAATTTTATTGTAATAAATAGTTTATTGTAATAAATAATTTATATAGCTCCTGGGTATGTATGTAATATAAAGAGGAAATAAACCTCTGGCCATGTGCTTTTTATGAATTCACAGACACTCACCAATAAGCATCAGTTTAAAAAGCATAAGTGGACCACTTATTGCTAGTGCTTATCATTATATAAGCCAGACTTTGTTCATTATGCTCAACCCAGGACTTTAACCTATTGTGTTATTGATATATAACTTGACAAATGAATTGTACAAACATATTCATTCTATAGCAGGAGAGATAGAATCTCATTTTTAACCACCTGTGATTAGAAATAAATATTACATTTTGAATTTTACTGCATTAAATAGTCTATTTATATAGCACTTGACTATGTATATAAATAAAGAAGAGAATAAACTTCTGGTCATGTGCTTTTTACAAATTTACATGCACTCACCTATAATTTCAAGCATACAATAGGTTAAAGCCCTGATTTCAGCATGGAGAGAAAATGTTGGTTTATATAACAATAAGCTCTAAGGATAACTGATGCTTATGAAGTGAGCATGTAAATTCATAAAAAACTTAGATCTGAGGTTTACTCCTTTGTTTATATTAAAACTCATCTTTAACTTATTTTTGTTTTTCTCTGTTTTTTTTAATTTTCTGGAATTTGAATGAACATATTTGTTTAGGGGTGGTTGCTAATAATAATAATGAAATGAATTTTTTTTAAAAAAAACATTATTTACCAGTTTTCTTTTTATTCTTTGAGATTCATCATCATCATCAACAACCATTATCAGTCCACTGCAGGATGAAGGTCTCTCCAAGTTTAATCCATCTTCTCCGATCTTTAGCTTCTCTTCTCCACAACACCCCTGCACATTTTCTTATTTCATCCATCCATCTCACATGTGGTCTCTTTCTGGGTCTTTTACAATCTCTTGGAATCCAGTTTAAAATTTCAATTGTCCATCTATTATCATCTCTTCTAGCAATATGTCCAGCCCAACTCCATTTCAATCTTTTAATTTTTTCAATAAGGTCAGTAACACCTGTTTGTTGTCTTACCCATACATTGCGTTTTCGATCTCTTCTTGTTACTCCCAACATACATCTCTCCATACTCCTTTGAGTGGTCTGACGTCTCTGTATTGCTCTTCTATTAAGTGTCCAAGTCTCAGATCCATAAGTAAGAACTGGTAAAACACATTTGTTAAAAACCATCCTTTTCAAACACATAGGCATATTTCCTTTTAGTATCAAGTTATTTCTACCAAAAGCACTCCAACCAAGTTTAATTCTATGATTAATTTCCTCCATTATGTTTCCATCTGTATTAATAATCTGACCAAGGTATTTGTAACTGTTAACTTCTTCTAATTCTTCGTAATCAATCTTTATTTTCATATTTTGAGCAAATCGATTAAACATTACTTTAGTCTTTTTAACATTTATCTTTAGTCCTACTTTTCTACTTTCATCTGCTAACTCCTGCAACATTTCCTGCAGCTCTGAAGCATTATTTGCAAAAACAACTACATCATCTGCGAAATCTAAATGACTTAAATACTCTCCATTTACTTTCACTCCTTTAGTTTCCCATTTTAATCCACAAAATACTTCTTGGAGCACTGCTGTAAAGAGTTTTGGAGATATGGAGTCACCTTGTCTTACACCTTTCTCAATATTGATTTTTCCAGTATCATTATGTAATCTAATTGTTGCTGTTGCATTTTTATAAATATTCTTTAAAATATGACAATATCCTGGATCTATACCTTGATGATCCAATGCTTTAATCACTGAAGAAATGTGTATAGAATCGAATGCCTTTTCATAATCTACAAATCCAAAACATAATGACAACTCATATTCATTTGTCCTTTCTATGACTTCTCTCAATACCTGGATATGATCTATTGTACTAAAACCACTTTTAAATCCAGCTTGTTCTCTTGGTTGGTGGAAATCCAAAGTTCTCTGTAGACGAGTTGTAATTATCTTGGTAAAAATTTTATATAAAACTGATAAAAGGCTGATAGGTCTGTAATTTCTAATATCTTCTTTATCACCTTTTTTAAATATTAATATTATTACTGCATTCTTCCAATCTTCCGGTACATCTTTATCATTTAGACATTTGGTATATAACTTTGCTAAAATTGTTTCTATTTCTTCACCTGCTTCTTTTAATATATCGATTATAATTCCATCATTTCCTGGAGCCTTTCCTTTCTTCATACACTTAATTGCATGTCTCACTTCTTCATTTAAAATTCTGGGCAATTCGGAAGATGTAATAGATATAGGAGGTACTTGTTCTTTATTACTATATAATTCTTGATAAAAATCTTCTACCAATTTCATGATGTCATCTCTCTTTTTAGTAATAATTCCATCTTTTTTTCTTATTGCAGATATAAATTTCCTACCAATACCAAAATGTTGTTTAACATTTTTGAGACTTTTATTTTCTTCTACAGCTTTCCTTGCTATTTCACAGTTATACTTTCTTATATCATTTTCAACTCTTTTCCGTACCATTTTACAAAATTCGAGATATTCAATTCTTTTTAATACATCATTTTTGTATATCTTCATATTCCTTCTTTTCTTCATAAATTCTCTAGTCTCAGTAGAAATTTTATTAGTCAATTGCTGCTTTTTTCTACCAGCTATGTTTGTTGCAGTTTTTAAAAGTGTATCAGTTATTTTCACATTAATTTCATTCAAATCTGTATCATGTTCAAAATCTCCTAACACTTGAAACCTATTTGTAAGTTCTAATTTAAATTCATTAGAATGTTTCTGAAGATTAGGAATATCAACTGTAAATATTGTTTTTCTTAATAATTTTTGTCTTTCTAGTTTTACATTAACACGTAACTTACACCTTACTAATCGATGATCACTTCCTGTGTTAAATTTATTAAGAACATTACAATCTTGAAATATGTATTTTCTGTTAGTCAAAATATAATCCAATTCTGCTGTACCTTCATTTGGATGCTTCCATGTCCATTTCCTTTTAACATTTTTCTCAAAATATGAATTCATAATATAAAGTTTTTCTTTTTCTGCAAACTCCACAAGTCTATGTCCTCTCTCATTTCTATTACCATAACCAAAATTACCTACAGCAATTTCATCTTTCATTTGTCTACCAATTCTAGCATTAAAGTCTCCCATAACAATTTTAAAATGTTGTTTACTCTGATCAAAAGCCTTT
Organism: Epiperipatus broadwayi; assembly: GCA_028023455.1. NCBI lineage: Eukaryota > Metazoa > Onychophora > Udeonychophora > Euonychophora > Peripatidae > Epiperipatus > Epiperipatus broadwayi. Next base: position 2,667,690 of record JAQFVV010012562.1, on the reverse strand, counting down.
TGTACATCCATATAAAAATCTTCTACTACTTCATCACTATGAGAACTTGTTGGGGCATAAACCTGAATTATCTGCATTTGGTATCTGCTATTAAGTTGTATAACTAATCTTGCCACTCTGTCCGATACACCATCAATCTCCACAATATTGTTCTTCCACTTTTTATTTATAATGAATCCTACTCCACTTGTATTTCCAATATGTGTGCCTTTATAATAGAGTATATGTCCACTTTTTAAATCAATTGTTTCTTCTCCTTTTCTTCTAACTTCACAAAGTCCAATAATGTCCCATTTAATATAAGACAGTTCTTCTTCTAATTCTTGCAATCTTCCTTCACTTGAAAGTGATCTGCAGTTGTAAGTACCTAAATAAAAAGTCATCATCAAATGGCAGCCTGGGACCGCAATCAGGGGATTCTTAGCACCCTCCACCTTCGGCCACCAACCGCTGCCTTGGTTGGTGACTTTACAGCCTCCTGGGAATAAGGGCCATGCTTTATTTTTGTCTGTCATAATTGTATATATGTATTGGAAAAATATTTATCATTTACACAAACATTCATTCTGCCTTATCAGGCACTGAGAAGAAAGACCATGGTGTTTCTTGATCTTAAACTCAGAGGTAAAAAGCCAACAAACTCACCATGCTGGTTAATGCATGTTGGTGAGCAGCCCATCCATGTTTGTATACTATATGAATAATCACATAGTAATAACAGCTGCAACGACAAGAACGTATGGAGTGAGATTATATATATATATAAATATTGGTGTATATGAGTGTGAGTTTATATATAAATACACACATAATATAATTATATTTTAAATATCTGTATCTAATTCACTCATTCAAACATACTAAATAAAGTCTATAAATAAGAGTTATTAATATTATTAGCTAAATGCAATAACTTTTCAAAAATAAAATGAAAGGATTTTTTCATTGTATTTAATATTTACTATTTTAAAAACTTTATTTTAAACTATTATTATCACCATTTTCAGTCATTATCAATCCATTGCAGGATGAAGAAAATATCTTCAAGTTTAATGTAAAATCATAATTTATTAATTATTGAAGTAATACTTTTTGTAGCTAGATATATAAATATGCACATATATAATAAATAATTTACGAAAAAAATTAACATTTTAACTGTGTATTAATTTTATTATTGTGCTATCATGTATAAAAAGAATACATATAAATATATATTGTAGTGGTATGGATCTCAGGGTGAATCTGGGGTGATAGCACTCATCATCATCTCCTAATCAATACAAAATTTAAACATACAATTAAAATATAAAAATAAATATGAGCAACATGCGAGATCAAACTAACTATAAGTAACTATAAGTTCATCAGCAGTACATAATAAATAATCATAATCATAATCATCATGGACAATCAACAATAAAAATAAATCAACAGTCAATCTTGTGATTGGATTTGAAATGGGTCTACTATAGACCAAGCCAATTATTTAGCCTTTTCTGGATTGGGCAGATTATTTAAACAATAATTTGGATGCACAAACTTAAGTGTTAATCCATAAGAATATATAACAATAAAAACAATAATGTTGGAATACTAAAACATGCTGATCATCATCAATGCTCTGGCCATTTAATACCTGGAATGTACTGGCCAGCTATGAACTTAATTTCTAATAAATACTAAATAATATTTACTAAGGCTGTAACCTCAAAAATACGCATGTAAAAGTGCGATAGTAGGGACCTCTTCAGGTATTAACCACAAACTTATGCTTTGGAAGAAAAGAGAGAATCCCAAGGGGAAGTATTGAATAGCTTCATGCTCTCAGATCTAACTGCTTCAGCTTCACCTATTCAAATAAAAAGTAGGTTGAAGTAAAGATTTGGGATTCCCCTCTTTTCTTCCAAAGCATAAGCTTGTGGTTAAGACCTGTAGAGGTTCCTACTATCACATTTTTACACACATATTCTTGAGATTACAGCCTTAGTAAATATTACTCATGTAATCAATGTGCATTTAAATAAATTTATAATAAATACTAAACTAAATCAAATGTAGTGAATGGACTTATAAAGAATATCCCATTTGTGCCAATTCAAAATCATCATCAAATGAAGGTTCATAAACACTGAATAGAAACCCCTGTTTATATAACAGACTGTTATGCATGAATTTAACTCGAGAACAAAAGCTCTATAACTATTACTGTGAGAAATAGATATAATCCTAATATATAATGTTTTAGATCTATTCTAGGATTAATTAAATTCACTGGAATGATTTTAATAATGAAATATCAATTCATTAATATCAATTACAATGAAATTAAGGTCTGCTGAATATGGCAAATTAATTCTTCTGATTTTGATTAATTCAAAAAGAAATCACATTGTAATATACAAATATGTTAATACATGAAACATATCTAAATATAAAAACACAGACATGCAATATAATAATTTATGAACATAAAAATGTATAAATGAAATTCATAATACATAATTAATGACTTATTTAACATATAGGTGTGTATGCATGTAAATGTGTGCACACACTGGCATTTATAAAAACCACATATTTTTAATACACCATTAATTCACTGTTAAAAAAGCATAAAATGCACATACATATAAGCACTCAGATGTGCTGTATAATAATTTAAAAAAAATTCAATTCATTTTTAATAATACATAAATGCATACATATGATGTGTGTATATATAAAAAATAGATGATTCAAATTAAAGCTATTAATTAGCCTCTTTTTTATAGTAAGTTTCTTAAAAAAATATTTACTCTTTTGACAGAACCTCCATCAAAGTTTTTTTTTTTCTTTTTCAGTTTAATTTAAATAAATTGTAAATGTCTTTAAAATACTCCAGCAAATTTCTTTCCCTAATCTATAAAGATTTTTGGAGGTTTTTTTTTTAAAATATACTGGAAATGCATCTTACTTTTTGTTGAATAAAGCTTATTTACTTTTTAAAAAATTGTAATTTAAATTACAAGTGCCATTTTCAAAAAATTATTTAAAATAACACACCAGTTGGACTTCATGTATAATATGACACAGTACATTTATCTGTGCCTCTATACCTATAAATAAAACATTTATATATATATATATATATATATATATATATATATATATATATATATATATATTCTTCAACAAGCTTATGGACCCTCTTGGTATGCTGGTCCCTTTTAACACAGTAGACTCTTGTTGTCATCATTGGGAAAGAAATAATCTGGTAATTGTTAGGCTATATACAGTCAGCTCCATTTAGTCTAAAATTTAATAGACTTTAGGCACACTGACTAGTACACAATATATATGCACTAATGAACCACAGAAAGCTGACCCTTGCTTCCATGTGATTCAAAACTGTATCATAATGAACTAGTAACAGCAGCTGAACTTGCATTATCTCTTGTCATCAGTTATAACTTCATAGTAGCTCTGTATAATTCTAAAACTGCCTCTTATCTTTTTTTCAATCTTTTTATAATCATGGTGAAAAAAATGCAGTAAATAAAAATAGTTTTATTTATCATGATTGAAAAAAGTTAGTGGCTCTTTTCAATTCACTTTAGACTTTTCCAAAAAACTTTGTATCATCAAAATATATTATACAAGCTTTAATTAAAAAACATTCTAATCAAAATAGTGAAATTTTATAATTACCAGTATAACTATTGTAACATAAAAACATGCTAACTTTAATTTCAAAATCAGAATTAATAAAATATTAATTAGACTTTTTAAATGTTTAATTTATAATTTAAAAAATTTGAAATTCAAAATTATTTAATCCTTAACTGTTATTCCAATGTAATATAAAAAATATCTACAAATTCTTTTTGTCTATATTTATTTCCATTTTTCCTATCAACTTATATATATATATATATATATATATATATATATATATATATATATATATATATATATATATATATATATATATATATATATATAGGTGGGTAGGTTAGGTTAGGTAGGTAGGGTGGGTAGGGTAAGTAGATAGGTAGGCAGGCAGTAAGGCAGGCAGGCAGGTAGGTAGGTAGGTGACAGACAGACTGACAGATAGATAGATAGATAGATAGATAGATAGATAGATAGATAGATAGATAGATAGATAGATAGATAATGTGTGTGTACACAGCTACTATGGGGTTGTATGCCATGAGACCCATAACCATCTCAATACATATATATTATTAAAAATATATTGTAGTTACTGATTTTTCATATATATATATATACAATAACTAATGTGGAGAACGTATGTTAAACCATGGATAACATTCTTACAAAAGTATTTAAAAAAAACGGTTTTTTTTTATTAAATTGCAAAATTTATTTACCTAATTTTCGAAATTGTTTGATAGAGTCAGCTTGTTGTTCTATTGATAAAGTTTTATGAGGCAAACATTGGGGAAGAAATTTTTCAATAGCAAGCTTGGTTGTTCTATATGCTTCAACGAGATTTCTCATTGATTTTGCAGTAACTGTCAATATACTAAGATCTTCCACTACAATAAAAAATGAATATATTACATATACATTATTTTCTAATTAAATTTTAAAAATAAAGATGATATATAATGAAAAAATTTCGAAAGAAATTAAATCAATTTTAATAATTTCAAATGAAAATAAGTATACATTAGAAGTTTTTCAAATAAAAAAAAAACCACTTTAAATTATTTTAAACATTATATTAGTAGACTAATTATTAAAAAAATATGATCAAAAATATTATAATAATCAATGAAATGAATAGGAATATTATATTTGCTGCCCATGCAAATTTCTAATTTTGCAGATCAATTAATAATTCCCTATATAACCCAAATTTTCATTTTTTTAACCATTATAAATATTTTGTTGTATAAGTAGTTTATTGATATTTTAATATTTATATAAAATATATAATGCTTTCTAATTATAAATTTTGAATACAAAATAATAACTGAATGATTTATTGCTCAAGAGTTCATAAGAAATTTGAACACTGCAATGATAATTGGAGCTGTGATCCATGAATCTTGAACTCTAGAATCCACCATTATACCATTGCACTAAATCACAGAGAATATTTTAATCATATAATCTTATAAAATCAATAATGTACTAGGCATTATACTTAAATAGTCTCTGGTTATATTGTTCTGCAATACATTTTTTTTTTTTTCAATCACTATTTTTAAAAAAATATGAACACAATTTTCAAAATGTTTGTAATTTCCATAACTTATTCTAAAACTGAATGTTATATATCTAACTTAAAAAATTAACCCTTTAATTATCATTCATTCATTTGTTTTCTTTTGTCTTTATTTCATTTATTTTAAAGATGACCATCATTTTAAAGTCTATATGCCATTTTTTATGCACGAGTTCACATGCACTATAGCATATTTGTACTATTATTCAATTTTTGTATAAAGTACAGTTCTCTATAGATAAATATTATTATAAAAATAATATTTATCAAATTTTTGTTATAATATAATAATGTATTATAGAAAAATTGAAAATTTAAATATTGCTTACTTTAATGAGACTTTAGAATATATTTTGTTTTCATGAGATTTTTAATATTTAGATTTAAGTTTATAATGAGGCAAAATATTTTTTCAAAGTTGAGTCAGTCAAATATAACATTATTTTGTTTTATCAATTTTACTGATGAAAATAATTTTCATAAAGAAACAACATTACAAGACTTAGAAAGATGAAAAATTATAAAATCAATGTTGGAAATAATTGTGAACTCATTCTAAATTATTCCACAAATCTGAACTTTTACTTATAAAATGAAAATGAAAACATTATTTTTGACTTATAGAATTAAAATTTTTCTGAATATTAATAAAAACTATTATTCAATTACAGTATTACTTTATAAAATCTAGTCATACTTTTTATTTTTATAGTCAACAGTTAAATGAGCGAAAATTAATCTCATAATGCATCATAGATTATTCATCTCTAGTTGTTTGTTTGAATGTTTTTGAAACATTTCCCCTTTCTAAATATGTTTAGTAAAATTCTAATAAGTATATAAATGTTTGTGTAAAAATTTATTTCTATGTATTTTTTTATTATTTTCTTACAACATTTATCAAAACTTTTTATCATTATACTTCATTAAATGATTATGACATTATTATCAAAAACATGCTAAGCTTTAATAAAAACTAAATTTAAATTATATAGACTCCTTTTTTCTGTATGAATATTCAGCATATTTATATGAATATGAAAATAATAAAAAAATTTTTTAGTCAAAACAAAACTAAATTACTATTATTTCTTGATAAGTACAATTTATATAATTGTAGTAATTAATCATATCAAAAATGTACTATACTATATTTTGTTGTGTAATTATAAAAATTTGCTTTGATATATATTTTTAAAGATCAAAATATTAATAACTACTCAGGACTAGTTGAAAATTTGTGATATTATGTGCAAAGTTTGAACATGAACCTTTTTTATTAGAATTAAAAATTCCAATTCTTATTTTAAAATATTATTTTTATTAGTAATGTAGTATGGAATAAATAGTTATAATACTCATCTAATCATATTAATGAAATAATAAACAAAACACATTTATAACAAACAAGAACCTACAGATAGATGGTGTTTAAAGATTATAGTTTGATATTTATAATGCATCCATTATCTATACATTGTACCGCTAATGAACAGTGCCACGTGTAAAATTGTTGTCTAAAATTATTGAAACAAAAATCTTATATTTAAATAATGAAAAGATTTTGAAATTAAAACTTTGATGAATAATAAAATCACTGCAGAGTATTTTATCAAGAAATGATTGAATTAAAAAAACATCTCATTTAAAAGAAATAATCTATAAAAGTTTAGTTTTCTTTATATAAGCATAGATTGCCAAAGGGTAAACATGTCATTTATTAGTATAAGTTTTATTAATTTAAAATAATAATTTAAAAAAATTAGAGGGGAGATTAAATGGTATTCATAAAGTTTTACAAATTAATTAAAGAGTAATTCGGAGGGAGGGAAATTTAACTTAGCAAAAATTAAAACTATTTTAAAAAAAAAGGAAATCTAGAAACTAAAAAAATCTCTCTTTTCATTTATTTTAAGAATAAGAGAGGTGTGAATAGATATTGATTTAAAATAAATGTATGTGTGCAAATAAAATATGAGAGTAAATTTAAAAATAAAGAAAAGCTTATAATTAGATTTAAAAAATTCACTCAAAGATCGCTAGTCTGATAAATAAAGAATGGGAATTAGTAATTATAATTTGCTACAAACATAACAATGTGAATAATTAAAAATTATCTTATCCAAGGACTGGTTAATATACAATGGCAAATAATTAATAGAATTTAATTGATTTGGGAAATTTAATTTTAAAAAAAGAGATAACAATGAGGCAGTGACATATAAATAGGACCAAAAATTTGATGCACTCAGATATATATTAGTTTTGGTTCTCTTACTGCAGAGTCGTATTTTGTTCAATTCATCATTAATAAGATCATGTCATGTTAAGCAGTTGTCGAAGCATGTGGTGAGATTCCAGCCTCAGTCCAACAGAACATCAGCAATCTGCCCATTAGAAATTATGCCTGTACAGAAATCTGAACCACCAAAAAGTATCTAAACTGCCTGAACATGCAAGCAATAAGGAGCCACAACTAAAACAATCAAAAAACCAAAATCCAACCAGTTGGTAATCTATATTCAGCAGGAGAAAGCAAAAAGTCACCCATCTCAGAGAAACTTTCAAAATCCTAGATAATATAAATTCTTATTCACAGTAGCAATCTTTGAATGTCCCTTATGAACAATAAGTAGCAATCTTTAAGTGTCCCTTGATATTCAGCACTAAATGAATCATTGTATGTGTATGGATATCCACTTCTCATTGTGCTAGCAAATATTCACAAAGCTTTCCTAAATAATTACTACTCATAACTCCAAATGTGTGTATGTAGTTATATGTATGTTAATTATATGACATTATTATTGTATATCTTTACTAAGAATATTTGCTTAAAGAATGTATACCATTTTATTATTATTTGTTTATTGAAAGAATGTGTGTAGAATAATTTTAAATTTCTAATAAATTTATTTACAGTTTAAGAATAAATAGCGCCTGCTAATTAGATATTTAATAGTTTTTTTGGATACCACTAATAAACAATTTTCTTGAATGTCAATTGAATAATTAACGATTTATTTATATTGTATTATTTTTTCTTTATGACTGAGCTAGTTGGGATTTATCAGGTGTTGAATTAATAGCTGTCATTCTGGGCATGTTAACTACTTCTTGTACTTAGCTGGTGCCTGAAGTTTACTTCAAAACAAATAAGAGCTTTGAATGACAGAATTTGAATTCAGCAGTCAAGTTCTGTAACCTGGAAATATGGCAGTATGTTATATACCTTGTGTAACCTTAGTCTGGCTACATGTATGTACCCTCTGGGTATTATGCTTCTCTGCCTGAGGGACTGGTGTGATGCAATACTTAAATTGTAGCTGGAGTATAGCGAATTTATAATAAATAATTGTATAATATTGTCATTTTTCTATAAAAGAAGTCAACAATGTTTTCCACAATTTTTTTTTATATTAAAGACTAAGTTTTATTTTTGTTTTTTATTGAAGAGTAAAAAAATTATTCTATCTTTTTTATTTGATCTACTCCTACCCGAATCAATATATTGTCACTGGACAATGCCTACCTTGTAATTCGTATGATGCACACAAGATATAACATGATGTCAATATCATGCATCAGAATAAGGCATCAACATACACCCAATATCAATAACAAAAGTAAAAAAAATAAAGTTATTTAATTTAAGTTTAAATGAGAGAAATCAAACCGGTTATATTTCCTGATTTCTCCCTCTCAAAACTCTATTACCATGCCAATTGATATCACACAATTTTAGATGGTATATTTTTGAAAAGCTGAACTTAAATCTTGTCTTTATTTGACACTTTCGAGAAGAGAAAGTCACTTCCAAAATTGATATACCACCACCATCAACATAAACAAAAAACCAAGACAGCATGTCAATAATTTTTTTAATAATCATGATAAAATAGTATCCCATAAGCTTTGCTCAGTTAATTCTTATCCCAGGAAAAACAATGGATTGCAACATTATTTGAACCCTTGCTTAATTTTGTTGGAGAAAAAAAAGAGATGAAACAATTATGAATTAATAATTTTTAAAAATATATTTATTTTCCACAAATAAACCCATCACCAATTAAACGTCTGAATGTAAAAGAAAAAATCAATAAGTAAACTAATTTAATTACATACGGAATTCCCCTTTCTATTTGCTTCATCGAATATCTCTAAGGTTAAGCATTTTTGACAAATAATAATATATATTTTTTAAAAAATTACTTATAGAAGTAAAGAAAATTGTGATTAATCTTTCCTTTCTCTTATTTCTTTTTTATGCATTATAAAAATAATAAAAAATAAAAAAATCTATCCTTCCAACCTTTTTGGTTAAAACTTTAGGAATGCGTATTTTGTTTACATACAAACGCATATAGATTTTAAAAATAATATTTCAAGCAATGTAAATTTCTCTTTTCTCAAATAAAACAGATATATATATATATATGCTGAAAGCAAACATCAAATATACATATATATATGCATTGGCATACACCCAAGTTTTCCAGAAATTAGTTTGGGATTTTCTGTTTTAAAGTAGGAAAAATCAAATAGTAATTTATAGAGAAAAAAATAAAATACAAATATTAAAAAATAAAAAATTAAAAAATAAAATTTATAGCAACAAGACATACTGACAATAATAAAAAAAAAATACCATCTGTTTTCCTTCTGGTTTCTTCCCATCAACCATCTCCGGATTTCATAACTTTTATGTGCACTATAAACCATGACAACAAGGTGTTCATCATTATCAGCTGGCATCTGTGGCTACATGGTGGTAATGTAGAAGGAATTGAGCTGGAGAACTGATGAGCAGAATTTACTCTATTAGCATTTTAATGATAAATTTAGATGTTTTCATATTTCTAAGCTTTCTATCAAAACCCCTAATAACAGTGGTGTCCACCCAAGGCCTAATCATGTCATTCTGGATGGACTATAATTTGAAGCTAGGCTCACCTCTGCCTTTTTTCATAAAGTTCTTTGCTGTTTTATGACTGTAATATTTCTCTTAGTTCTGTAACCAGATTCTCAAAGATAGTCTTAATAAAACAGCTATGAGAATCTACACAAACAGATAACATCAAGCAAAAAACTCTTCATCTACCCGTAGCCAAACATAAGCACTCTGCAGCAGGAACCAGCACAGTAATCCAACACATAGCAAGAAAAATAGATAACCAAGAAGTAATCCTCCCCCCCCCCCCAACACCTGCAGAAAACTTTTTATAGAATACCCATGATAATACAAATTGAGTATCCCTCTTGAACTATTACATCTGTTATCTCTAATTTCTTTGATAATTGATCATAACATAATTGATATAGCTTTTTACATCTTTTTATCTCTCACTTCTATCTACATTTTTCCTCAGACTCTTTTAATTCATTAAGGAGTTCCATTTACATATAGTTTCTAATTTTAATATAATGAAAATAGCTTTTTTCTTATCTTTTCCATCTGTTACAAAAGATTCAAAACAAAAAACCAAATATGAGATTCTCTCTGCTGATATTGGCGTTAAATTACTTTATTTTAATATATATATAATGCATAGGCTAAACAATAATAACCTGCATTTCTTTTAACTTGTTAATAAAAAAGAAAAAGATAAACATCAAAAACATGCAGGACATTTGCAAGTGTTGATGGTCTAGCAGTTGGCACAGCTGCCTTTCAAGCAGCTGGACCGGGTTCGCTTCCTGGTCAATGCTTTGACATATAAAAAAAACCCACAAATTAGGGAAATTTGCAGTAAATAAAATTAAAAATTAATCATACAAAAAAAATTATAAACCATACTTTTAATAATTTATTTAATCATGTATATAGGCAAAATATCTGCACAAACCACTATTATTCAATTAATTGTATGCTTATATAAAATCGTACTTTATTTATTAAATAACATAGATAACAATATATATATAAATATGTGTAGCTTTAATTAGCACCACCTTGTGCATGGTCACTTGAACAATGCCTAGCACAATACCCCTCTCTCTTGAGGCATTGAAATGAGATTAACTATTTCATGTCTCATCTTCAGACTACCTTTTCTCTCAAGACAAACAACAAAATTCTTATAATTTCTTCATATGTAGGAATGTCATGGATACCATACTAATCATTAGTATAATATTACAGATATGACATTTAAACATCCAATCCCTGTTCTCCATTTATTGATATTACATGTTATGATCACACCATTTTTCTGACCCCCAAACTAAAAATAACCAAGACACTGAGCATCTGTATAATAATACATTATCCATCTTGAATCCTATGGTCACTAAGTAAAAAAAAAACATAATTTATCTCCATGTCCTCATATAAAAAAAACAGAAAAACAAACAATAAATGCAGCCTCATTCATTCCTTGTTGGAGTCTTGCAGGATCTTGTGCATTATAAGAGATAAGGATTTCTCTTATAACCAAGAGTTTGACATCATATCAACTTCCTTTGTTGAAACTGGCATACACAATGAAGCATTAATCTTAGAGGGACTTTTCATATCTGTAGATTATGTAGAAAATCAATACACTTCTTAGTGTAAAAACAACTTGTGATAGTGCCACAGAAGTTCCAGACCACAAAGATCTCCAACTAACACCCTTAACTTGAATTATCACGAATCCTAGATTGCAGAAAATACAATCAACCTACACTTACAATACATATAAAAATATGAATCCACACCCCCAACCTTCAAATGATAGGACTGACTCAATTTAATCAATATTATAGTTGCTATACATTGCTCTTGCTACACCCTGGTCTAGGCAAAAGTGGTCTGTGCTCCCTTTTCTCATATTTGCATAACCAGTCATCACTCTTTTTTTGAGGAGTGAAATATGACTGTGGTTACAACTTTTGGGTCTTGTTTTTCTATTACAATGAGATCATTCGTAGGTATTTTCTTTCCTTTCCCATTCCATTGTATTGATGCTTACACTCTCTCTAGACTTGTCAGGCAGTCAGCCTTGCTGACTCATGTCAACTGCATTCATGTTAGTGATTAACAATATCTTGATCATAAAGAGCAAATTGTGATGAATTATCCATATATCTGACTTTTTAACATATTACAAGTATTCAACATCCTTTATTTGGCCACCTGACTTTGAAAGAATTTGTAGTAGTTTTCATCCCCATTAGCTTTGAACTTTTTTTGCATTATTTTATGAAGGGTGGTCTCCTAGCATTCCTCACTCCAGGAGATTTCAACAGTTTATAATTTTGAAGCATTACAGGATGGTGAAATAAAAATTCCCACCATGAAGGTGCATCCCCCTGCAAGTGACAACACACAATGGCCAGTTTTCAGAGTTCAGACATTTTATTTATCTGGAAATATTTCACTAAGCTATTTATTTATATGCTAGAATGAACTAAATTATCCTTTCCTATTTATTTTATTCTCACAATGACTTTTCTTTTTTTCTTCTAAAATCTGATCATTACACTCCCCCCCCCAATCATTATTTTACCAACAGCATCCCTAAATTCTTTGCATTCCTTCATCCTTTTTTTTGTTAAACCCACTGATGCTCCTCTCTCAGATGTCATTATTCTCAAATCATTAACTTGTCTTTCTAAGTCATTCATAGCTTTGTGAATATCTGGTACACTTTCTTCATTCTTCCTTTCATATTCACTCATATGGATTTCGACTTTCTTCATTCTTGCTATCTGCTCATCTTTAATGAAGTGGATAATTTGTGGCATAGTCAGATATTGCTCACCATCCAATAAAAATTCTTCTGTAACTCCTCTATTTTATTATAATTTTTTGATAATGATTATTCAAGCTCTTTAACTTTTACACTGCAGTTTTGTTGCTTTTCAACTACATCTATAACCTTTTGGTTCATATCTTGTTGAAGGTCCTCATACTTTCTTCAATCTGTTGCTGCATGACCTTTATCTTTTTCACCATATGAATGCATTGATGGAGGTTTTGCCATCTTTCTATTTTTCCATATTTTGAAATTTTGCTTTCATACATAATGATATCTCATTTTTATGTCATTTATATTTTGTGACATCTCATTTGATATATCATTCTTCATATCATTCCTATTTTGTGACATCTCATTTGATATATCATTCTTTATATCATTCATATTTTGTGACATCTTATTTGATATATCATACATATTTTGTGACATCTCATTTTGCCTAACCATATTTTATTTTATATCATTTATAGTATTAGTTTTCTCATTATTTTCATCCACCCTCATTGTCCCTTTGGACTTTTCATCCCCTTGCTGATTACTACTGGTTTGTTTCTCATTTTCCTGCCTTTCTGACTGATTTTCCTCTACTGCTTTTCCACTTGAGCTATCATCATTTCCTATTATATTATATTTTGCTCCATTTTTTGAGCAAGATCTTGTTATCATTTATGAAATACTATCCTTATAAAACAACTTTAAATTGCTTTCCCGCAATTCTCTAATTGTATTTTTATTAAACAAAACTATTTAATTAGCGTTTTTGCTCTATTATCAAATAATTTATATATTTATATGGATATACAATTCATCACACACCTGATTCCCTTATACTCCATCCATCACACGTCTATCTCTTATTCTATACCATAGCTACTCTCTTTATTTTGTTGCCTATGTCTGCCATTAAACAAAAACAAAAAGAAAACTTTAATACACACTAATACTAAAAAAAAAATGTCCATTTACCAAGATTGCCTTTTTTTTTCTTTTTAAGGAACAAAACAAAATAAAATAACAATGAGTTTTCTATGCGATATAAATTTGTATGCTGTTCATATATATATATTCTAACATTGTGCTTTTGCCCATTGTTTCTAGATGAATTTCCTAATGAAATAATCTATACTGTTTATTAATGTTTTTTAAAAAAGTAAATAATAAATAAAATGTACAGAGATCTTAACAGTATCTATAGTAGTTATGATATCTAATTTGAACTAAAAATATACTTATTTTATTGTGTTTTAATAAATGTCAAAGAAATAATGACTGTAAATGTAAAAAAATAAATATTATTTAAGTTACTATTCAGTCAACTATGTTTTATGAAAACAGAAAGAATGTCAACAGAGTTAGTTTTTTATAATTGAAATTATAAGTATTATTGACAAAGGGTTAAAGGTTAGAGTATAATTATTTAATAATCTAATTGTTTAGCTATAATCTAAGTTATAAAGTAGGTAGATTAAATCTTTATTTGTCAATTAACTTTAAAGGCAAAATGTATCTTTGAAAATAAATAATGCTTAATGAGTTAGTTAAATAAGAGACAATTGCTTAAATAAGTTAATAAGTTAAGCTGTAATTTTGTAAATGTCCTTCTCTCTGTGTGCATGTGGGAGTGCATGGATGAATGTAAGTTTCTCATTTTTAACAACCAAAAGAATTGTTTTAAAAAAAAATCACTAAAACTTTTAATAAATAAATATTAAATAAACTTGAACAATAAAGGGTTAAATGTTAAAAGTAATACTTCTGATAAACCAAGTTTGAAGAAAAGGCAATGTGTTATTTTAATAAAGAATTCAACATAATTTATTAATTTTTTATTTTACTAATTTTCTTAAATTATTATTAAATTTCTTAATTAAGAAAATCGGTTCTATTGACCTCTTCTTCAATTTGTGTAAGAAAATCATGTGATTCCATTTCAAATAAGTAAATTAAAATTACATAATTTTCACAATTAGTTCCTTGTATTATTTTAGTTGCCACTAGGGTCACTTAATTAAAGGGAGGTGACCAATTCTTAACATGTATTACAGGCAGTATTTAAATTTGAACTCAGCATTTTTCAAGTTGGTTGTTGTTGTCTGCTTCTTCGGTTTCTCTCAGCTTCTCTGCTCATCTGATCTATTTTATTCAGCAGCTTTCATGATCATTTGATGGCTGGATTCAGGAGACATTTCTGACAACATTGCTCAGCAGCTTTCATGATTGTTTGATGTCTGGATTCAGAAGACATTTCTGATGGCAGGAGTGAAGCTGGCCAGGTGCACTGACTGGGGGTTCCTACCCCATGACCATTTCACTGACATGAGTATGCTTGTGTTTCAAATATCAGCACCTTCCAGTAAACACAGTTCTGTGCCACATTAATAATAATTGACTAGTTGGAAACCATCTTGAAGTTTACTCTTCATCTGCATGATATGAAATATATAGAACTTGAATGGCTGACTATCTGTCTGTATGTTCTGCTTCAACTTTTTAAGTTTAACCAGACAGGTTCAGATAAATCTAACAAGTCATCAAGCAAGTAAAAAAAATAATAAGTCCAATAAGTTATCATGAATGAATGAATGATTGACTGCTTCAGTGAGTGATTGACTTAGTGCTTGATTGAATGCCTGTGCCTGATTGTCCCAATCCAAAATGGTGAACAACATATATAGCCCTCTCATTAAATCTCAATCTAGGTACCCCTCTGAAAAATATTTAATTAGCTAATTTTGTATTTTGTTAATGGATCCATACAATGCACAAAGCATTCCTATGAAATCCACTAAATAATCTCAAGAATTTTTACTTTAATTAAATTGATTATCCACTATGACCACTATCTGATTCAACACACACAAAAAAAATTTATAATACAAGATATTTTCTGATAATTAGACTACACTTCAAATATATTTTTAATTAAATTAGATATCTTTCCCCACTCGTATTAACATAAATTTCAACAAACTCTTTTGTCAAGTTGAAATATTTAATAATTAAAAAAAAGAAACAAAATTACTTATCTACTAAAAATATAATTGCCTTTAGGCTTTTCTTCAATTTAGAACAATGACTTTGTAGAGAAAAATAACTAGTAAAACTTTTTGATTTTAAAAATTACATATTTGATGGAACATTTAAATATTTCCATTTCCCTTTCTTTTTACAAGCATTTAACAACAACAAAATATATATATAAATACAGATTATGCATAAACATCTTGCGTTTATTAAAGAAAAAATGAACATAAAAATATAATAAAAATTTATTATGAGCATATAACTAATATGCTAACACATCGAATTATAAATTATAAGCCTTAACTATTGGCTTTTCTTGTGTGCACAAGTATATGATATATCCACAGACATCTCTCACTTATTTTATAACCTGACTTAATTATAAAGCCATAAAAGTGTGTGTGTATACCATATTCTCGGCCATTTGCTTACGTAATACCATCTTATGCTTGGCTATACGAAGTGTGCCTGTCATAATATTATAATTATTCTTGGGATATTCCATGCAGTAAAATAACTAAATAGCTGATGTTTCAGTACAATAACAAGTATGTTCCTCATAGCATCCTCTTTCTCAAATCATAGGAATATATGTGAGATTTAAAATCATTATTTTTATTATTTTCTTTCTTCTTATATTTAAATTCTCTTGGTTGAGAAGCTTTAAAAATTAATTTATCTTCCAATTGCTTCTTCCAAATGTTAATTTTCTTTAATCCACACCTTTCAATCAAACTCTTGGGCATTTTAAAAATCTCTATAGATTCTCTTAGCAATCTTTGGTCATATTGTTCAATTTTTACCAGAATATTTGTTTTATCAAAATTGATATCATGATTAGTTAATTTTATATGAGAATAGAGCTGATGAATTGGATTTTTCTCTGAATGCCAGAATGTATTCTTCCTTTCTAATATTTATTCTAGGATTAATCTGTCCAAATATATGATTGTGAACAGATCCTACATGAAATTTCATATACACCACGAACTGGTATTTTTCTGCCAGCTCATATTCATACATATATATTGAAGCAATGGATCTGTAGGCCAGATCCACACTTCATGTCTTTCTAGATTGCTAAACTAGGATCGAACCAGATTCAGGCATGTAATGATATTTATAAAACTTTCCATCTGCCATTTTAAATACATGTAAATTTTAGACCAGCTAATAAGTGAATAAAATACCAAAATTTTCTATTTAAAATTTTTAATTATATATATATAAAATTAAGAGCATGCTAATAGCTCTGAACAAGCTTTTTTTTTTTTTATTTATGATAAATGCTACTACAAGAGAAGGCATTCAAATCATTTTTAATTTTACATATTTGTAAGTGCAAGCTATATATAAGTCATGTGACATCTGACTTATTATTACTATTATATATATATATATATATATATATATATATATATATATATATATATATAAAATTACAGATGGACTTTTATAAAAATCAATAAATAAATTTTTTAATATGCTTACTGTAAAGAATCTATGATATATTTCATGTAATTTTCAGTCTTACATATTCTATGAAAACCTACTTTTAAGAAATTTTATCAATGCAATCCCTATACTGGACTGGCTAACATCATGATCTATAAGTAAAATGTATGGCTTTTATATATGATTCATAATGATTAACCTCTCAATATTTAAAATGTTAAATTAATACACACAGAAACATCTGAAATGATCTTCACTTGATAAGATAAAACTCTATAGACTAAATGGCCAAATATGGTTTTAATCATTGTCCACATGTTCATAAATTAAACAAACTTATATGTGTTTGAATTGACTAACACCATCACATATGTGATATACATGATCAGATTAATATAAATGGGCCTTTACTATGATTTCTGAATGGGAAGTTATGTTTTCAATTTCTGGTGATAACTAATGTCTTAATGTAATTGATATGAAATTAATTGTTTTTTGTTTAAAGATACAAGCGTAACCTCTGATCTTGTTGACTGGTCTCCTTTGAGATTGATATGTAATTGTCCTTCCTTTTTTAAATGATTCTTATGGTTTGTGAATAAAATTTCCTTTTGAAAAATAAATTTTTAATTTTGAAGCAGTCAAATCTGTTACACATATTTTGCTTCACTGTCTGGTGATATTAGAAACCTTTGCCCTGAGATTCAAACCCAGTTTTATACTTATAAATCACTAGAAAGTGCAAGAACACATATACACATGATTATTTCCCCCCTCTTTTGTTAGTTAAACATTATTTTGATTAAATAATACTAGTTTAATTCTGAAATATTTAAATCTTCACCACTGTAAATAGTCGTGCATATATGTGTATGTATCACAGATAACTGTAATAAATGATGTTTCAGCTTTTTTTTTATTCGTGTATTATTTTATTTAAGCTGATGTAATACCATAGAAAGCTCTAGAAAGTAAGTAATATATAACTGAAATTTGCAAACAAAAAAAACGTGCCTTGTTTTAAAATGTCTTTATTAAAGTAGATTTATTTTAAAAGATTCTACATTAATGGAAAATATATCTCATGGATCTCCAACTCGAAATGGATTGAAGCAATACTTTCTTGAGCTTATCTCATCATCTTTAAAATATAACAATAACAAAGAATAAGTGCATTCCAGTCAGTTAATGCACATCCGGGTCTCGCCAGTGGCAGGGAAACAAAGTTCTGGAAGGTTTCAGTGGCATATAAATACAGCTCAAATTTGTATGTTAAACACTCTGTGCTTTATTTTCAGAAGGTGTTGCAGGACAAATCTGCATCACTCAAAATTTTAAAATATGACTCTCGAGTAATAGAAGAAATTTGCTTTCCTGGTCTTTCCAAGATCAGCTCCATACTGCTATACTTCTATGCCATTACCACTTAAAGACTGTCTAAATGTACTCTTAAGCTAACTCTGAAACGATGTCAGCCATTATTTTTCCAAAATCTGCCTTGCTGACTTTGTTTTTTTTTTTCAAATTATTTTCCTATACACGTATTAACCCATACAGCCATCAAGTCTTTAAATAACAGAAGGTAATCCTGTCTCTGCTGCCAATATGAACTTTAAAAACCTCAATCTATGTGCTTTTAATTTATTTAAAATGTAACTGTCTATTTCATAATCAGTAATGTAATGCCAATTATTATTAATTTCCTAAAATAATGACTTTCTCTAATGCATGAATCTATTAATTTTATTTTCTAAACATACTTGCTGGGTTTCACTCTTGCTATTCTATTATTTTTAATGTGGCAAACTTTTAACTTTATTTTATGTTTGATTATATATTATTTAATATGCTAATAATTCAATCTAGCGAACCAATCTTGTCTTAATTTTCTATCCCGCCATTATGGAATCTTAAATAATTAAATGTAAGCTGTTTTACCAAGCCCCAAAGTTCGCTCGATTGAATAATGTTACTGAATTGTTCTATGTGTTTCATGACCTACTATCTGTTGCTATAGTTAAAGATATCAATTTACTATTATCTTAACACTATTGATATGGTGAATTTAAATAGTGAGTAAATTAAAGCTTTGTGATCTTATCTTTGCTAGTAATCTATCATTTGCTTATCACACCATCTAACATGATGATTTTAATTAATTTTTTTACTTGTCATGCATACTGATATTTGTTTAATGATGGGAACTACATATTCTCCCTTTTTGTGTTTTACTTTTTAACCAATATTTAAGGTCAATTACATACCATTAAGGATGGTTTAAACTGTATCATGTCATTATGCTGGATTTTATTATTTATGAGGGCCTTGATACATCAGCATTATTACAGACCTGAAACCTATTAGCGTTGCTTACCCTTGATAACATTATAAATTCATATCTTGCTTTGTCAAACTAATACCTGGAAATCCTGGATTATTTCATAAGGCACATTTCTTGAAGGAGTTTGGAAGCACAGACTCCATGGGTTGTGTCAGGTTGTAGCTAGGCTCTGCATGGGATAACATCGGAAAACCCCTGAAACCATGAAATTCCTACCAACCATTTCTTTAAATGCCATCTGTCATAAGTGTAGGTGAGCTTCATGTTTGTTTAAGTTGATGAAGCCTCTTGTCCTTTCTGGCATTATCATATCGGTCACATCGCAGTTATTAATATTTTACATTCCCCACTATTAATCTATAAGTCGTAATGCTATGATTTTATAAACCATCCCAATCTTTTATTTATTTATATTTTATAAGTTAGAAATGTCATGTTTAAAGCTTATTTAAGCTATCCGCCTTCTCATTAAACGATCTTTAGATGCGCTGAAAAATAACTTTTAGTAAACCCTACCAAAATCTAATAATATAACAAATTGTGCAAATAAATGTTTTCCTCT
Organism: Epiperipatus broadwayi; assembly: GCA_028023455.1. Lineage (NCBI taxonomy): Eukaryota > Metazoa > Onychophora > Udeonychophora > Euonychophora > Peripatidae > Epiperipatus > Epiperipatus broadwayi. The sequence continues at coordinate 2,647,330 of JAQFVV010012562.1, read as the reverse complement.
TAAATCATTAATGAAAATTCATTAAGGATGGTATAAATTTTTTAATTTATAATATTCTTTAATTTGCAGCTATGATTAACTGAAATAAAATGAAATTACATTTATTTGAAATTCATCAGGTCATTTATTTTTTTATTTGAATAGATCATTGCATTCAGAATAAAAGCCTTATAAATGTGATATCTTTTATTAGCATATTAAGCTGCATTGTTTTGACTATTTATTGATTTTATTCATATATGTGCCTGGTATTTGCATATTTGTTAATCATTAATCTATGTTCCAATATGTCATTTATGAAATATGCAAATCACTACCAATAATTATGTGAAACCCAGATAGTATTAATTATGTGTAAATAGATTCACAGTGTATTTATTTATTGTATATTATCCATATTTGTTTACTCAAAATCTAACCAATTATTATTATTATAAATAAATTAACAGTTTAATAAGTTATTCTCTGGTTATTTTTTTTTCCTTCCATGCATGCACTTCATTAAATAGATTGCATTATATATGATAGAGTCCATTGATTTTAAGCTAGTCTATGACATTTGTTAATGATTCATAGCAAAATAGTAATATAGTTATAAGGTAGCTCATCCTATTTGGGGGGGTTACAGGTCAGGTTAACCAATTTTCCTATAGATCTATGTTGTTCGTAATGTTATAGATTTGGAAAATAGGTAATAGGGTAGAGTTCATGATTATTCCTGACTTAGATATCTTGCATATGATTGGACTCTAGGTACTTTTGTCTAGATGCTAGCTCTTGTTAGACAAACATACAATTCTGACCGGTACAATATTCTATTTTTTTTAAAGTCAAAGTATTTTATTCTGGAGATTTACTTTTGTGATAAACCCTGCTAACATTCTTTAGTGGAAAACAAAAGAAGGTCCATTAGCAAAATAGTAATGGAATTTCTAATTAAACTGAAAGTAAAACAGAAAAGATATTTGAAAGATAAATTCTTCAAATCTACATTAAATTAAAAATAGATTTGAAACAATAAAATCATTAGGTTTATTGGGAGAGTGGATCTTAAGAATACAATACAAAAATATTTTAGATCGATAATTATGGTTGCTGGAATTTTATATATCCACTTAGTCTTGGGTGAATGAAAAGGGAAATTTCCAAAAAGTATTCTGAAAGGATATAAATAGCCCATGAGAACAATAGCAGTCAGCCAATCATTGATTTGTTCAGTCAGTGTATGGAAAATCCATGCCGGTTTAATTTTTAAATAAATATAGATATATGTAAAAGCATGGTAGTGGGGTAATGGTTCTTAGCCTACCCATTTCTCATTGTCCCCAAGTATGATCCCCAAAGTACCATAAGCTGGAAAAATTTCGTTAAATGTTTAAATGTTGGACTATTGAACTGTTGAACTCTTAAATCAAACTCATAGCTATCTATGTCCCAATAAGTTGAAGAAATTTCATCAAATGTTTAACTGTTAGGACTATCGAACTGTTGAACTCTTAAATCAAATTCATAGTTAACTATGCCTGTGTAGAAATTATGAAAGACCACTCCAAATTTGTATTTCATCATGGGGTCTAAATTTCCAAAAAAGGACTCAGAATAAATAAGGTAATTTATTTTCAATTGTTCATTTCTACCTGATTTTTTCTTCAAATTCCAGTTGACCTTATAATGTAATTTTGCTATGACTAAATATCTTCTTAAATGAAATTCCTCTTAATTAAATGTAAATGTTTATTAACTAAACTCTGTAACCTTGACCTGTAACCTTGACTTGCTATAAATTTAAATTTCAGATGTTCTGTGGCAGTTGTGATACATAGGATCTATGTTTTTGAAGAATCTCCTATAGTGCTGAAACCAGTTCATCTGGAGTGAATCCAGGTTGATTTTCACTAGGAAGTCCAGGAACCTTGGCTCCAGCTTGAGATGTTTGAAAAACCTGGTGACCACCTGATTGTTACCACCTAGGTAAGGAAGGGTAGAGTTTTGAGTGGGAAATAACAGATCATGAGCATCCCAAATAAAGATTTTCTGTCTGAATACTAGGGTTGAATGGCCATTGTGAGTGAGAAGGTAGCTAAGTATCTGATTTTGCCAGTTTATCCTTGAGGGTGAAGGTATGTCTGATGGAATGACTGGTTGTTCAGTTACAATCTGGGGAAATTTCTTTTGGAGGATGTGGATCAGAGAGTGGCACTTTTGGTAATATATTGAGAAAGTTGTGTGAAATGACATACCATTATTTTTTCTATTCCACTGCATGCATTCAATTCCTATGGACACTGTTTTACCATTCTATAAAAGCGGTGCACAGATTCGGTTGATTTTGGTGTTGAATATTTTTATCATGTTTATGATGGGTAGATAGTAGCTAATCTTTGCCATTATCTTGATGTTGAGGAGTGAGATTTTCCATTGCAGCAATAGATAAACCTTGACAAGGTTTTTAACTGTGTTGGTGGTGGCTTCAATGATGGAATTCTGTATTTGTATCTACATGGCTTGTGACGACTTGTATATGGGGAACCCCAAAAAGCTTTGGGGGTCTGCTGAGAAAGGCGATGAGATCTTCTTGCCAGTGTTGATTTTCCAGGCTGATGACTTGTTAAGGTTGAAGGAAAGTTTGGAGAATTCAGAAAATTTTTTAATTATTTGGATGAGGAGTTTTAGATATTTTTGGGAAGGTAGGGTGATAAGTACATCATCTATGTAGGCAAATGCTTTACAGTGTTTCTTCAGCTGGGGTACATAAATTCCTGGAAGCCCTACCTCAATCTGTTTAAGAAGGGGGTTTAAATAGAGGATGAATAGGAGACCACTAACTGGAGATCCTTGGGGTAGGGATCTTGAAGGAACAAAACCATCTGTAAAGAAACCATTCAGGGAAATGTGGACTAATCTGTTTAATAGATTGTCCAATATCTGAATTGTTTGAGAAGGAATGTCTAGTGCTGAGAGGCAATTGAGCAGGATGTTGACATCTACTGAATCAAATACATCAGATGCCCTACAGAACGGCAATGGGTTTGTATAGATTCTTGGATCTGATATGATCACCAAGGATTTTTATCTCCCTGACTGCAAAGAGTATAGATGAGCCTTTCTTTGCAAATTGCATCTGGGATATGTTGATCAGAATAACATTTTGTATTTTCTCCTCGATCACCCCTTCAATAAACTTAAAAAAAATAGGGGTCATGGAGATTGGCCATATGCTAGACAGAGCAGATGGGTCCTGGTTTTTCTTAAGGAAGGGGACCATCACTATGGGGTAAAGTTTAGGGATAGTTCTTTTGCTGTCTGCAAGATGATTAATTAGTTTTAAGACTATGGGAGCAGTGAAATTCTCAATGAGCATGAGCATGAACTTGGGGATGCCATGTAGTTCTGGATGGACATTGGGAGGTAGAGCGGCCAAGCAGTTTATATAGTTATTCCATGTTCATTGTTTTGTGATGCCTCATGCCACTGATTTGTGGGGTAGGAAACAGAGTTTGATAGGCATTTTTTGAAATATGACTCTATTTGGATGAGCATTGGGTTGCCAGAGATGTGGCTACCACCAATGAGGAGGGATGGAGTTTTGTTTCTTTTTTACCCCCAGGTTCCAATGAGATAGCCACACAACCAGCAGTGTTGGCCAGGTAAGTATAAGCTAGCATTCTTTGTTGCAATTACTTCAGCAATCACAGCTTGTTTTTGCTTATACTGTGTTTGAAATAATAGGAGGTTGTCTATAGTATCATCACTTGAGGAGAAATTTTTAATGCTATGGTGTAGTAGATCAAGTTCATTCATAAGGGTTGTTGACCTTTTATGTTTCTTGGTGTGCTGTATGATTACTGTTTGGAGGATGCCCATGAAGGTGAACCAGGCCTCCTCTGGATTTATGTTCAGAATGTTAATTTTTTTAAAGAGTATGTAAGCATCTGAGATAACAGCTTCCATGGCAGCAGCTTTAGTTATAATTCTGATTGTTTTATTGAAGTCTATGGGAGAATAGCAGTCCAGATCCAGAGATGCTGCTATTAGGGCAAGATGGTCTGAGAAAAAAACAAATTGAAGCTTGGCTTCCAGACCATAGAAAATTGTCATTTTTTAAAGCCAACAAAGCTCTTCTTTCATGAATAGATAAATTAGTTTTAGGTGGTTTTGTTTTATTTAAAACATTTATTTTTTTCCTCACTATAACTGCTTCCCCTCACAAGGTATTTTTGATAAACTACTATCCACTCTGCAAATAATATCCTAATAAGATAATTTTGTTGGTGTAAATAGCATGCACACTTTCTCATTCATACAAAGACAATGTTAGCATTTACTGTTTCTTTTTAAGCAGTTTGTTAAATTTATTTGTTTGCCTTCAAAATTTAAAATCATTTTCTTTAGTCACTCTAAAATCAACAATCTTATCACAAATTGACTATAACTTGGATGAATAGTATTACTTAGTGAAAGGCAAGTTGCTAAGAGAAGATATAGAGATTTTTAAAAGATCCAAGAGTTTGCATGAATGGTGTGAATTAAAGAAAATTAACAACATTTGGAAAAAGCTATTGGAAGACAAACTAATTTTTAAAACTTTTCAACCAATAGAATTTAAATATGAGAAGAAACAAAAAGATAAAAATAACAATTTTAAATCTCATAATTTGAAAAAGAGGATGCTCTGAATAAGGTACTTGTTATTGTACTGAATGTGGGCTAATTATGTATTTTACTACACAGAATATCCTGAGAATAGTATATAATATGAAGTCATATATATATTATAATGGTTGGGTAAATCTGATAGTTGGAGTATTACCGTATCTGCCATACAGGGCACCACCAGGCTATTGAAATCTGGAAAAATATATATAGTAGGCAGATATGTAGTTAAAAATCCAACTTTTACATATATGTTTTATTATGACTGTCAGCCCATGCCACTAGCTCAGGGCGATGTAGAGATATATTTTTAATATTAAAAAAAAAATTTTTTTTTAAAAATAAATAAAATAAGCCACTGCCAGAAATAACACACAAAAAACATTTATTAACGCACATATATAAATATTTAAAACTGAGGAATAAAATTTATCTTTACTATTAATTTTAAATTGGTTTTTTTTTTTTAAAATTTAACTTATTATTTAAGAAATTCTGCATAGATGGACATTTTATAAAAGTTTGTTTTATAATGTTGAATATAGATTGCTACATAGATTACTCAAACTTTTCAAAACAATCATTCAATCTCAGACTAAAAGTTCATAGCCAAACCGACACCTGTTTCCAGATATATAGTCATACCAATGCAATATGAAGATGCTAGCATAAAACCACACTGACAGGAATGTTCATCTGACAGCATGATATTATTTGAAGGACATGATCCTTGTCCAGTACAGGAATGTGTGTCTGTCTGGTGAAGAAATCACATATATACAACAATTAAAAAGAAATGCTATGTATGGGGAGAGCAGTCCATCTGCCGACTTGTAGTCCCTATCCATAGAGCTAAAAGGGGTCTATGGCACAGGAAATACATCTGTGTCCATTGCAACACAATGACTACATCTTTAGGTCATGCATTCAGTTGGGTACATTGCCCTGTGTGCTAAACACACTTCACATTACATTAATATAAACACCCATATATCCCTCCACCTGCATCGACCTAACCACGAGACAAATAGCCTGAAATTAAACCCCTTCAAAATAAACATAAATGATTAAAATATAAAGTTATTGATAGAATTGCATAAGGAAATTTACAATAAACCCAATGGCACTCATCATAAGGTGCCACATTGACTCCAATAACTTAAATATTTTTGAACACTCAACATGAGTTGTCATATTTACCAATATCTACATATTTTAATCATATGAAAATAAAAAATAACTAAATGTTAATGAATCTATGCAGCTATCTATGCCCAACTTAAATTTAATACATTTAAATAATTTAGTCAATAAATATTAAAAAAAATGGAAATGATTCAATTAAATTAGCAAGCTCAAATATAGAAAATTTGAAATCTTATTAAGTCAGATAAAATTCATTTTAAAAGTTATGTTTGGCTGGTTATTAAAAGTTTGTTAAATATTGTGAAAGTTCTTACATTACTTTTTAAAATTTTACAATTCATACTTTACAGTAAAAGAGCTTTTGGTTCATGGTGCCAATTCCTGCAAAGTCTTTATTGGTCACACTTTCATGGAAGACCGGTCTGTTGTTCTGGAGATGGCTTTAGCTAGTTCAATCCTGGTACTATTTTATTTCAGTACCCATATGATTCGGGGTCAGTAATAGTACCATTCATAATTCAACAGTCACTTCATTTGAAATAAGTAAGAGGGTAAAAAGTGTGTCTTTTCACCCCCCTCCTAAAAAATCAAGCTGGAACTGTTTTTACTTTGAATATTTTTCTTTTTATACAAATCGTCCGGATTCACTGAACAATGGTTTCCTGTTTCCAATGATTTTCATTAGGGTCCAAGCGTTGGTTGCTGCTTCTATTGGACATTCTGCTTCAGAGTTGAAAACAATCTAATTTTTATCTATATCTTTCATCTGACTTTTTAATTATATAAGAGCTCCAAGGGCTAGTTTGCTTTTTGTTTAATTAATAAAACAATCATTTCCATTTACTGTGATTACATAGGAATCTTTTACATTTATGTTACTTTTAAATAAAAATATTTTATCTTTAGATCTTTACATTTTTTTTTTATAAAAAAGTACATCCAAAGACTTTTTTTTTATTTAAAAAAAATACTTTTAAAGTTTTCCATCTGTGTGACAATATATACATTAAACAACTCTTTTAAATTTTAGCTTTTAGTTTTTAATAAATTTATTTTTAATTATGTACTTTTTATTTTAATTTTAAATTAATGTAACAGCATATTATATACTGTTACAATATATTGTAATCTGCACAAACTAGAATGCTTCCCTGGTACAAATGCTGGAATCAAAATTTACACAAACAGCCATCATAATAGCTATGGATTTTGGAATACCAGAGTATGAATCTTTTCATAGACAACATAATAATTAATTCTAATTATTAATATACAAGGTTCTTATATTACATTAAATTTTATCTCAGGTTTTATTTTTGCTTAAAACATAGGTTCTTTTATAAATTTAAAATCTCATGTCATGTTCTAAAATGTCTTTAGCTCAGGGTTCAAACTCAAAATGCACTTTGAATAAAAATAATGGTAATATATTTAAACATTCTTAAAATATTATAACTATTATTCAAGGTATACATTAAACATTTTTAATATATTTTTAACTTTATCCTTAACAAGAGAGCAGAAATGAAACTATACAATAATAGAGTATTCAAATACTTGAGAAATATATGACTAGTAAATAGGAATATTTCTAAAATATGTTAAAATTATTCAAATATAACTATTTAATTTCTTAAATCTTATAAATATTATATCTTCTGATGCAACTGTTGATAAACTATATCATGGAATAATGCAGAAGGCAGTAATGATATATTTTATGCTACGAATTATATAAAAAGTATATTTGAAATAAAGCAAATAGCATGGTATTTATCTTCTGATAATGCAGATAAAAATGAACAATAAAATAAAATGAATGAATAAACTTAAAAATAAATAAATTCTAATACACAGACAAAATGACTAATAAGTAAAGTATATAAATAAATTTTATGTGATCATTGAAGTATACTCCTATAAAATAATTAATAATGAAAACTTTACCAAAGTAGATTATCTGAGTAACAAATGTGATATTGCAATAATATCATAATGGCAATGAAACAAGAACATATTTAATTAATAGCAAAAAATATTTATTTAAAGAATATAACAAAGTCTATACAATAGAATATTTATTTACAATAAGCATTTTAATATTCAAATATCAGCCTTTCAAGCTAATTGTGCATAAGCTTTTGCGAGTATTAATAATAATAAATGAATACTTTCTCTCCAATAAAGATATAGTATTTATGCAGAAATAAAATGAATCCACCTATTCCGGCAATTCAAATGCTTATATATGAGCAAATCTGATGTACTGGCAAGGAAAGCATGAGAATGGAATGCTCACTTTAAATTACTATATACGATGTCTGAATGAATGACGTCGGTGAAATTGTCTAGAATTTACTAAATGTCACTCTAACTGAAACTTAATCATATGTAAATAAGCATTTATTTTTATATAGCATATGTTTACAATTGTATTACATTCAAATATCAGCCTTTCAAGCTAATTGTGCATACGCTTTTGTGAGTGTTAATAATAATAAATGAATACTTTCTCCCCAATACAAGATAGAGTATTTATACAGGAATAAAATGAATCCACCTATTCCTGAAATTAGCTTGAAAGGCTGATATTTGAATGTAATACAATTGTAAACATACACTATATAAAAATAAATGCTTATTTACATATGATTAAGTTTCAGTTAGAATGATGTTTAGTAAATTCTAGACAATTTCACCGATGTCATTTATTCAGACATCATATATATTAATTTAAAGTGCGCATTTTATCCTCATGCTTTTCTTGCCAGTACTTCATATTTGCTCATATATAAGCATTTGAGTTGCAAGAATAGATGGATTCATTTTATTCCTACATAAATACTATATCTTGTATTGGAGAGAAAGTATTCATTTATTATTATTAACACTCGCAAAAGCGTATGCACAATTAGCTTGAAAGGCTGATATTTGAATGTAATACAATTGTAAACATATGCTGTATAAAAATAAATGCTTATTTACATATGATTAAGTTTCAGTTAGAGTGACGTTTAGTAAATTCTAGACAATTTCACCGATATCATTCATTCAGACATCGTATATGATAATTTAAAGTGAGTGTTCCATCCTCATGCTTTTTTTGCCAGTACTTCAGATTTGCTCATATATAAGCATTTAAGTTGCAGAAATAGGTGGATTCATTTTATTCCTGCATAAATACTATATCTTGTATTGGAGAGAAAGTATTCATTTATTATTATTAACACTCGCAAAAGCATATGCACAATTAACTTGAAAGGCTGATATTTGAATGTAATAAGCATTTTAAATAAATTTTACACATAACTGTACATTCCCATAAATCATTCCTAAAAAAAATTTATAATACAAGTAATTATTATTACCCAAAAGTTCTCCTATATATTGAGTGTGGTCTTCATTTAAACATTAAACTCACAGAATAAAACAATACATCTATATGCTTATATCTAGGTCAGTAGTAATATATACTTTTCTGACCAAAACAAGATTAAAAAATCAGTGTAAAGACTTTATAGGTTTAAAATTAATAGCAATAAATACTGTGCAAATAAATAATATACTTATATAATATTATTAATACTTATGTTGGAATGAGGAAATAAATACGCTCAATATTTATAATATATTTTAAGTTAAAAATTAAAGTGAAGTTAATAATAAATTGTAAAATAATCATGCCTTTAGGTCTTTGCAATACACTAAAATACACTTTAAATTTTTTCTATGATAAAGTGGATAATGAAAATACAAACAATAAAATATGAATGGGCACCTGGTAACAAATGTGCAGACAGTGCCGATAAATAAACAAGCCACACTCTCACTCATGGAGGGGCTAAATTCATATAAAAAGCAATATAATTGCTGAAAAGAGTACCACTAATAATATAAGGCATGAAGTTGATAATAATAAATAAGTAATTATAAATCTCACACACACACATACAAAAGACATACAATGTATCCATTTGGTCTAATACTATGTATTGAAGCACTTAATCTGAGATTCAGATTATGCTTCATAGTCCTATTCAATCCTTCACCACCAAAACGAATTCAAGTCCCAGTCATACACTTATATATGCACCTATATATTCATTTTCTCTTAAATTTTCTTTTAAAATAACTATGAACAAAAAATTTCATAATCTCTTAATTAAATAAATAAATAATAATATTTTATAGATTTTAATAGGTCGTATATGGGTATAAATCATATATATATATATGAAAAAGAAAAACAAGTTTTATATACGTAAAACCTGCTATCGCTTGTATTAATGATCAATAGATGGAGCTTTACCAAGACCTCCAAAACAAGCATATTCTGTTTACATAAATGTCAGACTCAATATTCACTGTCTCTTTCATTTTGCTCCACCCTCAGATCAGCTGATTTCAAGCTAATTTGCTCTCATCAGTGAAGGATAGGAGTTAGAAACTAGACTTAAACACTAACTCCAAGTGTTTATGCAAAACGTTTCTATCAGTTTGCAAGCATGAATTTTTTAGACACGCTAATGTCTTCAAACTCAGCCTATCAAACCAGATAGATATATGGGTCTGATATCAGTTCAGTTTCTCCACATAGTCAAAGCTTCTGCAATCTATATCATTGCAAGAAAACTTTAAAGGTACATTTATGAAAAAGAAAAACAAGTTTTATATACGTAAAACCTGCTATCGCTTGTATTAATGATCAATAGATGGAACTTTACCAAGACCTCCAAAACAAGTGTATTCTGTTTACATAAATGTCAGAGTCAATATTCACTATCTCTTTCATTTTGCTCCATCAGCTGATTTCAAGCTGATTTGCTTTCATCAGTGAAGGATAAGAGTTAAAAACTAGACCTAAACACTAACTCCAAGCGTTTATGCAAAACGTTTCTATCAGTTTGCAAGCATGAATTTTTTAGACATTTTAATGTCTTCAAACTCAGCCTATCAAACCAGATAGTTATATGGGTCTGATATCAGTTCAGTTTCTCCACATAGTCAAAGCTTCTGCAATCTATATATATCATTGCAAGAAAACTTTAAAGGTACATTTATGAAAAAGAAAAACAAGCTTTATATACGTAAAACCTGCCATCGCTTGTATTAATGATCAATAGATGAAACTTTACCAAGACCTCCAAAACAAGTGTATTCTGTTTACATAAACATCAGTCAATATTCACTATATCTTTCATTTTGCTCCACCCTCAGATCAGCTGATTTCAAGCTGATTTTCTTTCATCAGTGAAGGATAGAAGTTAAAAACTAGACCTAAACACTAACTCCAAGCGTTTATGCAAAACGTTTCTATCAGTTTGCAAGCATGAATTTTTTAGACATGTTAATGTTTTCAAACTCAGCCAATCAAACCAGATAGCTATATGGGTCTGATATCAGTTCAGTTTCTCCACATAGTCAAAGCTTCTACAATCTATATCATTGCAAGAAAACTTTAAAGGTACATTTATGAAAAAGAAAAACAAGTTTTATATACATAAAACCTGCTATCGCTTGTATTAATGATCAATAGATGGAGCTTTACCAAGACCTCCAAAACAAGTGTATTATATATATATATATATATATATATATATATATATATATATATATATATATATATATATATATATATATATATATATATTAAAGGTGATGGGGGATTGTGTATAAATCCATATTTATGTTCATATATGTTGTACTAAAATGTATATTTAAAATTATATATTAAAAGACATATTTCTGTAATGGTGGTCAGGATGATGCAATCGGCTTGGTAGTCTCTAGAAGCATTCCAAACTAATATCCATTAGTACTATTACAATTATTATTTCTATAAAAAAAGTCAAATCAATTTTCTCAATGAAATCTATTGTTTTTATAATCATTTCAGAAATATACCAACCTTAATAACAAAAGGAAAATTCCTTACTAAAAGTCAATCTGTAGCAGTATTTTATAGCCTGGGATATTGGAGCTTAAAAGCATTCTTGAGATAAACAAAAATTATATAAATAGGGTCTGACTTCAGTCATCAGGGAAGAGTGCTTAAATTTGTAATGTGTTGGCCAAATGAACCCACATTACTCAAAATTTTAACATGACCACTGTTGAGTAGAAAAGGAAAGATGCACCTTCTTCCAGCCATGCTTAATCCAGCTTCCACCAACCTGCTGCTATACCATTAAAAATTCATGAACCGAATGCTCTGCCATAAAAAATAACCCAGAGATCTGCTACCTGCTTACAAAAGATAATGCTGTGAAGTGCCACCATTATAAACTCTTACTTTTTTTCTAATTAATTATTAAATGTTTAAGAAATTAATATTAATAAGTTGTAAACTCTGTAAGCCATTCTATAATCAATTTCATAAATTTTACAAATGTAATCTTTTAATATAAGTGACTCTATTTTATTCTTTAATCATTTTTGTTTAGCCTCATAATTTATTTCCTTTAATTTGATGTGGCAATTATTTTTTTAATACTTTACCTAATATATATATTTTAAATGTTAAATGATATTTCAATTAACTTCCACCCTAGAGGCGAGTGCCAATTGGTTAATTAATTTGTTTTACTTTTAAAACTATAAGCGTTTGCTATGTTGGGAGAAGATTTTTAAATATTCTTTTTGATCATTATACTTTTTGCTTAAACAACAGAGGGGGAGACTAAAAGTTCCACCTTTGATTATTTTACAAGTTCTGCAAATGTTAATCTTTTTACTAGAGCAATATTAACTCAAAACAAATATATTAATTATATATATTACTTTTATATTTTTTTAATCTCACCCATTTAAACATATATGTATACTTTTTGTAAAGCACACCTTAGACTTAATTTTTATTATGTTAACATATGTGGAGTTTTATTGAAGAAATGTAATGAAGGGAAGAGGGGATTAGAACTTTAGCTTATGTTAAAACTGAAATATATTTTCTAAGGATGCCTTTAATTTTATGTTTTGTAAATCTGATCATACCACTATCTTTGAGATATTACTATAGATTATAAGCTTAGTTATATATATTTTAACTAATTATTTGTGCATCCAACACATTCCTTATATTTAAGCTTTATCTAGAGACATGCATTGGAATGCCTGTGTCATCGCATCTTTGTTTTAGGTCGTAATTCAAGCAATGAATGACCCTGGACCATCTACTCGCATAACAAGAGCAATGCATGGGATAATTCTGGCAAAGTTCAGCCCATTGCAACTCCATCTGAGACCCTTAACTCTAAAAAACCAATTTCACAAAATGTGGGTGTGGCAATTTGGCATATTCTTTTTATTTCCAAATGATAAAGCACTTCCAAGAAATAGATCAGCAAACCTTATTTAGCCATTATACTAACACCACAACATTTAATTATATCATATTCCTCCTTTTAAAAAGCTTAAGCCTATAAATCTCTATATATCTGATGTCATGGTCTAACTAAACATATTTTGCAAATTAAGTAATTTTTTACTAATGTATCACTTAATGACTCTAGATATAATAATTTATAGAAATACTTCCACATGCATTAATCGTGCAGATAAAGTTAATAAATTCTGATTAAACATATTCTATTTATAATAAACTTATGATAACTTGGTCGGTCAGTTAACCAACAATTATGTAACTCTTCCTGGGATTAGTCAAGGTTGTGTCTCTTCTGTAATTCAGGTAAGTCATCATATTGTATACTATATAATTGCCCTAGATGAGTACTAATAATATAAGTTTATCTGTAAATACCTATTTTAAAGTGTGAATAAGCACAATATAACTTATTGTAATATGAGCTAATCACTAGTTAATATAATTCAAATGTATAAATTTCTTATTTCTATTTATGTTCATTATTAAACATAATCTAAAAATCAAACATCTCTGATCATTGCTAGTCATTTATTTAACTGATTTAGTTAAATTGTAAAATAATTATTAAGATATAAATGTCATGATTTGTAGAGATATAAGATCCCACGAAGGTTAACCATATGTGCTTGTCTATATCAATGTATATGCACACATGCCATGATTTTCTTCTGAGTCTCTTTGTTTCTTCACTGTGTGATGTCAGCCAGCAATAAATAAAATAATCTAGTATCATCAGAGTTGCTGCATATAAGTAATTGAATCTGAAATCTGGGCATACTCTCATGCATGATTGGACTCAAAGTACTTGTGTTGAGATTCTAGATCGAGTTGACTGAATATGAAAACTGACCGGTACAGATTTTTTCCTTTGGGTTTGTATGCCCAATCATGAGGCCTGTAAATTATTTTCACCCGTGAAGAGATCATTAAGTATATGTATAAAAATTTTTGTTCAAAATTGATGATCCAGAGTCAAGATTTGTTTTTCGTCCAAAAACAATGTGCAGTATTGCTTGATATGTTATATGTATATGTACATATAATGTGTATGTAAATAGAGAAAGGTAGAAATTATGTTCCCAACTGGGTGTATTTTATATCAAATCAGTAGTGATAATGGTAATTTGCAAATGTCATAAACATGTAGAATGTTTTTTTTTTGTATTATTTATATGAGCAACACACATGATCTTTGTATGTATATTATTTAACCAAAATTTTAAGGCACAACTTAAATATATAATATAATGTAATAGTGATCTTTAGTTAAAAATCATGCACAAGTTCAAACTTGAATATATATGTAATCATGACTGCATCCCATTGGCTGGCTCCCCTGTAGTAATACCATTATAAATTTTGCCAATAGATGGTGATGTGAATACTGTAGATATTATAGCAATGATCGGAATTTGAAAGTAAACATGATAAAGAGTTACCCATTAGATCATATTATGTATAAAAATGTTGTTAATGAATCATGTCTGTTTCAGGTACAAAGAGACAACCATAACCCAAAAGAGATAGCAGGTATCATAATAAAAAAAATTGTATTGTATTTGTTGTATAGTATAGGCATAGAGAAAGGTAGCAGGGTACAACAGAGTGAAGAAAGGTAGAAGTTGAACAAAGGAATGGGGGTATGGTGCATACCTATTTGAGAATATATAGAAAAAAAACATTAATTTTATCTATTTTGTTTAAAGGTGCATACCCATTTGAGAATACACCTGGGTCTCATTTTATGTGGTAAGTAGGTTCCTCAGAAAATGTGCACAAAAGAAATCACACAAAAATAGACTTAACTTTCCTTGAAAATAGGGGATACATACTGTAATTTTCCAAAAATCATATAAAAGCAAAGCAACAATGTAAAATTACTTTAAAATTCGCATAAAAAAAATAAAATAAACTATGACTAATAAAAAATGTCAAATTTGAAAAAAATTGATACAAGACAAATTTTTTTTACTTTTTTTATTAACTACAGTATTTAATTTTATTCAAAACAATATATTTTTATGCATAATTTACATTTTTTTATACATGTATGGTATTTTAAACAATATTACTATTTAAGACATTAGATTCGCCATGATGTGATGTGATGTGAGGTTCTGTAGCTTCTCCTTAAATAAAGTCAAGAGAAAATACAACTAAAACATTTTCCAATCGCTGTTGATCCTTTCCATTTTGCTAAGCAATCTAAAATTGAAATTTTTGTTTCCAAAGAAATTCATTTTTTTGGATGTTTTTTTTTTCTCCATTAGAGTAAACTAAAAGTTTAAAATAAAAATAAGAACTTAGACTTACGATAATAAAAAGACACCAACTCATCACTGTTGGGCAAAATTTAATTAAAACTAACCATTAAAAATTAAATTCTTATTTTTGTCTTTAATTTTTTAATTTTCAATTCCGTTTAAAAATCAAATTTCATTCCTTCACAATACCTTAATTTCAGATCACATTATGTAATTTTTAAATTGTTAATTATAATTAAAAATCAGATTTTAATTGCCAAATTTAATTGTGCCCATGGCTGTTACTCATCTTTTAAAAATAAACTTGTGGACACTAAATGATTAATTGATCACATGCTCTTTTTTTAAAAAGCAAAAATATAACGTGATTTAAAATGCAAAACAACAACATATATCGTATAGGCATCTATAACATTTGAACAGATTTACATTATAATCTTCTAAAATTTATTACTTGTGGACACTAAATGATTAATTGATTATGAACTCTTTTTATAAAAAGCAAAAGTAGAACATGATTTAAAATGCAAAAACAACAACATACATAGTATTTTTCATCTATAACATTTGAACAGATTTACATTATAGTCTTTTAAAATTTAATGTGTGTATATAAAATGGGGAAATTCTGATTTTAAATGAATTATGAACTTCTTTATTGCATAAAATCTATTACAGTACTATTATGAAGTGCTGAAAATATTGAAATTATTAGATGGAAGTCGAACTCCAATAATGCGCTATTACTTTAAACATGATGTGAGTGTGCAAAATTTATAATATTTAAAGTAATAGTGCATTATCGAAGCTCGACTTCTGATCTAATAATTTTTATTGCATAAAAAAAACTGCATACAAAGATATTAAGAAGAAACATGAATCGCATAACTTCAAAATCACATTAAATAAATCCGCATAAAACGAGACCCGGATGTATATAGAAAAAAAATATATATATATTTTTTCTATTTTGCTTGAAGAGGCATACCCATTGAGAATATATAGAGAACAACTAGAGAATTAATTTTATTTATTTTTGCTTAAGAGTACATACACATTAAAAAATATATAAAAAAACCAGAAAACTGTTTTTTTTTTTGTATTTTAAAGTACAAGGAAAAAGAGAAAAAATGTAAAGTCTGGAAATGAAAAGCAATCAGTCAGAGATAAAAAATGAGGCAGGATTAGAGAGCCAGCAAATCACATTCAAGGATCCTGGAAAGCTGAGATAAGATGAAAGTCAAATATTAGAACTGCCAAAGAATAAAGAACTAAGTAATGTAGACATGACAAAAATATATGGTTTCATGCAAAAGATAAAAGCCCAAAGAAATGAAATGTTACAGATGATTGAAGAATTGTGAAGAGAAACTGTGGAGAAATTGGAAAGCCAAGATAAAATAGCAGATCACCATGTCAACAATTGAAAAGAAGGACAGTCAAACTAGGCAGCAAAACTATGAGAGATGCAAATCACAGAGATATACAACTTCATGCAGGAGATAAGGAGGAAAAAGGACTGAGATGTTAGTTGTGATTGAGGAAATATGCCAAGAAATCAGAAAAAATAAGCCACAAGAACCCAAGACCAAGGAAAAGTCAGAAGTAAAGGAAAGTGAGAGGTCCAGACACTAAACCCATACCTGACCTAAATTCAATAAAACCACAGTAGGAAAGTAACAAGAATGATCTTAACCATGTTGTCATCAAGCAGGGATCATCCCAATTAATGTGTTTTGTCCAAGTACAAAATTTTAGAGAAGAGCCAGAAGGAAACCCCATTGAACATCTGGAGAATTAAAAAAATTATTTCACTTCCATAGAGCAAGTGATGATGAACATATAGCCATTCCTAGCCACTACCCAAAAGATACTGCCAAGGATGATGGAGATCTCTATATCATGAACCAAGACATTCAAGGAATACCAAAATGCTTTACTCCTAAGCTACTGGAACAAAAAACACCAGGAAGATATCCTTCATGTTTTAACCACAGAAAAATACCAGACCAACCAGCAGGAGACATATACACAGTTTTTCCTATGCCAGTAACCAAGTTCAAATCCCTGATGACATTTTCTTATTTGGATGTTCATATTATCAGGATAATCCATCACATTTTACCTATATGATTTTCAAAGAATGATGTTGGGAATCCAGATTGCCTCCATAGATGAGATGACTCAGTTTTTGACATCAATAGACTATCCTAATTTAACCCCAGAACCTGAAATTAAAGAAACATATAATGAAAGCCACATAAAACCATGCAAACCACCAAATAGGGGAAAAGAAAATTACCAAATAAAATGGATGGACAATAGATAAAGCAGTAACAGAAAAAAAAATAAAAGCAACTTGAAAGTGTAACCCGAATAATGAACTAATTTAAATTAAAGAAAAAAAGCAAAAGGGGAGAATAGAAAGTATAGGAAGTTTTTGTTTTATTCTTATATCTATAAGAAGCATCATGTATGGGAATGATTATAATAGAATAGGGCATAGTAAGCAATCCTATACAACTAGCACTGATCTAGACGTGGTTGTTTCTTTGTCACTTGGACCAGCAAGAAAGATATTTTTTTAAAAAAACATTTTTTTTATTATCTTTATAAGTTGAGGAAAATGAAGCATTTAATCTGAGATTCAGATTATGCTTCACAGTCCCATCCAATCCCTCACTACCTAACCAAATTCAAGTCCCAGTCATACACTTATATACATACTTATATAATTCATTTTCACTTAAATTTTCTTTTAAAATAACTATGAATAAGAGATTTAATAATCTCTTAACTAACTAAATAAATAATAATATTTTATAGATTTTAATAGGTCCCATGTGGGCATAAATCACATATATATATTAAAAATGATAGGGGATTGTGTATAAATTAATATTTATGTTCATATATGTTGTACTAAAAGGTATATTTAAAATTATATTATATTAAAATATGTATTTCTGTAATGGTGGTCAGGATGATGCAATCGGCTTGGTAGTTTCTAGAACCACTCCATACTAAAATTGATTAGTTTCTAGAAGCATTCCAAACTAAAATCCATTAGTATGATTATAATTATTTCTATGAAAAAAGTCAAATCAATTTTCTTAGTGAAATTTATCATTTAGTAAAATCTATTTCTGAGCTAGAAATAGATTTAAAACAATCATTTCAGAACTATACCAACCTGATTACATTGTTTTATACTACCTTAATAACAAGATGAAAATTCCTTACTAAAAGTCAATATGTAATAGTATTTTATAGCCTGAGGTATTGGAGCTTAAAAGCGTTCTTAATATAAACAAGAATCATATAAATAGGGTCTGATTTCAGTCATCAAGGAAAAGTACTTAAATTTGTAAGGCATCGGCCAAATAAATCCACATCACTCAAAATTTCAACATAACTACCATTGAGTAGAAAGGGAAAGATGCACCTTCTCCTGGCCATGCTTAATCCAGCTTCTGTCAGCCTGCTGCTATACCTTTAAACATCCATGAACCTAATGCTATGCCATAAAGATTAACCTGGAGATCTACTACCTGCTTTCAAAAGATAATGCCATGAAGTGCCACCATTATGAACTCTTAAATTTTCTTCTAATTAATTATTAAATGTTTAAGAATTTAATATTAATAAATTGTAAACTCTGTAACCCATTCTATAATAAATTTTTTAAATTTTTCAATATGTAATCTTTTAATATAATTGAATCTATTTTATCCTATAACCATTTTCATTTAGCCTCATAATTTATTTCATTTTAAATTGATGCGGCAATTATTTTCTTAATACTTTGCCAAATATATATATTTTTTAAATGTTAAATATCTCAATAAACTCTCACCCTCACCAGTATAGTTATTTTTAGCTTAGCCCTTTGCCATTAGAGGGGAGCATCAATTGGTTAATTAATTTGTTTTTACTTTTAAAACTATAAGTGCTTTCTAAGTTGGGAGAAGATTTTTAAATGTTTTTTTTTATCAATATACTTTTTGCATAAACAACAGAGGGGGAAAACTAAAAGTTCCACCTTTGATTAGTTTATGAATTCTGCAAATATCAATCTCTTTACTAGCGCAATATTAATTCAAAATAAATACATTAATTATATATATTACTTTTAAATTTCTTTATTTTCACCCATTTAAACATATATGTATACTTTTCGTAAAGCAAACCTTAGACTTAATTTTTATTTTGTTAACGTATGTGGAGTTTTACTGAAGAAATGTAATGAAGGGGGGAGGGGATTAGAACTTTAGTTTTGTTAAAATGGAAATATATTTTCTAATGATGCCTTTAATTTTACATTTAGGAAATCCGATTATACCATTATCTTTGATGTTAGTTATATATATTTTGACTAATTATTAGTCCATTCAATGCATTGTTAGCATAGGCTATTATTCCTTATATTTAAGCTTTATCTAGAGATGTGTGTTGGAACCCCTGCACATCTCATCTTTGTTTTAGGTTGTAATTGGGACAATGAATGACCCTGAACGATCTACTCACATAATGAGAGGAATGCATGGGATAATGCAACTCCATCCAAGATCCTTAACTAAAAAAAAAAATGATTCCATGAACTGGGGGTATGGCAAGTCAACATATTCTTTTTATTTTTAAATGATAAAGCACTTCCAAGAAACAGATCCACAAATCTTATTCAGCCATTAAGCTAACATCACAACATTTAATTATATCATATTCCTCCTTTAAAAAAGCTTAAACCTATAAATCTCTATATATCTGATGTTATGGTCTAACTAAATGCATTTCACAAATTAAGTAATTTTCTATTAACATGTTGCTTAATGACTCTAGATATAATAATTTATAGAAATATTCCCACATGCATTAATCATGCAAATAAAGTAAATAAATGTTTATTAAACATATTCCATTTATAATACACTTATGATAACATGGTTGGTCAGTTAACTGACAATTATGTAACTCTTACTGGGATTAGTCAAAGTTGTGTCTCTCTTCTGTAATTCAGGCATTGCACTAGATGAATTATGGAAATATCATAACACCACCTCAAAAGTACAAATAATATAAGCTTATCTGTAAATACCTATTTTAAAGTGCAAATAAGCACAATATAACTTATTGTAATATGAGGCTAATCACTAAATAATATAATTCAAATGTATAGATTTCTTATTTCTATTTATGTTCATTACTAAACATAATCTTAAAATCAAACATATCTGATTATTGCTAGTCATTTATTTAACTGATTTAGTTAAATTTTAAAATAGTTATTAAAGTATAAATGTCATGATTTGTAGAGTTATAAGATCCCACTAAAGTTATACATATGTGCTTGTCTATATCAATGTATACACACACCTAACCATGATTTTCCCCTGAGTCTCTTTGTTTCTCCACTGTGTGATGTTGGCCAGTGATAAATTAAATAATCTAGTATAATCGAAGTTGCTGCACATAAGTAATTGAATCTGAAATCTGGGCATACAGGGTAGAGTTCATGAGTGTCATGACATATGTATCTCATGCATGATTGGGCTCGAGGTACTTGTATTGAGATTCTAGATCAAGTTGAGTGAATATGCGACCCGACCGATACAGTATACACCAATGAAACTGTCATTGCATAATGATGACAACATTTAATTTATAAGCTATTTAAAATTATTTTTTACACACACTAACATTCATAATATTTTTGTTTGTAAATACTTATATAAAATATATAAAAGGTTGTTATATCTTGGACACAATCATTTATTTAGGCTTAAACAATAATTCAGAAAATAGTAAAAATTATCTCATAAAATAAACCTTTATCATATATGTCACCCAATTCTGTTCCTTGGTAATCACCATTATAAACATATTTATAATATGATAAATAATATTAATAATAATAATACATAAATTATAACTACAAATAATTTTAAATAGACCAAAAAATGTTATTCAGATTAGAGATTAAAGTTCTTTTCTCTTTATAAAAAAAATTATCTCTTTTTGTTCAAGTTCTTTTATCTTTTTAAAATGATATGACAATACATAATCATGTATTAAGACAAAGAATACATATATACAAAGATTTATAGGAAAAACAATTTGAGAAAATGTTAGCAATTAAATTTAATAAATTTAAAGATAACAAAAGTCTGATAGTAGATATTTTAAATAATATGCAGTTCCTTTATAGTATATTTCTAATTGGAATACAAATTGGAAGAGAAATGAGTAAAAAGAGAATATTAATTAACACCTGTTCATTTATTAAGTTTCATATTATAAGTTGACATTTTTGTAATATTAAAAATGATGCTAAACTTAAGTTACTTATTTCTTTTTTTTTAATGTAAAGCTATTTAAAGCAAATAAGCAATTTAGAAAATTATTCTAATAAATAGATAAATGAACTTGGAATGGATAATTATGTTAATCTCATGTTATCTTATTCATCTTAGCATGAAAATATCTGAATAAAATCTTTTCTTTAAGATATTTAAAAGAGTGATTTTTATGACTTTGTCTTTCATTATAATATTATAATACAAGTCTAAATAATTGTCACTTCTTTTTTTAATAAACTCAATACTTCGATGGTAGTTCATCATTTTCATATTTTAATTTGGCATAAATATAATGACTTCTTTAGCAATTAAGGTTAGTGTTAATAACTAATTTAAAAAGCAGTTAAATTGTCAAACAATTATTACAGAAAAAGTTTGAATTTAGCTAATGCTTCAATATAAGAATAAAATAACATACTTTTCTCCATGTGTGCTGTTTTTCCACTGATTTCTTTAAAAATTACTAGAATTTTAGCATCTTTATAGAATTTGTTTTATGAGTATTACTGCAATGGATATCTGCTTACTTTCTATTCAGCCATGGAATGGATAAAAACAAAATTTAACACTTTTAAACTGTTTCAAAAAATTGGGAAAACAAAAAAGTTAAACAAAATCCAATCAATTTAAAAATATAATCAAGTGATTAACCCTTTTGTATTGCAGCCTAGACTCAAATATTTCAGCATTTTCTGACATTTTTTTGTCTCACACATCAACATAAAATATATGATTAAATGATTATTATTTATCAGAAAATAATAAATTTGACTTCATTTGATAGATATTTTTGTTTACTACTGAAATAAATTTTAAATGTTCATGTTTTGTTTCTATAAATATTAAACAAATGAGATCATAATCAAAACAAAAAGATTACACATCATCATTTCATAAAGATTATTTTCAGTTTACAAAATCAACAAAATCTTCCTATTTCTGATTATTTTTTAAAATATGATGAATATTTATTTATTTCTCATATATCTAATGAATTATGCTTTAAAAGTTTAAAATTTTTAAATATTTATTTAAAAATTGCAATATTTTCATACTCGCAAGTATAAGTAGATTGCCTACATGGAAGTAAACTTCTAAATAGCTTAAGGCCATATTCACATTAGCGGCTAATACAGTATTATATTTTGGAAAATAAAGTATTTCCAGTTAAAATAAGTTATTAATAATTTATATTTCTTGATATCTAATCAATATAGTGTAAATTATTGTAAAAAATATCTAAAACCATACTAAATTTGCAAATAAACATGTTTCTGGTCATTCAGACTACTATCTTTAAACAATGTATTAATATGCTGAATGTTTTACCACATTGTCTTGGAACAAAAGCTGAACATATCAGGGCAGGGCTTATGTCTTTTGTAAGGCATTTCTTTAAATTTTCTGCCATCTATCATAATTTTTGAACAAAATTTTTATATAAAAAATATAGAAAAATACGCATTTCAACATAATACTTGTGTAAAAATTTACCAGAGGTCGAATTGGCTAAAACATGGAAAATTGTGACTAAAATTATGAAATGTTAAATAATAAAATTATTTTCTTAATAGTGTCTGTTTTTTTATACATACATGCACATTAAAATTTTCCACTGCATTTTTATTATGTGACACAGTTGAACCAATTCCATTCCAATATTTTATCATATATGTAAATTATTAGCTTATTTTTGTCTTTTACAATTGATTAATTTAAGCTTGACCTTCATCAATCCAGACTATGTGACAACTATATCGATAATAAACTTTGTTAATTACAACTTAATTATTAAATAAATGATTTATTTAACACTAAAAATTATTTACTTATTTTTTTAAAATTAAACATTCTTTTTATCTCAAAGTATCTTCTTTATTTTACTTTATCCTAATTAAAAGCTTTTAATATTGTGATTGATTTAATGAATCCTTTTATTTTATAACTTTTAATGTCTTTTAAATGTTATATTCATTCATGCATGCACATATATTCATACATTCACATGTACACTTAATATAAGCATTATTTTAAAACAATGAAAATAAATTAATGACTAACATTTAAAACTGATTTAAACTGACACTTATCCCAGTTAGTTATACTTAATATCTCTCAATTCTGATTTTAAACACTCTTATATAAACCAACATTTAATAAATCATTATTTTAAAACCATTTATTAAAAAAACTAACAAATAAAGGTTCTAACAAAGATAATAACCATTTCATATAGCATGAAACAACTTTATTTATAGCATTTACTTAAAACATAGCAAGTTTTAAATTAACTTTTCATTAGATTCAAACTATTAGTTTTAGTTTTTTAAGCAAATATTAAATAATCTAAGTATTTTTAAATAATTAAGAGCTAAATAGGATAACTAAATTATTTTAATCCATAATATTGAAACATATTTAGTTTTAAACTTTATTATAATAATACTAGTAAAAAATGTATTATAAACTCTAAAAAAAATTTTTTAAAGCATAATCTACTGGCTTAAATATATGATCACAATATATATATATATTAGACATTCACACTTGAATTTATTTTGCAACATAATGGATAAAGGTAAGGTCATAATAAGAGCAGAATGAATGTATTTGCAAAATGTGCATGTGCTTCAAATACCATACCATCCAGAAACAACACTCTCTCTCATGTTATAATTCATTAATTCATAAATTATATACACATGAATTACAAAAAAAAATACCAAAATAAATATGAAGGAGTTAATACATATTAGTATAAGGTGAGAAACTTTCAAATAATTCACTTCATGAATTTTTAATAAAATTACAAATTTTACATAAAATCATAAAAAGATCATGGAAATAGATTATGAATATTGATTTCACAATATTATGATCTTTTAAAATCTTTAAAAACATTTTACTTATTTACAAAAAAAAATAATAATTGAAGAATGGAATTTCTACAAACTAAAGATTTCGACAGTTAGTTAATTATTTTATTATAATGTAAAAATATAAGTTTTACATTCATTTTATTTAATTAAGTGGCACATAACTTACTGACATATTCTAGACTGCTTATTGCTGGATAAAAACGATGTTTTTTTTAGCTTTAGATGGACTTCCAGGAGAATGTTTGTTAATAGAAATCTTTGAAATTTGCAATTTCTTGTTTTATATATTTTCAATTTTGAAATCATGTGATAAAATAAATATTTTATTTTATCTTTGACAGTAAGCATGCAGTATTACAACTTTTATTTTTCATAAAATATCATAATTCTTTTCGTTAATTATTTAACATATTTTGGATATCACACTTAAAACAAAAACAAAAAACGTTTACTTATTCAATTTGCTATAAAATTATAATTTTGTCAAAAATGATTGTTACATAGCAAAGCATGTGCAATATCAAACCAATATTATGCCAAGAACTGTGTTCCAGTAATAAATTATTTCAACAATGAACTAAATTAGTGAATAGTGAATAAGAATAGATAAACTGATATTAGCAATTAAACTTTTTTTAACATTGTGTTGTTGTTGTTTTTAAAAAATCTTTTAAATATATTTGCATAACAATTTGAGATTGTATGATTCATAAATGATAAAAACACAATTAAAATTTGTTTTATTTGAACATTAAATGATCACTAAAATAATTTTAAGGTAGAAAATAAAATCATAAGTATTAAGTGTAGTTCATTTACAATATAATTTTGTTAAGCATTTTTTAAAAAATCAACTTTTACAGTCAAAATAAAAAAAATATTTTTTTTTAAAAAAGGACTTTAAAAAAGAAACCTTTTATAATCAAGATTTGTTTATTTTAATTTTAAAAAATTGTTAAAATAAATGCAAAGATATATATATGCATACAACCCTCTTGAACACATTATTGAAAACTTATTGAAGTCATATTAATGTCTTTGAAATTTGATTTTAAAATATATGAAATTCCATCCACCCATTGCTTTATATTTAATATAAATTTGTAATTTCAATAAAAGTGTTTAATTGAACAAACAGAGATTGTAACTTAAATAAAAACATTTAATAATAATAAAAAAAATATTTTTCTTATTCATGTAACTTTGGGTTCATGTTTGCTCCAGATTTACAATAATCTATTTTTATTATTTATACAATTATTAATTTTTTAACCTGTTCATAGGAAAACTTAACCTTTCTATTTTGAATGGGATCTAACAAGTTTTTCATTAATATTCTTTCATAATTGAACATTTTATTGTTACCATTAAACCTTTTTTCTGTATAATATATTGATAATATTAACATTATTTTAAAAATATAAACTGTTAAACATTAGGCATTTTAAAAATTAATATTTAATGTTTAAAAATATAAAAATATCTAAATCAAGTGTTCATATCTATAATAATGGTACTCAGTGTCATTGTATGTAATTTATTTATTCAAAAAGTTAGAAGGAAATATTAGATATTTGAATTTTATGCTATTAAAAGAAGATAAATTTGAGATTAGTTATAAAAAAGAATTAAAGTTAATATATTATTTATTGCTATTAAAATTTAAAAAAAATTTTTTTTATATAATTTTGACAAAGGTGATTTTATTTTACCTAGTAGAAATTACTTCTTCTTACTGTAACAAGCATTTTAAAAGTTGTCTTCTTAAAAACAAATTCTTTTCAAAGGTAATCTTGTATTAATAACATAATTCTTAGTTTAAAAATCTTTTAATTTGTAAATAAATTACTGAAAATTACAATTTTTTTATTCAGTAATTTACCCTTGGTTAGTATACTAAACACTTGGCCAATCAGAAATTCTCATTTTTATTGACTTCTAGGCCACCTTTCTTATGCCATTATCATGCCAATAGGTACACTCAATCATGCAAATTATCCATATAAAGCTGATATCTCAGATTTTTCTTAATATGTTAAATTGTAGCTGTGAAAAAAGAAAAGTTGCACATCATACTATAATATTATAGATAGAATTAAAACAATATAGATAAGATATAATGATTGCAGCACAATCATAAGACCCAAAATCATAAATCTGCATGAAATTGCTACTATTTTTTCTTCAAACTGCTAATAGATCAAATTTTACACCATTTCTTTATTAAATGTAAAACTTTAATAATAATTTTATTTAAAACATAACTCATTAAATAGACTATTTATTATTAGTGAATAAATAAACCAAATTTAGTTATTATATTAACTATTTTAAGTATTTAATTTTTATAAATGTCTAGTGTCATTTTTCTCTCCTACAGGTATATATTTATTTTATGTTATTAAAACTATATTTTAATGCAATAGTTTATTTAGTTTGATATTTAAATATAAATGCATTTTATTGTGAATAAATTGAACAAACTTTAATAGACTATTGTGATTTTCTTGCTTAATTAAAGTATCAATTTTAAAAAAATAATATTCTACCAAAATAAGATGCCAGTATATTCGTATTTTCTTAACATGAACACTCAATTATCTATCTATCTTTAATGAAGTAAAATAAGATTTAAAAAACAATAAGTTTAGAGAAAATGTTTATGTAAGCATTTGCCTTGTTCTAATCCAGTAAAAAAAACTTTTTATAACAATTAAAGTTTACCTCCATTTGGGATATAAATATTTCAAGTTAATGAATTTAAACTATAAAAAATATAAATAAAATCTCTAGGCTAATTAAAATTTAAAATTAATGAGTCCTTGTACAATTGTCCTAATAGAAAATTGTATAAATCTATTGTTGTTGAGAATTTAAACTTAATTTAATATAGATTTCACTTAACCTCCAATAATATAGCAAACTTATCCAACAAAGCAATGAATCATCAACGATTTAAGGCTTAAGAGTGTATCCAGTTTACTGTTTTAAATACTAAATTCATGATGTGTTCCATCTTTAATTTTTTAGCACAATATGATTCTTGATATACTATGTTATGAAACAATTTAAATTTGCTCTTGTGCATTTTCATTTCATTTGAAGTTTTGTAACATGTCTGATATTAATACCAACCAAAACAGAAGTCCCATCCATAGTCACACTTATTAATTTTTACTGGTCCATTTGAGAATGTTTAAGATTTTTCTCAATACACAAATATAAGCCATTTTTTGTCATTATTCTTGACATAGGCACCATATCCAATAGTTCTTCTGTTATATTCATAACATCATCAAGCCACATATAAATATTAATAAGTGGGAAGTATTAATAATGCTGTACATTTCTCTACTACAATGGAAAATGCTACATAATTCTATTTTTATGCAATGTATCACAATGCTCTGCAACTGCTTATACTTTAAAATGCTTGCCTTCAATTACACTTAAAATACAATTTTTAATAATTTTTCATCAATAAAAAGTTTCAATGTCTTGTGCAGTTTTTCCACTTACAACATAGGCACATTTAACAGCAACATCACTTATTTTATTACCATTTAAATATATCCTCTGATGAAACTTTAGTTCATTTTTTAAATCATTAAGTTTGGCTTCTCATATTTTTTCTGTATGTTTATCATAGTTCTTATGATTCGGTTCATAATGGCATTTTAGATTATATTCTTTCACCATGGTAACACTTTCTGTATAAATTAAACATGTTGGAATACTTTTTACTTCACAAAAAGTATATCTTCTCCATTTTTTTTAAGTTCTATTTTTTTTTATTTATTTTTGACTTTAAATTCAGACACTGCTATGGACAAAAAACTATATAAGTTATTGATGCAACTTTCTATTAACACATTATTGTATTACAATGACAACCTATGGCTATTGATATTGTACCATGTGGCTTAAAATGGTTGTATGACAATTAAGTTCTGTTCAGTAATATCAACATTTGATAATAGAAAAATGGTACAAAGAATTAAAGTAATAAGTTTTATTTCTGTTTAAAACTGATATAAAACATTTAGAAGTTTGTATTTTTCTGTTTTAATCTTCATAAGATATTAGAAACACTGACTTTAAAAAAAAGAAGTCATCAATATTACAGGCAGAATGTGAAGTCTTAGTGAACTATATGCAGCCCATGGTCCATTAGTTTGCAAATCTGGTTTAAACATTAATATCTACATATGATATTTGTTTTTTATTGATTTTTAATTATGACTTAGTCTCATAATTGTACACATAAAAGCTTTAAACTATTTTAAAGTATGAAATTATTTTTTTTCTATTATTATGAGTAAAATTGAGCAAATAAAGTAGTGTTCTTGATATGGCAAAGTACTTTATCATTTCAAATAACTGTATACATATTTTCAAGTTTTTTGTCTTTATCAATGCATTTTTCATTTTGGCTCAAACATAATCAGGCTTTATTATGGATAAATTTTGAAATGCCCACTTAACTTTTCAAGTAAATAAGACATACATAATATTTTTTATAATTTAAATTCATATACACATTTTTAATATATACTTAAATTTCATATATATTTTCAAATATATTTCAAACTTCTATTTCATCACACACTCCTGAAACATATGAACAAAGACATGCAAAAAAAAAAAATAGTGACATATGTCTCTAAGATGCACATTTTGAATATCAATTTTCAACCATTATCAATCCACTGCAAAATAAGGTTTCTTCAAATTCATTCCAGTTTCTCTGATCTCTAGCCTTTTTCTCAACATCAAATCAGAACACTTCTGCGTTTTTTACAATTTCTTGGAATTGAGTTTAACACTTCACATCTATGTATTATCATCTCTTCTAGAAATATGTCCAGCTCAGCTCTACTTCAATCTCTTATTTCTTTTAATGATGTCAGTTATACATATTTGTTCTCTCACCAATGTATTTCATTTCCCTCCCTTCTTGTTATTCCTAACATACATCTCTCCATATTTTAATTGAGTAATGTGAAGCTTTTATACTACTTTTCTGTTAAGTATCCAAGGCGCAGCTCTATAAGTAAGAATTGATAATCATATTTTTTAAAAACCTTTCTTTTCAAACATATAATCATATTTCCTTTTAATGTTAAGTTATTTATATCAAAAGCAATCAATCCAAGTTTAATTCTATAATTAATTTCATCCATAATGTTTCCATATGTATTCATAGTCTGACCAAGATATTTATAGTTAACTTCTTATTATTCATCATTATTAATCTTTATTTTTTCTTCTGAGAAAATCTCTTGAACATTATTTTATTCTTTTTAAACTTATCTTTAATTCTATTATTTTTACTTTCATCTGATTACTCGTGCAGCATTTCCTGAAGCTCTGAAGCATTATTTACAAAAACAACCATACTGTCTAAAAAATTTAGATCATTTAAATATTCTCCATTTACTTTAACTCTTCTTATCTTCTCATTTAGGTAGCCAAAAATATAAATAAAATTTGATACAAACACATCGAGTAGGATATCATAATCCTCCTACAACAAACAGGCTTATAAATAATTCTAAGGACAGATTCCATATTGATCAAACATCTCACACCATACATAAAATTTCATGCTGAGGCAGGATGCAGGATTATTTATGGTGAATCACACACATGCCTCCCTACAAGAATATCTGAACACAGATATCTCTACAAACGAGTCGCAAATAATCCTGAAAAGAGCAACAATATGCAATGGGTCACATATTTGAGCCCATAGTTATCAACATCACATGCATCAAGTGAAATACATCCAAGTGGAAAATTAGAGGCCTGGCATATAACTATCAATCCTAATGCTATAAAGAGAAAGGAATACTGATTTTCCCTCTTGAAAAAATGAACAATATAATTTACATAAATTTAAATAAATTTACAGCCTATATAAAGATATAACCTTGTTATGCATATATTAACACTGAGAAGATGAGGACATACTTTGCCCTCAAAAACACTAAGCCTCAATAAGTACAAATTCAATATAATATTAAGTTTTTCTGAGCATAGAGCATAAGGACAGATATTGATAAAATATTTCTTGTAAAATTGCTATAAAAAGTTTTGGAGGTATGAAGTCATCTTGTTACATAGTCACCATAAGGTTAATATTATTAGTATGACTGTGTAAACTAATCATTGTTGTTACAGTTTGATAAATATTCTTTAAAATATGATAATATTGTGGATTTATATCTTCATGATCCAATGTTTTAATCAGTGAAACAATGCTTATATGATCAAATGACCTTTTATAGCCTACAAATCTTAAGAATTATGGCAACTTATATTAATTGGTTGTTTCTATAATTTCCATCAATACTTACTTGTAATCCACTGAGCTGAAACCACTTTTAAATCTATCTTGCTTTTTTAATTGGTTAAAAAACAAAATTTGCTATAGATAAATTGTAATTATTTTAGTAAAAATTATGTATAGAACTGATAAAAGATTAATAGGTTTGTAATTTCTAATATTTGCTTTATTAACTTTCTTAAATATCAATATTACTATTACATTATTTCAATCGTTTGGTACATTTTTATCATTTAAATATTTGGTATATAACTTTGCCATTTTTTTTATTTCAACTGCTTTTTTTAAGATATTGATTATAATTCCATAGTTACTTGAAGTTTTTTTTTTATAGATTTAATTGCATGTCTCATCTCTTCATTTACAATTCTGGACTATTCAGAAGATGTAGTAATTCATAGGGGTACTTTTTCTTGTTCTTTATTGCTATATAATTATTTATGGAACTCTTACATACATTTCAAGTCATTTCTCTTTTAAGTAGTAGTTACATCTTTTATACTTATTAAAAAAAGTAAGTTTTCTATTAATATATATTGAAGCAGTCAATCTTATCCCAAGATTGAACTTCATGGTTCTATCTACTAACCTATATTCAAACCCTGCATCCTATCGTGCTCCTTTAGTTGTGTATATATATTTCATGTATATATTTCTGAGATGCATGCCTAAATATGATAAATTTGGGCTTTTCAATATTTTTTTTATTATCAATTTTTTTTCCTTTACATTAAAATACATAGGTGTGGTTCTGATATATATAAATTACAGAAGCAAACTTACTAACAAAATATTAATTTTATAAATAGTTTATCATGTGCCATTTATAAAACTTTTTTTTTTAAATTATTTTTTTATTTAACTGTATATTTTTGTAAAATCCAAGATGGAAGATGCAATTGTTAATTGTCCAAAAATAATTAAAGGGGTGGAAACATAATATTGTTTTAATCTTGGAAAGGAATTTTTAATTAAAGTTTTACTGAAAATAAAATGGGGAATAAGATTAATAGATTTTACTTTTGTTATAAACATTTTTGTCAAATCTATTTCCAATATGGAAATAGATTTGAATATATTTTTGGAACCTTATCTAATGATTGCATCTTCAAGAACAATGGACAAAGAAAATGTAAGATTTTGTTGGATCGGAGATTAGATTTTGGGCTAGAAATAAGAAATTAAAAGATTTCCACAAATACCTGAGTGGGATATAAAATGGGCTCATTTTAAATACTAAGAGAGAGCTACTATTGGGAGAACTGTGCAGTTAATAGAATCCATGCTTCTTTGAAATTTAAAAATGATGATTGAGTAGAAAGCCCATCACCTTTCCAACCCATGGTCATCTTCCACTGCTGTATCATCCTGCTGCCTAAGAATGAAGTAAAAGCCTGATGGAGAACTTTGGAATGTTGATCAAAAGCTTGCTGTTACCTAAGAACTTGCATGTATCCTTGAACTGCCATGCATGAGCTGGACTTTAAGAAATGTTCAAGGTAAATCAGTATATCATGACATCACTTAAAAGTAAAGCTAGTCTAATTAATCTCGAATCCTGCTATCAAGATTTCTCCTAACGTATTGTTTAATTTTATCTCTTTCTAGTATGTAAATGTAAACTGCTCTCAAATAATTTTGCTAAATATAATTCTATCTCATATGCTCAAACTTTCTTTAAATTTGGTGCAATCATTTATTTATATATATTTACTACTTGATTTTTAACATACAACTATGTGTTAGGTTTATAAATATATGTAAAATTCTATATTTTGTGTTAATATATACATATATAAACGATGTCTGTTTTTGTTATTATTAATATGCCAATCTCAAGCAATGTGACAAGCTGAATTTCTCAAAATCTTTTCTTTCCTCCTTTTAGTTAAACCTCCATAGATTAAGGGTATTAATGTCCCCTAAAAATATAATGTATGATTAATTTGCCAGATTGTTTTTACGAATCATCATTTTATGTTGGTTTTTATTATAAAAAAGTTATTTGTGCAACTCCAAATAGTGAAGTAATTCTATAGAAGGTAAATGATCACTCAAACTAATTATTGCTTTGAAATCTTTTGAAATGTTATTTATTTAAATTCTGAAAGTGATCTATTAGTTATTTTTGATACAAATGCTACTTTTATTTTATTTTTGTATTGTTAAAATATGAAATACTTAAATATACCAGTATAAAATCCACAAAGGTGGGATTGAATTATTTTAAATAGCAGAAAAGGGAGTAAATTTTAATGTTTCTTTTACTAAATAAAATGTTGTATCTGCATATATTATAGTGGCATAGCATATTATTTGTATGTTATAGCATTAAAACAAGGGGTCATTTATTTTAGAGCAGTAAATCCCATTCAATGTCATTAGTGACCTTTATCCATACTGCGTTACTGACCTTTGCCTTATTTTTGTGAATATATATAATAACAGTCAAGGTGATCATCAGAGTCTTACAGTATCTGTCATACAGGGTGCCACCAGGCTATTTGAAACTGAAAATTTTATATAGTAGGCAGATACACACTGTTAAGATTCAATTTTACATATATATTTTATAATAACCATCAGCCTATGCCACTAGCTCACAGAGCAGCAGAGATAATTTATAATATAGATACTTAAAATATATTTTAATAAAAACATTTCAATAAAATAAATAAATAAGCTACTGCCAGTAACAACACACACAAAAAAAACATTTATTAACGCACATATATAAATATTTAAAATTGAGGAATAAAATTTATCTTGCTTAGATTTTAATATTAATTTAGTTTTTTTAATTTAAATTATTAAGATAGTCCACACAGATGGACATTTTATAAAAGTTTGTTTTATAATATTGAGTATAGATTGGCTACATAGATTTCTCAGTTAAAAACTTTTCAAAATAATCATTCAATCTTAGACTAAAAGTTTGCAGCCAAATCAATGCCTGCTTCCAGATATATAGTCACAACCAATGCAATATGAAGATGCTAGCATAAAACCACGCTGACAGGAATGGGCATCTGACAGTGTGATATTATTTGAAGGACATGATCCTTGTCAAGTACAGGAATGTTGTCTGTCTGGCAAAGGAATCATGTATATAAAATAATTAAAGAGAAGTGCCACATATGGAGGAGAATGGTCTATCTGCTGACTTATATTTCCTATTCATAGAACTAAAAAAAGGTCCTTGGCATAGGAAATATGTCTGTGTCCATTGTAATGCAATGACTACATCCTTGGGTCATGCATTCAGTTGGGCATGCTGCCCTGTATGCTAAACACACTTCACATTACATTGATATAAACACTCATATATCCCTCCACCAGCATCAACCTAACTACAAAACAAATAACCTGAAATAAAAGCTCTTTAAAATAAACATAAACAATAAAAATATAAAGCTATTGAGGGAATTGCAGAGGGAAATTACCAATAAATCCAATGGCATTCATCATAAGATACCACATTAACATCAATAACTTAAAAGATATATGAATAAATACATTTTTAGATACTCAACATGAGGTATTGTATTTATCAAATATTATATATTTTAATCAATATGCAAATAAAAAAAATAAACATTAACAAATCTATGCAGCCATCTACACCCAACTTAAATTTAATACATTTAAATAATTTAGTCAATAAATATTAATAAAAAAATGGAAATGATTAAATCAGCAAACTCAAATATTTAAAATTAAACATTAATAATTGATTTTGACATCTTAAAAGTCAGATTAAAGTTCATTTTAAAAATTAGGTTTAGTTGATTATTAAAAGTTTGTCAAATCTTGATGAAAGATCTTAATTACTTTTTTAAAATTTTACAGTTCATATCTTACAGTAGAAGAGCTCCTGGTTCCTGCTGCCAATTCCTGCGAAGTCTTTATTGGACTTTCATGGAAGACTGATCTGTTTTTCCAGAGATGGCCTTAGCTGGTTCAATCCTGGTACTATTTTATTGCAGTACCCATATGATTCAGGGTCTGCAACAGTACCATTCATAATTTAACAGTCACTTTATTTGAAATAAGAGATTGAAAAGTGTGTCTTATCACCTTTCTCAAAAAATCAAGCTGGAACAGTCTTTTAATTTGAATTGTTTTCTTTTTATAGTAATCCTCCGGATTAACTGAACATGGTTTCCTGTTCCAAATTTTTGTTAAGGTTCGAGCATTGGTTGTGGCTTCTATGGGACATCTAATTTTTTGATCTCTTATCTATATCTTTCATCTGACATTTTTATGAGCCCCAAGGGCTAGTTTGCTTTTCGATAATTAATAACACAATCATTTCCATTTACTGAGATTACATAGGAATCTTTTTTATTTATGTTACTTTTTGATAAAAATATTTTATATTTAAATCTTTACCTTTTTTTATAAAAAAGTACATTCAAATACTTTTTTTAAAAAATACTTTTAAAGTTTTGCATCTGTGCGAATATATATACGTTTAACAACTCTTTTAATTTTAGCTTTTAGTTTTTATTTTAATTTTAAATTAATGTAATGGCATATGTATACCATTAAATATCAGTGAATTTCCTCATAAAACAAAAACATTAAAAAAAAATTACTTAGTGTTCGTAATTACGTTACACAAGTTAAAAAACTTTAGTTAGCAATTACACACAAATATAATGATAAAAAAAATTGTTGACTGTTGATTTTTGACTACCAGCTAAATTTCTGCCCCCCTCCCTTCCAAGTTTCTTTTCTCCTACTTTTAACTATTACTTAGGCAAGTTAAACGGTTGGATTATACATAAGACTTCTTTTCTTTTTAATTATTTATATTAACTATTACGTTTTTATTCCTTGCATTTATTTTTACATATGCACAATTTTTCTTACTGGCAGTACTTTTTACACAAAATTCAAACTATAACTTTATGTTAATAAAAAAAATATTTCATTTTTAAAGAAAAATGTTGAAAAATATGAAATTAGTGAAATATTTCATAGTCCAAATAACGGTATACATATGTCGTTACATTAATTTAAAATTAAAATAAAAACTAAAAGCTAAAATTAAAAGAGTTGTTAAACGTGTATATATTCGCACAGATGCAAAAGTTTTAAAAGTATTTTTTTTCAAAAAAAAAAAGTATTTGAATGTACTTTTTTATATAAAAAAGGTAAAGATCTAAATATAAAATACTTTTATCAAAAAGTAACATAAATAAAAAAGATTCCTATGTAATCTCAGTAAATGGAAATGATTGTGTTATTAATTATCGAAAAGCAAACTAGCCCTCGGGGCTCTTACATAAAAAAGTCAGACAATTTCTTTTAGAAAGAGCGCGAAATTTTCTAGTTAACTTTCCTTGGCTTTTATAATATGTCTTTTTAATTATAATTTTTCTTTTATACCACGAAAAGATTATTAAATAAGGTAAAGTTAACAAATAATTGATTAATTCCTGGAAATTACTTATATTACTTATTTTAAACATAATGACACTTTCCGTGATTGCTGTAGTCAATACGGTCATTTTGAACTTTAGCAGAAGATAGTATATTTTTTCATATAAAAAGCTTTAAATAGGTAGATGGCCATAGAAAACAGAATATCTTATCAAATAGGATTAGCCACGCATATTATTAAAAATTTACTGGACTTATATTTATTTCTGCAATAAAAAATATAAAAAATGTTACCGAATTTCAGTACTGCTTCCTCCTTGTAAAACTAGAGTCAGACTAAACTTTCTTCAAATTTTGGCGGTCTTCTTTTAGCGACCTCTTACAGAAAAATAATCATTTAATTATAACATAAACAAAAGAAAAGGAAAAAAAAAACTTATTACAGTTATATATTTCTGTATGATTTAAATAGATTACAAAGTACTTTGACAAATAATGAAAAATAATAAATATACTTAATTAATAATTAGTGATGTATATTTCTTTTAAATATGATTTTCTACAAAATAAATTATCAGAAGTTATTGTGCTTTATGATAAGACATTTATCTACTCTCCCTCTACCCATCCAAATCAATTACTGTTTATGATATGTGCTTTTATACTATATTAAATTGCTCTTATTGTTAATATTTTAATTAAATTATTCATGCTCTTCTTCAAAATGACATTGGATTACTAAATTTATTAGTTATTTGCTTAAAACACGTTAAAGTGAGTAAATAGCATACTTTATTAATCACTTAATATTATTATTATTTTATCTTTTTATTTTCTAAAAAAAGATAGCATTGTTTTCCTGTGGAAACAATGCTAAATAAAACAAGTGTCAATAACACTAGGTTACAATATATAGATATAAAGCAGTTGGCAGGAAATACCACGACACACAATAGCATGTTTTGCTCTAGCCCATTTTCATATTAAAGTACAATTTAATAATTATTTATAATCATATATTTACATCAGATAATATAGAAACACTTTTTATATATATATATATATTAAGAAAATTATTTCATTTTCCTTTATTTTCCAATTTTCAGCAGACTTAATTCTCGTTATTCTTTTTGAAAAGATTTAGAATATTCAAATTTACTCCAACAACTATTAAAACACGATTTGATTTTTTAAGAATTAATCAGTTATTCTTACTTCTTATTTCACTTTCTTTCCTTTAAATTTGATAAACTTTTAGTTACAGCATTTGACTTTTAAAATGTTTATAATTTAACTAAAAAAAAGAAGCAAAATTCCATTTTAGCATTCTAAAATTTTAGTTTTAATTGCTGTCTTTTGTTACAGGTGCTATAACAATAAGAAGACTGATTTGTAAACTATCTTTTGTTTTTATACATTTCACATGCGTAGATTTCCAGGAACGCTAAGATTTTTAACTGCCTATTGTTTAAATTTCTTTAGATTTTTATATGTATTGTTTAAATACATTTCATTTATTACAAATAAAAAAAAAAAATAATAATAAAATCAGTTTTATTTTCACACACATGCACACCCCAACTTAACTTCAGGTCATTCCAAATTCATTTAACTATAAATTAATATTCAATTTTAAATTTAAAAAAAAAATATATATATACATTACAGTTTATTTAATCAAATAGTTTTATATATATATATAATATTATTTCTAAAATATTGATTGTATTTTATTTATTATAACTTAGTAATTTATTGTGTATTATATGTATATAGGTAATAATAATAACAAATAATAATCTTCCCATTATTAATATAAATTCCAAATAGATTGGGTTCAATAAATATGCTTGATCTTTTTAGGAATGTGTGCATTGTAAGCTACCCTTTACAATGTATATAAATAATTCGTTATAGTAAACTATTTTTTATTGTTTAACTTATTTGAGTCATTCAAATTCCCTTTTTTCTACTTCCACATGAACAAACATTCATATGCCTAATTAGTTAAGTTATCATGTAGTTAGTAAATCAGTCTCATTGTGTTCTCCGCTCTGCTAGTGGGCCGGATTTTAGAATAAATTCTCATGTGCCATCATTATATGTTATTCATTAGGTGTTTGATCTGGGGCTTAGGGAATGGGTTCAAATCCAGGTTGGTCCCTGACCTAAATCTTGGGCTTGACTGGGTTTGAAGTACATTTTGTATGTTAGATGGATCAACATGTTTTGACTAATACAATATATATATTAAACAAAATTTGCAGTAAATATAAAAGATATATTATTTGGATTTATTTATCCGCTTATAATTAACAATAATAATGAATGACATTTAGGCTGGATATGACTACTATTGTTTAATAAACAAATGTAATTTTTTAAAGGTTATATAGTACAAGCAACATCAGGAATAAAATTAAATGTTCATTTAAATTTAAAAAAAAGTAAAGAAGAGCTGAAAGTAGATATATGATCTAATGAAAAAATAACTGTTGTTTTTGATCAATAGGTTTTAAGATTTTTTTTTAACAGGAAGTCCTTGGATATATCATGATATTTGTTCATACAATCTAGTCTTTTACAAATGTTGGTAATCTCTTTTTTTGATGTCACATCTTGTTGAAATCCTAGTAATTTGTAAAGATTATATAATAACCAGTATCCATCATATATGTAGGTGTAATGCTGATAATAAATATTGTTTTACTATCTTAGCTCATTTATCTTATCTGTACTGATGTAATGATTAATGATTCCAATAAGTTATGCAATTCTATATAGAATTTATGGAGCTTCTTGTGTATATATGAGTAATCATTCCAATAATACTGGAAAAAAATAAACATTCTAATGCAGTAAAACAGCATTCATGATCATTTGCATCTCATCCATGTTATGTATACTGGCCATAATATAATAATTTTTAGACCAGAAATCTATCTAGATATGATTTCACCAACAACAAAAGTCAGAAAGTCTGTCAAGATTCTTAAAAAACAAATTATATCAACAAAAGTGATGATATGTCTAAGTTATCTCTCATTTGGATATATTTATTAAAAACTATTAATCAAAACTGTTGAATTTATTTTGGTTTATTTATCTACTGTCTATTCCTCATCCTATTTTGTTTAAAAAATATTTTTATTGAATAGACATTAAATCATATTCAATATGTTCTTTGAAGTGCCATAGATAGCAGATTATAATGAGAAAGGATATAAATTGTTGCCAAAAGATTTCGTTTATTTAAAAATACTATATTATTGATGTATAATCTTTTCAATTTTATTTATTTATTTAAATAAGAAAAAAAACCATAATAAAATTATATTTATATCCATTCTACAAGTTTGACAAAGAAAAAAATGTGTTGTTTTTAGCGCTAAATTTTAACTGGAACTAAATCGAGAAAAAGAAAGGAAAAGAGACAAATATTTGGAATAACTAAAATGTTATTATTAATTACACATGTGTGAATCGAGATAGTATATCTTTAAATATATACAAAATACATAAAGGCCTCATTAAAATTGCAATGTAAGAATTTTTTATTTGCTATGTCAACAAAAACTAATTTAATTGATAAGAAATAGAATTGTATCTATCAACATTCACAGTTTTGAAGACTTTCTGATAAACTTTTTAAAAATGTTAACTAGTATTCAATTTAATAAATATAAAATATAATTTCTACATAATTATTAATTATGTAATAATTAAATAACACATTGTATACCAAGATTTGGGGTTGTTTCATGTAATATATTTTATATAAAAATAATAAATTGCATTATCAAAGAAAATTAATATGATATCAGGTTATTTAAAGTGAATATGTTAAGTGAAGATAGATCTAACTTGTATTACTTTAAACATATTTTTATATTAATAAAAATGTTTTTAATTATTAATATTTTTATCATTAATAAACTGTATTTGAAAGAAAGTAAAGTTTAAATAAAACCTTAAATATTACTATTACTAATAAAATCAAATAAATATATTTAAAATTAGTAATTCTTTCATGCTTAACTTCTTAAGTACAGTATTTATGCACATACCTGACAAAAAATAAAATATATGATGTAAGAGCTCAATTGGCAGTAGTTTAAAATAGTCACTAGCTTGAACTATTCCTTGCTTGGATTTCATGTCCAACTTCTCGAGGCAATCTAATCGTTGAGATCGCCTTAATAATTTAGAAGAAAAATTTGATTTTATACTCATACTTTATCCTAAAGTAAAAAAAAAACACACTTATTTTTAAAAAATGTCCATGTATTTGTAAGTACAAATTAATGTTTTGAAAGTGTAAAGATAAATATGTATGCATGTTATGACTATTTTAAAAAAAACAAGTTTCTACAATGCTAATCTGCAAGAAAGCAACAAGTTTTTTTTAAAAAAAACAATTGTTTTTCTTTTCAAACTATCATGACTATTGATATTTCTTTTATTTTCTTTATTCCAATATCTTCTTCATTCTTTCCCTCAAATTTACCTTATTGACTTTAATGTTCACAAAGTCAATTGTTTTAGATATTCTAATCACAATGATATGTTAATGTGTTTGAACTATTAGATATTTTCATGATTTAATATATTGAAACAGTATTATTTAGTCATCATCCCATTTCACCTACTATGTTCCATAATAGTATTTTTTTTCCTAGTTCAAACCCATTCCAGTCCACGTATATAAGCTTCTAATAATTTATTTAATTGTAATAGTGTATATTTATGTGTGCATGTATTTATATAGGTGCGCACATCTAATACCCATATTAATGTCCATATGCATACAATGCATAAGTAGTTATATATTTAAAATTAATAAAATTGTCTAAATTAAATTAAGTTGTGAACATTATGTGTGTGTAACTACCTACATATATATGCAAAAGAAACTATAATGCAATAGATTTAAAAGCATTACAACTTTTCTAAATTAATATAAATTTAAATTATTATTCTTAGTTAAAAAAAACTCTTTATTTAAATGCATTCGTATATAAATTTCAATTCCTGTGGTAGTCTTACACACATATATAAGAAAATGTTGATGAACTTAAAACTCTTTTTAAAAAAAGTTAGCTGTTTTTTATAAAAAGATGTAATTTCTTAGAAAACCATCTGTAAGCAATTAATCAAACTTGGAGTCAAAATTTTAATGTCTTTTAAAAATAAAAACTAGAAACAAAGAGTGACCTGTTTGACTGTTATTGTTTTAACTGAGTATATGACCAGGGGTTTCATTTTTATGCATTTTAAATTACTGATGAAAACTTTGTAAAAAGTTGTAAATGGGGCACTCAAGTTACTGGTTTTCCTGGTATAAATAACTTTAAATTTTGTTTAGGGGCATTAACTTTGTTCACTCTTATAATATTTGATATAGTGCTTGCTGCCAGTTATTATTGACTGATTGGAAAATGGAGTTTGGCAGCTAAAGCCCTACCATTTTCTGGCTCTTCTTTAAAGAGATCGGTCTGTGCAGATAAAAAAATGAAGGAGACCAGTTAAACTGCCAAGAAAACATCAGGAATGGATCAGCCCTCAACAAAGAGGAAGCGATAAAAGTTTTCTGCAGAGCTCTTTAAAATAACTCT
Source organism: Epiperipatus broadwayi (assembly GCA_028023455.1). Lineage (NCBI taxonomy): Eukaryota > Metazoa > Onychophora > Udeonychophora > Euonychophora > Peripatidae > Epiperipatus > Epiperipatus broadwayi. The sequence goes on along the minus strand of JAQFVV010012562.1, from coordinate 2,605,296 downwards.
AATAAATTATCTAAAAGTTATGCTAGCTTCTAATTTATGTGCACAAACTTCTAAACTATAATGTCTAATAATTAAACTGATTTAATCTGTAAAATATGATTTAAAATTGTGTTAAAATTAGGATCTGTAAACTTATTCCTTTCTAAAACTCTAAGTGCTTGTAAATAATAACATATTCAATTAATATTCTATCTTTCTAATCTGCAGTCATGCTTTATTTATTTGTTTTATATATATTTATCTTATAATTTATGCTATGCCCAATTCATAATGGAGATTGATTCTATGAATAAAGTTTGAGGGGAGAGATGATTAGAGGCTCTCATAATTCAGTAATGTTGCTCTTTAGTGTACAAACCAAATCTCTGCATTGAAAACCTAAATATATTTCATTAAGCTATTATGTTTAGCTTATTGTTATTATTGTTATTAGAATTAGGTTTGCAAGTTAATAAAGTAATAGTTAATAAATGCAAGAATGAGTTATAAAGCATATTATACATATTGCTTAAATCCCAGATATGCGTTAGCTTTCTTTTTGTTATATTATAAACTATGCAGATTGGCTAATAAAATAGATTACTTTAAGTATTCCTTTTAGCATGTTTTAAGAGTGTTAATTATGAACTGGCATATGGTGGTTTCATGGAACAAAACTATAGAATTTTGCATACTTTTAAGTTAATATTATATTTAGCATGGCGAATGTGTCTTCAGGAAGCACATACATGCATTGGATAGTTCTTTTTTAGAACTGGAACACAAAGGTCCAGATTGTTTTTATAAGCTGCTCCAATCACTGAACTATATGTTCAATTTATTCACAGCGAGTCATACAGTACACAGGAACCGAGTACTTGGTACTGAAACCCCTGAGTAACTACATATTTGAGATGCACACTTCTCTAGTAATATGTATAATTCCATAGTATCTAGTCATATTATAAAGCTCCAGTTCATTCCTCCATAATGCAATATTTCAGCATTGATCTAAACATGTAATCTGGTTTTGTGCATATATAATCTGCATAGAGAGCCTATTGTAGCTCATTAAGTATTATTAAATGACCTTTTATTAAATGTTATAGTGATAAATAATCATTGTTGCACTGACTTAACCATTGCAAACCTAATAGGTCGGGCATAGTAAAATGAAGGCATAATTAGACTGTAGATTCTAAAAATTATAATAAACTCTTTTGAAATATAGTGCATCAGATGAGATACTGTTTTCAAACTTGCTCATCATTGTTTACACCTGCATGTATTCTTCAATGCACACCTGTTTATTTCATTTATATTTATTAATTAAAATATATTAAATTATAATAACTGTGTTGCATATCATTAGTAATCCATCCTAAATTTTAGTTAAGTTTATTAATATTAGTTACTTATTAACACACATTATCTAGCCAGCCATAGATGTGTGTGTGTATTTAAAGTATAGTAATTTAGTTAATATTCCCTGAGTCTCTTGCCACCCTTTGCTACTGCCAGAACGTAAACTAAAAAACTTCGAGGATAGCCTCATATATGTCATTCATAGTGTAAGTCTAAGAGTGTTGGTGAAAGAGCTGAGGTGCAATCTGATTCGAGAACTCAACCCCTCATCTAGATCAGCCTTGATATAATTTGCCAGAATTCTGGATTTTGTTGCGTGCATGTACAAATATGACCGTTACAATATTTAACACTGCACCTTCTATATCACTATGCTAACAATCTTGATCTACTTCTAACCAACAACTTTTAATATTTCTCTTCACTACCATTATAGTTATTAACTAATTTATCTAAAATATGTTTGATATTTTAAATGTGCTAATTGGGAAGCCTTGCAGTAAAAGTATAAAGCTTTTCATCAACAAGTCAATCAGATAATCTTATTTTAAGACCAAACACAAATGCAATAAACAGTATTTTATTGCTATGTCTATCAAAAAAAAATCACCCTTTATGAAACAGAAACAAAATTAGGATCGGATTAAACTGAAATGAATAGAGGGAAATGCCATAGCAATGTAGATGCATTATTGATCAGGCCAAGAAAATATTTTTCAAGTCTACTTTTGTATGATGCCAAGAAAATATTTACTATTCTATTAATAAAACAATCAGTTGCAGTTTTACAACAATAATAATAATAATTTCCACCGAATGCAGTCCATTTGCCTACAACCATGTTTACAATCTCTAATGTTTTATGCTCCAAAAGTAACTTACCCTAATATTTTTTTCAAATTCCAATGAGTTGATAACTAATTAATACTTTTGTGTTACACTTTTCATTCAAAATTTCAATTAAAATCAAGTTACCCAATGATAATTTAGAAAACAATATGGCGATAAAGTCATCACATGATCAGAAAAGTCTTATGCCAATATTACCAGTTCAAAATCCAAAATTCAGACAAAACATAATCTTCTTTGGTGCTGATATAGTACACGCTCAGTGGCCATTTTGAATTTGGAATCACTCAAAAAGGCTGCTGGAACAGGCAAGCGATAAATGTCATTGACTAAAAACACTCATTTTTCAAAAAAGTAAAATGCCTGAGACACTATAATTAAAAAAAAAGGTGGGAAGGGACTACACTTAAAAAAATGGCAGGAAAACATCACATTAAATCACCTAAGGTGCTACTACCAAAAAAAAGTGCGGGAAAAGAAAAAGAGGTGAACATTGAAAAATAATTTAAAATAAACCAAAAACACTAATTTATATTGTGCCATTACAATTTAGTCATTAGCTAAATTTGTATAATGTGCATGAAAGAAAATATAAAACAAAAATCATCATCACATTTTTATATAGTAAATGAAGCTGTAGGGCATCCAAGTTTAAACCCTAGAAGATCAAGTTTTAAAAGCTTAAGACAGAGAGAGAGTGGGACAACAGTTATATTTTTTATTTGTTTGTGTGTTGATAGAAAACTCAAAAAGAGTAATACACATATTTAGATTTTTCAATATTTAAATTTTTTTGTTAAAAAATAAAGTCATAATGCATATGTATAGGCAGTGTGTGTTATAAAAGCTATTTAGTTAGTCACTTTTAAATTACACATATTAACTTTCTTTAAAACTAACCTATACTTGATCGATTCTAATATCTTATTCTATATTTCTATTTTTGCTTTTCTACAATTGTAATTTGGATTTAAAAGCTAAGGATTTAATTTTAAATATTAAGATTATAATTACTAAGCTAGCAATTAGATTATTTTAATGTTGGTTTATACATGATTGGAGTGATGGAGTATGTGTGTTACATCACATACGTGTATCTACATTTAATAAATATTGAGAGAGAGGAAAATCTGTTATATTATTTTTTTTCTTACTCAACAATTTTTTGTATTATAAGGGTTGTTTTTCTGTTGAAAAACTTGGAGACGATGTGAGAAGTCTAATTTTAAAAATGTCTCATCTTAAGATCAAAAGAAAGAAGCTCAAATTTGAGATGTTACATAGGTGTAAAAAAAAATTAAGACTATTTTTCTTTCAAAACAAAAGTTTGTCTTAAAATCAGGATAGTGAGATTTTTCATACTATTAAGCTAAAAAACAATTTGGTTGAAAATAAGTTATAAATCTAATTAAAAACGGTGGTCAAGAAAAAAATCGGATATAAAAGAGTCTGAAAAATCAGTTGAGATTATTATAGAGACTTTTAAAAATATTGAAACTAGGGAGGCAAGCATTTTTAATTCAGCAGATATCAATTCTAAAAATCATTTTTAATATAAAGTTTTTTTTGTGAAGATGAAAAACAGCATGGCCAGTTAAAATAAAGATATATTTTGTCTGGGGAAATTCCCTGAGTCATCATCAACTAGCACATCATATAGAAAAGAAAAGATGACTTGTCTGAAAAATAATATTCTACACCTTTCAACTGACCGAGAGAAATAAGATGTTTTTTAAATAGAAAAAAGAAAACATTCACCTGCATTTAAAAGCTGAAGAAAATGAATAATCTACAGATAAATGTTAAATCATCGAGTTCAATTAAATCCAGTAACTGAGTTTAAACCCAAGAAAAATATAAATGTGAAAACAACTGCTGTACTTCATCCACTAAAAGAATCGTGCTCGACAGGAAGAAAAGAAGAGTTAATATAATGATTTCCAAATTGTCCACTAAAGCAAATAACCTCAATAGGATCATCATCATCAAATAATTATATACTTCAAGAAAGAAATTGTTCCAAAGAAAAATTGAAATGGTAAATGCAAAAATATAGACATTAAACAAGATAAATTTGACTCAATGGAAGTCGCTACAAAGAATTGAACTGGTAATATAATTTTTTTTTATATATTTTCTTTATATCAGAGACTTAGTAAAATTTTAGCAACAGAGTGGTATATTTTTGTTTAAAGAACTTTTAAAACAACCAAGATCAATTGAAACCAAGAATTTCTTAATAACGATAAACATAAGCTTCCTTAATGATTTTATATGTACTAAAATTATGATTGTCTATTAACCTAAAGTTATGAAATGTTATTAATATGTAAAATATTTTTTTTATTATTATTTTGTTTTAAATAATATTTTTGTTATTATGGGGATAAAACATGCACATACATAATAATATAATACTTGTTGCATATATGTAATTGTGTGTGAATGTAAAACAATAGGCTATATTAAGAATATTAGAGTATTGTGTTTTAAGTTAAAGTATAGCATTTCAGAGGGTAGAAGGGAGGGGGAGAAAAGATACTTTAAAACTTGTTTCTAAAAAAAAATCTTGCTCTTTCACTTCTACTAACATATTTTTTATTTTTTTTTTATCATTCTACTTTATCTGTTAGACTATAAAAGTATGTGTGCGAAAGAGAAAGAAGAAAAAAAGAGTGAATATTTTTTTTTTATGAAATATTTTCTTGTGAATCCAAAACTTTAGCAAACTTAGTATCCAAATTTATGTATATATTTTTGATGGGAAATGGGGAAGAATTCAAAATTAACATTATGATTGCCAGATAATCAATTATTGTTCTCATTATTATTTCATATAAAATTTTGATTTTATCTTTAAATTATTTGTAGATTTTCGTAATAAATTAATAAATGTTAAATTGTTTTATTAAACGAGGCATATGTATTTTATTGATAATAGTCTTTATTCATTGTGATCATTCATCACCAATGGTTGATATTGATTATTTAAGATTTAATTAGATATACTAAAATTAAGCAATAATTATGAATTTCTTTATAACAATTAGGTTTTATGATTAGGCTTAGTCCTAAAGCTGTGGTTGAAACCATTATCGTTATCATTATCATCATCGTTTTAATTAATGGGCTGTTTAAATGTTTAAAGGCCATAAATAAATATTGATTTCATAGTATTTAGTGATTTCTTAGTATTATTATAACCACCACCCCATCATCTATTTCATGCAAGGATGAGTGAATTGCCATCCTAAATTAATAATATAATCTGAGCTAGTAAAACTTATAAAAAAATATTGAAACACATTTGCTATGTTAAGATCTAAGAAATGATTTCTGTCTAATGAATTTTATATATTCCACTTTAGTTTAAAGATGTTTTATGTTACCTAGGTGTTTACTTAAATATTAGTGCATACAGTGCTATGGGTCTAAAATCAAAATCATACATTTTGTAAGAAATAAGGTACCAAAGGGATTCAAACCTGGTACATGTGAAAAAGTTATAAATATAACTTTGTCTAGGTCCAGCTAACCTAGTGGTGCCCAGATAGACCATATTCACTTGTTGTTCACTTAGACATGCACTTGAGATCCAACCAAGAAATGAAAGTGGATAAAATCTACTGTCTGTATACCTGAGAAAATATTTTATTGAGTTACTAGTGTACTGACCTCACTTGATTTCCATAAACCTGAGTTATAGTAGTTTGTTCTTAATAATTTGTTTATAATTATTGATATTGTGATATCTTGAGAAATCTAATTATAGAAGTATGTTTCATCGAATCCAAAGATATTTTAAATATTATGATCTTAGATATTATAGACTACTCAGGTATTTTCTTAATATCTTTTCGATCTAAATTTATGTTACAATATATATAGTCATAATCAAACATTGCAATATTTACAAAAACCCGTTAAAATATAGCGATCATTAGAAAAATAATAAATGCTATTTTAAAAATATCAGTCCGGTCTATCAATGCTATATACTGAATCAGTATTATAATTTTAAAAAACAATATTTAAAAACTATAATGCTATAAATCAAACATTGAGTTGTAACGTCACATTAAATAGCCAACGGTTATACTATGGAAAAAAAGTGCGGGAAAAGAAAAAGAAGAGAACATTGAAAATTAAAAAATACTTTAAAATAAATCAAAAATGCTAATTTTTATATATATATAGTCATAATCAAACATTGCAATAGTAAATCTTAAATGATTAACCCTATGTTAAGGCATTTTTTAAAAAAAATTGTAAATGATATTTACAAAAACCCGTTAAAATATAGCGATCACTAGAAAAATAATAAATGCTATTTTAAAAATCTCAGTCCGGTCTATCAACGCTATATACTAAATCAGTATTATAATTTTAAAAAACAATATTTAAAAAGTACTTTCAAATAAACCAAAAACGCTAATGTATATAGTAATGATAATCAAATTAATGTCAGTTAAGGCATTTTTTAAAAAAAGGCATAAAACTAAATATATATACATAGCGATAATTAGAAAAAATGATAAATACTTCTATCAAAAGATTACTCAGGTCTTTCAACATTTATAATTTTAAAAAATGATATTTAAAAAGTATATTGCTAAATGTGAAATGGTGGGAACATCACTTTCAACACTTTTGTGGAGTATCAGCAAATAAAAAACCTAATTAACTTATTTTTAAAAATATAATATTTTACATTTGGCTTTGGAGTTATAATAGTAAATCACAAATCTGAATAATAGACATATTAATGCATATTACAGTTAGCATTTATTTAAGTAATTTTTTACCAATATTTTAAGAATTTTAAAAAAATTACCAACTTCCTGTATCGGATGGATGGTCGTCCGCACAGGTTAAATTTGGTTCTTCTTAGATCTCTTCATTACTGCAACACCACAAGCCACCAACAAATTATACTTTTAAGATTTAGGTTTATTACTTTAAAGAAGACACCAGTAAAATTAATTTATTCAGGAAATATCGCAGCTTGATATGGTCTCTTTCAAATTTATTTTTAAAACTGTCTACTTGGGTCTCACACAAATTAAAGCAGGTATGTGTGACGTAAGATAATTTCTAAGAATGATGATTAGGGATTGCCTTTTGTCTTACTTTTATGCCTCAAGCCTAATAGTAAGCCAATGCAATAGAGGAATAAAATTTATTATAAATATATTTATAATAAATTAATGATTTAAAAATATAATCGCACTGTAATAAATTACAAGTCATAATTTCTACTCGTATATATATATGTGTGTGTGTGTGTGCCGATACATGTATTAGTTTTAAGATTTAAGTTTTAACACTTTAAAGAAGATGCAAGTAAAATTAATTGGTAATTTATTACTGAAAATAATGCAAAAACAAAAACACCCATAATAGACCTCCTTTTCATTAATATTTAAAAAAATAAAAAAACTGAAATATAAAGGGTTTGTGTTCATATGATTTGAAAATGGGTATAAAAGATGAGTTTCGATACAAAATCTTTGGTCTTTAGTTTTTTTATTTTTTAAATATTAATGAAAAGCATCGATTGCTCATGTAACCAAAACAATCCAAGCTATGTAAAACCATTGTAACTAATACACAACATGTAAAAATTCTTGTAATCTTGTGTAAATCAGTAAATCAACTTTTACATACTTAAATCTATATCTATGGATTGTCTATGTAACCACAGCAATCCAAACTGTGTAAAACCCTTGTTACTAATCCACAACATGTAAAAATTTATGTAATCTTGTGTAAATCAACTTTTATATATGTGCACCTACAACTACAGATTGTTATGTATACCAGGGCAATCCAAGCTATGTAAAACCTTTGTAACTAATCCACAATGTGGAAAAATTATATGTAAACAAATAAAGCAACTTTTATAAATGTAACCCTACAACTGCGGATTGCCCATGCAAACAGCAATTCAAGCTATGTAAAACCCTTGTAACTTTCTAACATAAATAACACTTATCATTGAAACATCATAATAATAATTCTGCAAAAAATCTTGATTCTGCCGGTAAGTAAAACAAAATTTGTTGGGGTTAAAACCCTTTAAACATTAACAAAACTGTCATAATATAAAAGTAAAATAATTTATATATTTTGGGAAAACAAAAAGAAAAGTTTTAAAACAATAGTTAATAAAAAGAAATTGATTATAGAGTTTTATCCAAAAAAACAAAATCCTAATGTTACCAGAAGGGGAAAAAAATGGAGACAATAAAACCATGGGATCGAATAGTTGGCATCAATAAGGCTGCTATAATGTGTCAAAATACCCCGTTAAATTATATGCAACCATTGCAAAGACTAACATGCAAAAAATCAATATAAAAAATAATCTGACTATAATAAACAATAAAAGAGTCCTAAGATTTAGAAACATACGACAGCTAGATTTAAAGATTCAGGCAAACCAAGCCCCCCCACCCACACTCACACACACACTGGATCAATGGAGCACTAAAAGCAATCAATGAACACTTTAATAACATGATCCCATGCAGACAATATGCATCATTTAGAAGATTTTTTCCACTCATTCGATAGTAATATATACGCCACAGATGCAAATATATCGTGTTGTTTTCCATGACCAATTAAAAACAAACTCTCTTTACTTAATTTATCACATTATTATCAAAAATATCTAAATAGATATCAATAAAATGCTTAACTAGATCATTCATAGAAGGTTAAATTACATTATATCTATAACTCTAATTTCCAATAATATTATGATTTTTAACATAATTCTGAAACATTTCTGGATTATGTTTAAAATTGTATTTTAACACTGTTTAAATTATTATAATTTTTTTTTTCATAAGAGTCTTAGTATAAGCATGTAAATCACCAAATTTCTTATAAAATTTATCAACAGTGAACTTTGTTTTCTATTTAAAGCATTACACAGTTTTTTTTAGAAAACCATTTAGGATATTTATTATTAGTATTCAAATAATACTTAACAGAAATATATTGGTCCAGACAATTTTGAAATATACTAATGAAGTTATATGCAGTTACATTTGGATTATTTTTTATAAAAATTATGTTGCAGTTAATATCTTTAAGAGCTTTATAAAGTCCATAATAATCACCATGTTTATTATCTCTATTATTATTTGTCATAGGTTTATATGTTCATAAGATCCATATATTACAAATCCCTGAAGGAGGATGATAAGAAAAAGAGGTAAAAAAGCATGATCAACTTCTTTGCACTTCAAATCATTCTTAGTGTTAAACAATAAATCTAACATACTACCCCTAAAAGTAGTAATGTTATTAAGTTGAGTTAATCTAGCCAACTCAGTGAAGATTTTTAAACTATAAAGTTTATTACAAATACTAACAGTTTTATTACTATGTAGTGAATAATTGATTTCATTAAAATCACCAATTGTAATAATATATTTATATGTCACCAATATATTCTCAACCTTAATTAAATATGTATGTAGATCATTCAATGACAAAGTAGGTCAAAGTTATATAGTGCCCAATAACATTTTATTTTTATTTTTTAAACCAACTTCAACAGGATTCAATATTATTATTAATATATATTTATCTATGCTTTATACATTTTAATACAAATCGAAGTATCATCTCTTTTTGTTTCACTAGTATAATTTCTATTACATTTATATACTTAGTACCTATCATCAAATATATTAATATTATCAATTTCTTCTTCCAACCAAGTCTCTGTAGAAAGGTGATATCATATTCATTTAATAATGATTCATATTTAAAATCAACTGTCTTAGTTCTAAGACCACACACATTTTGATAATAACAATTCAGTAATTGCTATCTATGACACAGGTCATTTTGCAGATTTATATCTTTCACTATACTGCCACTTTCATCAACTATCAGGATAATAAACCACTAAACATCACATGATCACTATCTCATACTAGCACTACTATATGGAGAGTGTTGTTTTGTTTTGAATTATCAGGATAATATAATATCTCCACTCTTTTATTCATTCTAGTCTTATTACCATTCAATAATAATAAAAATATTATTATTCTTGTTGTTGTTATGATAAGTTTTATTTGTCTTAGAGAGTTACAAGTGTATTACATAGCTTCGATTGTTGTGTCTACATGGGCAATCCATAGTTGTAGATTTACATACATAAAAGTTGATTTATTGGTTTACATAGGATTGCAAAAATTTTTACATAATGTGGATTAATTACAAGGGTTTTACATAGCTTGGATTGCTGTGGTTACATAAGCAATCCATACATGTATGTTTACATATGTTAAAAGTTGATTTGTTGATTTACATGAGATTATAAGAATTTTTCCATGCTGAGGATTAGTTACAAGGGTTTGACATGGCTTAAACTACTGTTGTTACATGGGTAATCCATTGTTATAAGTTTAGGTAGGTAAATGTTATTTATTTATATGAGATTACAGGAATTTTTATGTGACGTGGAATAGTTACAAGGGTTTTACATAGCTTGGATTGTTGTGGTATATGGGCAATCTGTAGTTATAGGTTTACATATGTAAAAAATGAATTATACAAGATTACAGAAATTTTACATCCTCTGGGTTGCTATATCTATAGATGCAAACTAGGTTTAGTTGTATATGTGATTGGGTTGCCTGGGTAACAGATGAGGGACCAGCAATTGCCATGGTAAGTGTGGCGAATGTCTGTGAGAATCACACTAGTGTGAAATCAATGTCAGTTATTTTTAAATTTTTAGGGTGCTGGATGTTCTTTGGTTGACCAGGTTTTCTCTTGGTTTTACTGGAAATGTGGGTTAGGGAAGGTGCTGGTACGGGTGGTAGGCATGGCAGGGTTGCTTTATAATTGGTACAACTCTGCTATGCCTATTTTCTAGTGCATTTGAATAGATGAATGTTCCAGGGGAGGAGGGTAAAGCTATGTTAGAATTGGTTGCAATTGTTAACTTGAAGTTTGTGATAGGTTGATCAGCTCTGGGTCTGGCTATGTTAGAGGTGGAGACCAAGTGAGCCTTTTGATGTACTATAAATATGAGATATATGAGTAGAAGGTCCAGACATAGGGAGACAGGATAAAATATGGATAGGTAGTAAGGCTCAGCAGTGCTATTGGAAATGACATTTCTTGAAATTATATAGTAACTTTATGTTAATTAAAGATTTAAATGAAAAAATTAACACAAAATTGGAAGTTATCAATTGATTGGAAATTGAAAAAGATATATAAAATTAGTTTTTTTTTTATCGTGCTAGCCTAAGGTTATTGACTACTTTATAACTTGGTTGTGAGCAAGTGAATTATCAACAACAAATACACTCAACAGCTGGGCTGGAAACATTATTATCTACTGAACAACCACCATTATACATTAATAACTATATAACCAGACCTTCCTGAAAACTTTAGAGTTTACACCCATCTGACTGATGATTAGAATTAATTGTGCTAAAATCTTCTGATAAATGAAATTAAAAATTACTGCACTTAATGTTTGAGATACCTTTTTCATTTTAAAAAGTGAATAAGCAATATGCAACCTCACATGCTTAAATTTTTTGAGACAAAACAATACAATGGATCCCATATTGACCATGCTGCTTACCTCAATAGACAGGGTTTCTGTGCCTGCTTCAGGGACACATGTTTACCAATAGCTGGCAAAGAATTTAAAGTATGTGGTAGGGAGAATTTGTTATTACTTGGAATAGCTTTAATTTCTCAGGTGGCCGTATGAAGATAGTTACTTTGCAAACTTTAAAAGAGTCCATGAGACCAGTTCAGCTCATGCATGGTAATTTAAAAATCCATATTTCAGTTGTTCTGATACAGACAAGCTTCCATTTGGAAATTTAAGAGTTCATGCTTCAGGGTACTTAACATATTTCAAGGTGGACAAATGATATTACACTAATGGTGAGACGATCCCCAAACATCAAAGAAATGTGGCTTAGCTTACTCCTCAGATGGAATTTCAGGGTTCAAATACACATAATTTCTGTTAACAATACATATTTTCAGCAGTAATTCTTTTTGGTCTTCAAATTCAGCCCATTTTATATTCTGCTCAGGTATTTGTGGAATGCTTTTATTTTTTATCTATAGCCCAAAACAATCTCCAATCTCAAAGAAATACTACATTTTTCTTTGTTCCTTTGTTCTTGGAGATGCACCTGTTGATAACCTTTCAAAAATGTATTCAAATCTATTTCCAGACTAAAAATAGATTTGACAAAAATGTTTACAACAAAAGTAAAATCCATTAGTTTTATTCCACATTTTATTTTTAGTAAAACTTTAATTAAAAATTCTTTTGCAAAACTAAAACAGTATTATGTTTCTGCCCATTTAATTGCTTTTGGACATTTAACGGTAGTATTTTCCATCTTGAATTTACATAAAATACATAATTTAATCAAAAAATAAAAAGTTTTATAAAATGTACAAGAAAATATTTACAATGTTAATATTTTGTTAGTATATACGATCCCGAAATATATATATATATGTCTGACCACACACATGTACTTTAATAAAGAAAAGCTAATAAGAAAAATATTATTGAAAATTTAAATTTATAACTTTTAGGTGCGCATCTCAAAAATATCTATATGAACTATACAAACATAAGTAAAGGAGCAGGATGGAACATGGGGTTTGAATTAAGGTTAGTAGTTGATAAGTGTGTAGAACCATGAAGCTCAATCTTAGGCTGAGATTGACTGCTTCAATGTAGAGAAATGTCTATTACATATTGCACCGGGTCATCTGAATAATATTTATCTTAATTAGGTTTGAGTACTTTTTATAATAACATTTTAATATGGGAATGGACTGGCCCTTCAAGCAAAGAAGAGAATATCATTGATAGTTTAGCCATCAATGATACTTATGATCAGATCGAGCTATGCAAAGCATAATACGATCACATTTGCAAATTGTGGCCCACCTCAACTGATGGATTCAAACCCCTATCATCTAAAGCATTTTATTTGTTTTGAATATCAACCTCAGGTGCCAGACAACCATAGGTTATATAGTCAGCATACTTCAGATGGTAGGTACACAATCCAGGACTTGAAATATTCCATAGCTAGCCCATATCCTGTCTCAGGGTCCAGCACATTCATTTAACACAAAATAACTATACAATTAAATTACTGGTGATGTAGTGACAGGACAGAGAGAATAGACCAAATAATATTAGAGCAAACATTAATTTATTCAAACACACAAATCTAATATAACAATATTGAAGCAGTCGATCTGATACTCAGATCGAGCTTCACAGCCCACTCAGAATCTCCCACAACCAAACCGTATTCACACTCCATTCTTACACATATATACATATTTATTAATACATATTTTTTTACTTAACTCTTAAAATAATAACTGATGTAGATATATATAAATATCTTAATGTAATTACTTTTAATAAATAAATATTTGATTTTATTTTAATTCATATACATGCGTAATGGATGTGTACATATTATAGGTGAGAAGAGATTACTTTTAAAACATATATAAAAACAAAATGTATTATATTAATGTATATTTTAAAATTATATTTATAATTTTTTAGTTTTTTTAGTAATGGCGGGCAGAAAAAGACCGATGCAATCCTGTGGAATATTCTCGAATGTAATTAAGACAATTTACCGGAATCCCATTAGTCTATCTACAACATATGATAATTTTATAGAATAATGTAAAAATCCATTAGGGAAATTTTATCCACTTTAAAATTGTTTTTAAAATCTTAGATCATATTTTAAAACAATCATTTGAAAAATTCTTAATAGGATTGCATTGTCTTTAAAACTTACTTGAACAAAAAATGCATCCAGTCAGCAAATTTTGGGTCCACTAAGTGAATAAATTGTCTCAGGTCTAGCAACTAAAGTGCATTCCAAGATAAACTGAAAATAGTACAAAATACTACTAGATTTAAGTCCCAAAGGAGAGACTCGTAATTATAAAACAGAATGGTAAATATAAACCATGCTCGACATGATAGCAATTCAATGTGTCATGAGTAGTGAAACTTTTTGCCTTTCTCTCCATTCAAAATGCTCTTTCCTGCACTCAGGATCCCACTACCAATGAACTTTAATGTGCTTCAAGACTGAATCATGAAATGCTACCTGCCTGACTGACAAAATCTAACTAGATCTAGTTCACCAATTTTAATGGATGCTGAAATCACCAAGAGCCACTACTAATTACCAAGGTAAAGAACTCTAGCCACTGCATATTTAAATTCTTAAGTTCAGCCTTCCATAACTATTTTTCATAATCCTGTCTGTAATTTATTAAAATGATATCATTCTATTAGGTGGCCTTCGACCAGAAATTAAATATTTCATTTAAATAATTTGTAATTTACTTACCTGATATTAGCATGTACATAATTCTATATAACTTTTTTTAATTTTCTTTTATCATTGAGCCTCTATTAAATAAGTGTAATATTTTCTTTTACCTTAATGTGGCAATAATATTTTATAACTTTTATTATTGTGTTTTATATATTCATATATTTGAATATGCCAATAATTCCTCAAATTTGCCAGTATGTCATTTTTCTTTTTATTTATATTTCCCCCCTCTCAATCTTATGGGCTGACTAGATTAACTTTAATTAAAACAAATCTTGTTATTTTAATCTTAGCAAATGCTTGCAAATTTGGGAAAACCAATTAATTATCTCATGATGTTATTGCAAAAAATAGAATAGAAATCTGTTTCTCTAAAAAAAAAATTTTTTTTAATTTAAATAATAAGCATTAATCTTAAAAACTCAAATTTATTATATGAAATTAAATCTGTTTATTCTGAAATTAATAACCACCACCCCATTTGTATATATATATGTAATTTATGTTTATTATAATATAAAAGTATGTATAACCGAATTCTCATAGTCATTAACATTGTGGAGAGTTCATATATAAAATAATGTGAGAGGGGAGTCTTTATTCCAATGATTTGTGTATTTAAGTAATAAGTTTAAATGATCCATTACTGTTTAGTAATTAAATCATACCATTATGCAGGATATTCCATTATGTATAGATAGTAATTAATTAAATATTCATTTAAAGTTATACATGATATTCCAAGCAATGCGTGCATGCAGGCTCCCTCATTTATATATATTTGTGCTTCACTCTACCCAGGCATATCAGAAAGATGAACCCCATCTTGTATTTTCAAGTCCAAGAACCAGGCTCTTAAACCCCTGGGGACTTACTTTGGTTGCTTGAGCTAGCTCAATATGGGATCACTCTGGGAAAAACACAGCCCATTAAACTCACAGCAGACCATTCTTCATTTCATAAACTGATTCTGCCAAAGTTTGCAGACATATATCGGTCTATTTCTTCAATGAATTCTCAGAAGCATTTGCAAGGATCCATAACTGGATCACATAAGTATGCCCCATGCACACACTGCTCTTTTGTTCTAGTTCAGATAAAACCTATGAATATCCATAAGCCGTAATGTTATGATTTTACTAAGCAGATTTTTTTATTATATTTATAAATATTTTCATATGCGCATCTTTTTGTGATACAATTATATATATGTTAATGAACTATCCCACACACATTTCTCACTCAGTGTAAACTGAGAGTAGTTTACTTATTACTGTAAAGTGTATTTCTGTACTAAAATTAATCATTCTAAATATTCGGTCAAGTGCTATATTTTGTTCTTTCTGGGGAGGATTGGTTTTCTCTCAAAGATATTTACTCATAGCAACTAAATCAACTATGTTTGTCAATGTATTTATTAATTATTGGCATATGAGCTAGCTGCAATAAAATAAAATTTGTCATAAAGAAATTTCATGTGATTCACCTGTTGTTACCATATAAATATAAATCAAATTACATGTACATCAAGAGACCAATGACAATCAATGAAATGATATAAACAAAGTATTTGTGCATATTTTATTTCAATTAATAAATCGTTTGTGTTCTGATCCATCATGTCAGGCATGAGATGGCACTATTTCTAGCTTAATTTCTAGAAATATGCGGTTTTCGCGTCCGCACCCAAGCCTTTCTACAATAAATCTTAGAAAGACTGTTAACTCTGAGTTAAGCCTTGTTTCTGTGATAAAACCTAGAAAGAGTGTTAACTCGGCTTAGCAGCTAATGCTGTAGCTCTTTCCTATGCTAAAAGCAGAGGAAAATGCCATAGTTGTTTGTGTTATGCACTATATCGTAATGCTGTGTTATGTATTTTATGTAACAATATCGTAGAGTGTATGTTAAATTCATTGTGTCAAAATTATTTAAATTTTCATTGGGGCCTTTTTTTTAAATGTGAAATTGATGTACTGTTACCTTTTAACAATTTTAACAGTGTAGTGATTGTTTCTCATAAAGCTGTAAGCCTCCTAAATTCTCTATTAGGGTGGGGTAGCTTAATTTTTTTGACGATCATGCTTTAAGTCACATTTTAGTGAATAATTTTCCAAGACCAAGAATATGGCTAATTCAAACAAAGAAAACTTGAAAAGATGGGAATTGACAGATATGGAAGCTGGCACTGTAACATTTCTACAGCAGAAAAACATCCTGCTGAAAGAAAAGATATGATTGTGTGGCAAATATATATGACTTGAGGTCCATAAACATCTTTTGACTTTCATTTGTAAGTCTCATTGCTGAGGGAAATGTTCATTTCATAAAGGGCAGCTTGTTTGGAGGGATTCCAAATGGCCTTTGTCAAATATAAAATAAAAGTAACTTAAATTTTTATTTAAACAAATATCCCTTCTCCCAGTAATTGTTGTCGGCAATCAAATGTAAAATAAAAGTAACTAAAATTTTTATTTAAACATACACAAAAAAAACCCCTTCTCCCAATAATTGTTGTCGGCAATCAAATATAAAATAAAAGTAATGCAAATTATTCTTTAATCACACAGAAAAATACCCCTTCCACTAATTGTTGTCGGCAATCAAATGTAAACCAATAAAAGTAAGACCATAAATTATTATTTAAACATAACCCAAATTACTATTTGAACATACACCAAAAAAGACTTGCTCTTGTCAATAAAAATTAAATAAACAACTATTATTGTCCCTTGTCAAAAATATTATTTGGGAAACCAAAATAATTTATAAACAAAAAAAAAAGAAAGTAAAATCGGTTGTCAATCAAATGTAAAATAAAAGTAACTTAAATTTTTATTTAAGCAGACATAAAAACACCCCTCCCACTAATTATTGTCGGCAATCAAATGTAAACCAATAAAAGTAAGGTAAATTATTTTTTAAACATAACCAAAATTACTATTTGAACATACACAAAAAAAGACCCTCTTGTCAATAAAAATTAAAGAAACAACTATTATTGTCCCATTGTCAAAAATATTATTTGGGAATCCAAAATAATTTATAAATGAAAAAAAGTAAATAAAATCAGTTGTCAATCAAATGTAAAATAAAAGTAACTTAAATTTTTTATTTAAACATACACAAAAAAAACCCCTTTCTCCCAATAATTGTTGTCGGTGATCAAATGTAAAATAAAAGTAATGTAAATTATTATTTAATCATACACAAAATACCCCTCCCACTAATTGTTGTTGGAAATCAAATGTAAACCAATAAAAGTAATGTAAATTATTATTTAAAGATACCTAAAAAAACTGTTCTCTCTAAAATTTTGTCAATCAAATTTTAAAAAACAGTAATACTATTTAATAAACCCAAATTTCTATTTGAACATACACCACAAAAGACCCTCTCATCAATAAAAATTAAAAAATAACTATTATTGTCCCAAATAATTTATAAATGAAAGAATGTAAAATTTGTAAACAAAAAAAAAGTCAATATTAATAGAGAATCGCTAGGCCAGGAACATTATATTAATGTGTTTTTTGTTAGCAACAACACCATCAGGTGGCTGTCATGATGGATCAGAACACAACCAATAAATCTTATATATATATCATAACTTGCAGAATCATTGTTTCTTTATTTAAATCATTGTTTTAGTTATTAAATTTTGCTTACTCTGACTAGACGATCTCCCACTAATCCTATATAAATATATAATTAATTTAAAAGATCATGACCTTTAAATGGGTCAAACATATTTTATACTAAAGGTTTCCATTATATGCTTTCAAATTAGAGTCTCTTTGTGTCTCCGCTTTGCAATGCCGGCAGAGAGAGAGAAAATAGATTGGTATCATCGGGATTGTTGCTCATAAATTGGTAGATCTGGAAAATAGGCAAATAGGGCAGAGTTCATGAGTGTTGCTGACTTATGTATCTTGTGCATGATTTGACTCGAGGTACTTTTGCCTAGATGCTAGATCTTGTTATGTGAACAGACAAAACCGACTGGTACAGGTTTTTTCCCCCATGTTTGGATGCCCAGTTGTGGGGCCATTAATTATTTTCACACCTTGTACCACCCTCAATAATGGATTTTGATATATATATATATATGTTTTTTTTTCTGAATAATATTAAATATATATGTGTAAAAAAATTTTCTTCCATGGTTTGTGCATCCAATTCAGTTCTTTTGAATATTGTACACACTCTGAACAAGTCATTATTAATCTATATATCTATATATATATAAATTTTCCCAATAATGTCGAGCATATATGTAATCTTTTTTCCATGAACAAAGTTCAGTATATATGTAGTACTGTTTCCATGAGTAATGTAAAAATATATATGTATAATTCTCTCGAGTTTGCAGAAGGAAAAAGTAGTGGCAACTTTTCAATATTTTCATGCACATAAGATATAAAGAAATATGTGCTCCAAATAATCATGAACAATGTTTTATATATGTAGTATTTTTTTCCATAAATAATGTTTTAAATATACATGTATAATTTTCTCAGGCTGATGAAAGGAAATTAGTGAGAGCTTTTGAATACTTTCACACCTATAATATGTAAAAATATGTGCTCAAAATAATGATGACATTTTAAAAACTTTTATTGTATTACAAATCTGAATTGCTGTACAGCCATCATAAATAAAAATATGTATTTTTAAGCATATATAATAAAATAATAGCAGATCATCTGGTCAAATAATGATGTAACAATCTTACCCCTTTGGCTGGCACTCAATAGAAATACCATTATAAATTTTGCCAATAGGTGGTAGAGTGAGTAAAATAAAAAAAAATGCTGGGAACAATGATTCGAGATTTAACAAGTTTTTTTCCCTAATAATTTATGTACCACATGTATGACTAATGATTATAACATGAATTTAATAAATGTCATTTCTAATAAATAAATTATTAAGTGTGTTTCAAGTGCAAAGGAACAACCAAAGCAAAAGACAAAGCAAAAGAAGGACAAGAAAGGTTAGATACTAGTAATAATAATATATATATATATATATATATATATATATATATATATATATATATATATATATATATATATATATATATATATATATATAACTACAACCATTAAATGTCGTATTTTTAAATTATATAATAATAATTCAAACAAATATATTTAACACAGTATTCAAAATTAAATAATATATTTTTACCAGAAGTATTCAATTGTTTCACTGACAATCTTTTCAACTGTTAACAGTTGAAAAAGATTGTCAGTGAAACAATTGAAAGTACTTCTGGTAAAGAATATATTATTTAATTTTGAATACTGTGTTAAATATATTTGTTTGAATTATTAATATATATATATATATATATATATATATATATATATATATATAATGTGAGAACTAGAAGTTGATACTGCAAAAATAAAAGTCAGGCAGAGTAACCATAATAATTAAAATAAATAGGTATAAATTGGGTACAGAAATGGGGGAGTAGAATAAGAGGGAGATAGTTGAGAATGGGGGAAAGGTGTGTCATTCCATAGAATAAAAGTAATCGAATTAACAGTAGTAGTTTTATTTTTTGTTATTGAATAGAACAGAATGGATGGTCAAATAATAGAAGCAAGAATAGCAGAGAGGGAACCAATATTAAAAGAGATAGTGGGTTTGAAGAAATGGCAAAGGCATTTTTATAAGTATGGGATAAACATGAAGAGAATATGATAAACTTACTACTCAGATGGGAATCTATAATAAATGAAGGCAGGAAAGAAACCACAGGACAGGATGATAAAACTTGTGAAGTCAGCAAAGTGAATGAAAAAAAACAAAGAAGAAAAGACTATGGAAGAAGTGAAAGAGAAAGTAAAGGAATTTCAAATTGAAGAAAATATTGTCTCAGGGATGGTTGATGATCAGATCTTGAAACTGGATGAAATTTTACCTTCAGTACCAATTAAAAAGACCTTAAGTGAGAACTCCGAACAATTGGGAATAAAATCAGGAGGTACTATTGCCACTTCGAAAAATTTGAACAATACCCTTGTTAAAGCTCTTAAAGATAACTTTAGCTATATGCTTAATAGCAACAGCTTTTCTAACTTAGAAACCAAATTTGAAGACTTTCTCCAAGCTCCAGACAAGTGTTTAAATTCAATATCTTTGACAGCTCTATTGACAGTTTTATTAGAATTATTAATTGTTTCATTATGTCAGTATACTACAGACATCCTGACCTGGAGCCCATCAAAAAGGCAAGAAGACCTGACATACCTCCAGATCAAGGAAGAGACTTTAGGTATGACTGAATGGATAATCTACATATTGGAACAGTCAGCTTTGACAATCATACTGTTTCACCTACTATATACTATAGTAGTATTTCTATATAAGTAACTAGCATCAAATTCTTGTATATCAGATTAATATTATATCCAAATCAGGCTGGATTTAAATATAAAGGTATTAGTTATGTATGTGTGCATATATCTTAAGCCTACAAGATAAAAGGTGTATCTGTATATGTAAAAACCCATATATACACACACATATATTTCTAGGAGTAAATAAATGAAAACTGAATTGTATGTGTAGCAAGAGACTACATATATGCAGTAAAGAATAAAGTTAACAGATTTAAAACATTATAAATTTCTTTATTTAAAATATTTGTTCTAAAGAAAATTAATATTTGAAAGTATTATATATTTCTGCATATATTGCTAAATTAAATAATCGAATTACATATATAACCAGATGTTTTCCATTTATAGATTTGTTTTCAAAAAAGGTGATATTATAAAATTTAATTTTTCTCACTGTAGTGTGACCTAATTACAAAACTAAAAGTAACACTAAGTTGTAGAATAAATTTTCCTGAGTAATTAAAAAGAAATCGTGACTGACCAGCTGTAAAACTAGCTATAAGAAATAAAAACAGTGTAATTATACGATTCTAGGAATACAGCAAGAAAATTAGCAAAACAAATCTAAAAAATTACTATGACAGAGAAGAGGGGGGTAAGCTGATAATATAAGCAGCTGCAGCCATTTTGGATTTAGTTGGACATTATTTCTGTCAACAACTTATGTTTTAAAATTGTTAATTATGATGCAATCTGAGTAGAGGGCAATTTTTTTGCCTTCCCAACTCAGAAGGTCTACCATGTGGAGATTAGCAAGAGGAGAAGCCATGTGATGGAACAGTTGCCTGAACCTTTCAATATGGAACAAGTGTAAGCAGCAGAGAAGAGCCTGGTAAAAAACCTTCCTCTACTTAAAATAAATAACTCAACTAAAATGCGATGATTCCTAAAGCTAGCTAAATTTAAACTCTATGGTCATAGCAATAATGTAATTTTAAATTCACTACTAAATGTAATTTTGATTTTTTAATTTTAATCTTAAAATCACTACTAAAATGTAATTTTGATTTTTTTTTGTTTTCATCTTAAAATGTTGCCTGATTTAATTTAATAACTGATTTGATTTTCATACTGAGATAATATCTTATTTATTGATTTACGTGCACCATGTATTTATTAATTTATTTGTGGGTTTGCTAAGTTATTTCCGATTGATCTAGTTCAATGTATTTACCTTTCTGAGTTATTAAAAGTTAGTTAAAGCAATTGATTTCAAATTAATTATCATAAATTTTGTTACGTATAGTTTTAAATACTTTATTCTAAAATGATAATTAAGTTTCTAGATTATTTTACATACTTTAATTTTCTGATATGTGATTTTATATATTTTAAATAGAATAATATTTGTCTTGATTAATTCTTGTCATTATTTAAATTTGACTTGAACTGGATCGATCAGATATAAACTAATTGCATTACAATTTCATTTTCAAACTATGCTAAAACAGAGCCCAATTTTAGATTTCACTTACGTGAAAACTGCTCATTAAACTTACATTTCTTTCTAAGTCAATCTATACCAAGTTTTATGATTTTCTATATTTGTTTGAAGTGGGATTTTACTATTGATTAAATGCTTAGTGAGGAGCCATCACAGCTTCATACCTAGAGATAATATAGCATCTAGGATGCAAAAGAAACCCGTTTTGAAAGGAGTAAAATATCTTGTTTAAGAGTTAATTAAAAAGCTTACAGCTGTTTTTAAGATATATTTGCTTTTGAGATATTCAACTAATGTTTAGCCGGAGTAATTGAAATACAGCATGAAGCTATAACTTTATATCTTAATGCTAAATAATGTGCTGTACTTTCTTCTAAAGTTATAAATTCCTATATAGGTAGCTTTACAAATTAGATTCCTAGATTTTACTTAATAGCATAATTACACATGCTACCTAATGAACTGATATATGGTAGTTTCATGAAGGAAACTAGTGTTTAGCATCATAAAATTTTATTATATAATGTTGTCAGTGGTGCGAGTGTGTTTTTAAAAAATTCTACAGCATATATATATTTGTTGCTGTACATTTTAGTGGTTGTATGTGCAAGGCTATGCCATTACTCTCTTAGTTCAGACAACTATCTCTTCAGATGGAGGTTGGATATCCCACCCCATTCTGCATCTCAGAAATGGAGCATGAGACTCCCATAGTTTAATTAGTTGTTCAATCGTGGGACTAAAAAGGTCTCTTATCTTATTTCCACAGCAATGAATATGGTGAAAAGGGAACCGTTACTTGGTAAAATTTCCATAAAAAGCCACTCTCAAGACACAAGGGCTATATCAGACTTTATATTTTCTGTACACCATGGCATCTGAAGTCTGACTGCCAATCATCAGTTCATCCCGCCATAATAATTGTATTTTCAGCTTTGATCTGAAATCGAGTCTAATTTTATAGGCACATAAGCTATATAGAGAATATTAAGAATTCGCACTTAATAAAATGTCATATTCTTTATCAATATGTATAATCACTTCTGCTAGCTCTAGAGCAGATCTAGATGGTCAGGAGCAAATTAACCTCAATCTATAAAGTAATCTTAAGGCTCATGAAAATATATATTGTATACATATAATTTCTTCATCACCTGCGAGTGATATCTATATGTAGCAAACTAAATTAAATGATGTGTAATCCAAACTACAATCACCTGTGTGTGATTGGAATTGCTATATAAACAGTAAAATTATCACCTATGAGTGATATATGTATCTGTAATAAGTCTAGTAATGTAACTAACCAAAATGATTAATGTCACCTGTGAGTGATTTACGTTGTCCCAAATGTATATGTAAATTAAAGCCATATGTAATAACTAGGCAAACCACAAATGATTATAACTCCAGTCATCACTTGCATGTGAATCCCAAACTCAAATATGAAATTGTATCCCTAACTTAGTCACCTGAGTGTGAGACAACCTATATAGCCACATTATAATCATTATTTTCATTTATTAATTTTAATATTTAGTCTTCATTAAATTAGTTTTGAATTTAACTTTTGTGTCATGTCTCAATGTTGCTCATTGGTAAGTCTTTATTGATTATTTAATCATTAGTTAAGAATCACAATCCATATTTTATAATTATGTTCTGCCACACACATCATCTATATGGTTATACTAGTTATTAAGTCAATTTCTCATAGTCTTGTGCTTTACCAATGTGATACTGGTGGCATGTGATGAAGGAAAATGCTGCCTTGGCTTCAGATATGTCATCCACAAGGTGGTAAATCTTTGAGCATTAGTAAAGGAATTGGGGCTATATCAGACAACATGGTTCGCACCACTCTATGCTGGTCAGCCTTGGTATGATTTACTAAAGTTCTAGATTTTGTTGCACGAATGTACAGATTTGACTGTTACAATATAAAATAAATGAAGACTGGCTAATGAAAATGACCAAAGAGTTCAGACCACAATAACAAAAAAAAAGATTGAAATATAGTTTAAATTTGTTATATGTAGATAGTAATAATAAATAAAATGGATAAGGATAGATTGGTTTATGGGAACAAAAATAAATAAATAAAAGAATGGACAATTATGAGATATAAAGGTAATTAAAATTAATTTTTTTTCATAACAGTCATATATATATTTTTAGTAACATATAAAATGTCAGCAGCAGGAAAAAATAAAAGTGTAAATCAAGAATAAATGAATAAGTTAATGCTAGTCAGATAAGATAAATTTTTTTACAGATACATCCCCTCATTTAAAAAACCTGGTTATTCTTTTGTCACCGAAACATCAAATAAAAGATTTTTTTAAAAATTTTTTTTGTTTGTTCATTATAAGTCCAAAAAAATGAAGCAGTCAATCTGATACTCAGATCAAGCTTCACAGCCCACTCAGAATCTCCCACCATTAAACTGTATTCATATTCCATCTTTATGCATATATACATATTTATTAACACATTTTTTTTGCTTAACTTTTAAAATAATAACTGACATATATATATATAATTACCTTTAATAAATAAATATTTAATTTTATTTTAATTCGTATACATGCACAATGGATGTGTACATATTACAGGTGAGAGGAGATTACTTTTAAAACATATATAAAAACAAAATGTATTATATTAATGTATATTTTAAAATTATATTTATAATTTTTTATTTTTTTAGTAATGGCAGTCAGAAAAAGGCTGATGCAATCCTGTGGAATATTCTCAAATGTAATTAAGACAATTTACTGGAAACCCATTAGTCCATCTAAAACATGATAATTTTGTAGAATAATGTAAAAATCTATTAGTGGAAATTTTATCCACTTCAAAATTGTTTTAAAATCTTAGATCATATTTTAAAACAATCATTCAAAAAATTATTAACAGGATTGCATTGTCTTTAAAACTTACTTGAACAAAAGGTGCATTGGGTCAGTAAATTCCAGTCTGCTAAATGCATAAAGGGCCTCAGGTCTAGCAACTAAAGTGCACTCCAAGATAAACTGAAAATAGTATAAATACTACTAGATTTAAATCCCAGGGAGAGACCATAATTATAAAACAGAATGGTAAATATAATCCATGCTCGACATGATAGCAATTCAATGTGTCATGAGTAGTGGAAAATTTCATCTTTCTCTCCATTCAACATGCTCTTTCCCACACCCGGGATCCCTCTACCCATGAACTTTAATGTACTTAAAGACTAAATAATAAAATGCTACCTGCCTGACTGACCAAATCTAACTAGATCTAGTTCACCAATTCCAATGGGTGCTGAAATCACCAAGAGTTGCTATGAATTACCAAGGTAAAGAACTCTAGCCATTGCATAATGTTTAAAATCTTAAGTTCAGCCTTCTGTAACTATTTCTCATAACCCTGTTTGAAATTTAAAATGTTATCATTCTATTAGCTGGTTATTCGACCAGAAATTAAATATTTCATTTAAATAATTTGTAATTTATTTAACTGATATTAGCATGTACATAACTCTATATAACTTTCTTTAATTTTCTTTTATCATTGAGCCTCTATTAAATAAGTATAATATTTTATTTCACCTTCATGTGGCAATAATATTTTATAACTTTTATTATTGTGTTTTATATATTCATATATTTAAATATGCCAATAATTCCTCAAATTTGCCAGTATGTCATTTTTCTTTTTATTTATATTTCCCCCCTCTCAACTTTATGGGGTGACTAGTTAACTTTAATTAAAACAAGTCTTGTTATTTTAATCTTAGCGAATGCTTGTGAATTTGGGGAAAACAAATTAATTATCTCATGATGTTATTGTAAAAAAACAGAGTAGAAAACTTTTTCTAAGACATTTTTTTTAAATTTTATTTAAATAATAAGTGCTAATCTAAAAAACTCAAATTTATTATATGAGATTAAATCTGTTTATTTTGAAGTTAATAACCACCACCCCATTTGTATATATATCTAATATATGCTTATTATAATATAAAAGCACTTATAACCAAATTCTCATAGCCGTTAACATTATTGGGAGTTCATATATAAAATAATGTGGGAGGGGAGGCTCTATTCCAATGATTTGTGTAATTTAGTAATAAGTTTAAATGATCCATTACATGGGATATTCCATAATGTATAGGTAGTAATTAATTAAATATTCCTTTAAAGTTATACATGTTATTCCTAGCATTGCATGCATACAGGCTTCCTCATTTATATATATGGGCTTCACTCTACCTGGGCATATTGGAAAGCTGAACCCCATCTCATATCTCCAAGTCCAAAAACCAGGCTCTTAAACCCCTGGGGACTTACTTTGTTTGCTTGAGCTAGCTCAATATGAGATCACTCTGGGAAAAATCCAGCTCATTAAACTCACAACAGACCATTCTTCATTTCATGAACTGATTCTGCCAAAGTTTGTAGACATATATCAGTCTTTCTTCAGTGAATTCTTGAAAGCACCTGCAAGGATCCGTGTCTGGATCACATAAGTATGCCACCATGCATGTGCTGCCCTTTTGTTCTAGTTTCAGATAAAACATATGAATGTCCATAAGTTGTAATGTTATGATTGTACTAAGCAGATATTTTTATTATATTTATAAATATTTTCATATGCGTGTTTTTTTTGTTTTTTTTTGCAATGCAATTAAATATCTGTTAACGATCTATCCCACACATGTTTTTCCACTCAGTATAAACTGAGAGTAGTTTACTTATTACTGTAAAGTGTATTTTGTACTAAAATTAATTATTCTAAGTATTCAGTCAAGTGCTATAATTTGTTCTTTCTGGGGAGAATTAGTATCTCTCAAAGATATTTACTCATAGTGCTAAATCAAATATGTTCATCAATGTATTTATTAATTATTGACATATGAGATAGCCACAATAAAATAAAATAATAAATAAAATTTGTCATAAACAAATTTCATGTTATTTCCTGTTGTTACTGTATACATATAAATCAAATTACATGTACATCAAGAGGCCAATGACGATCAATGAAATGATATAAACCAAGTATGTATGCATATTTTATTTCAATTAATAGGTCTTATATATATCATAACTTGCAGAATCATTGTTTCTTTATTTAAATCATTTTTTTTTGTTATTAAATTTTGCTTGATTTGACTAGATGATTTCCTGCTAATTCTATATATGTATAATTAATGTGAAAGGTCATGACCTTTAAGTGGGTTAAATTTATATTTTATATTAAAGGTTTCCATTATATACTTTCAAATTAGTCTCTTTGTGTCTCTGCTTTGCGATGCTGGTGGAGAGAGATAAAATAGATTGGTATCATCAGGATTGTTGCTCATAAGTTGGTAGATCTGGAAAAAAAGCATATAGGGCAGAGTTCATGAGTGTTCCTGACTTATGTATCTTGCACATAATTGGACTTGAGGTACTTTTGCCTAGATGCTAGATCTTGTTATGTGAACAGACAAAACTGACTGGTACAATATATTTTACATAAAGAAATATAAATGATTAATGATTAGTTTCAGGCTAAATTTTATAATAGTCTTTCATTAATTAAAGTTCAATTAAAATAAATATAAAGTGTCTATAGACAAGTATAAAATATCTTTACCTAGGTTTTCATGATTGCCAATTCCAACCAGTTGGCTTTTTAGTCTTTGTCCATGGTTTCAGGGCTTGTTTTTCATTCTTTGTCTTGACAATGAGAGAGAGGTTTTGTGGTAGCATCTATTTCACCATTTTGGCATTAGTTTTCAGCAAGGGTTCAGGCAAGTATAGTTGATTTTTCTGAGAACTAGGACATGAAGTTGTCAAACACTCCTAAAGATGGTCTAGTAACAGACATGCTAGTTCTGTGCTTTTGCATTGATATGGACCACAGCAATAATTTACAGGCTTACTACTGCCTTTACAATTTCCAAATATTTAGATCTCTGATTGTTTTGATTCTCAATGGAAATCTCTGAGTCTACATTCTGTCCAAACCAAATAATAATCCAAACTGAATCAATAATGGAATGAAGACAAGACTAATTCAATCACAAAATGAAGGCCTGAACTTGGACTGAACTGAATTACAAATCAAAAAGTAAAATGATCTAGCAGATTGCAGCCCTGACTAAATAACAATAGGCCATAGTTACTTTATATAGTATTTTTTCTCGCTTTTAATTCCTTATCATTATTTTTAATTTCGATCTTAAGTCTTTTTTTAATTATTTTTACATTAACTTTAACCTAATCTTTTGCTTAGATTAATCTACTATCTCAATAGTCTACATAGTTTTTTTAATTAATACAATTTCAATATCATCAATCAGAAATCTTATTAGCATTCCAAATTGATTAATTAATCTTTGAAACTATTTGCATTTTCAAAAGTTTTCACTTTTACAAACTGATTTTATTTTAACTTTCCATATTTACTTATTTATTCTTTATAAAACAAAAAGAGTTCTTTTTTAAAAAAAAAAGATTTTTAAATCTTTTCCTACCCTGTTCTCTTTAAAAATATATATAACACAATCTTTTTATTTTTAAAAGATTTGCATTTTAAAATCTGCTTAACAATTTTTTTTTAAATTATGAAACATGTAATGCTATATAGTTGAATTTTATATATCCCTCACTAGTGTTAGAATATACAAAAAGAGTTCAATACTATGTGGACTTGTATCATATAAATAGTGAAATTATTGAATATAAAAGGATTATAAAGACCTTGGAATGTGGTTTAATCAAAAAGGGTTCTTTTACAACTCATGTGTATAATATGTTATGTAAAGCTAATAAAATAATTGGCCTTATTCTTCATAATGGACTTTACTTTAATATTTTTGTTAAGATATGTTTGTTTAAAACACTTGTACTTCCTATAATGGAATATGATTCAATAATATGTAACTTGAAAAAACTACAGTCATTATATAGTAAATTCACTAATATAATTAATGCAAAGGGTGTTTTTATAAATTTGTTGCACAGAAGAGTGATTCACAATATGAAAATTTTTTATTTGATCATTCATGGAAATAGCTTTTTGCATAATTATATTTCAAAAATACTAATAAAAGTTTCTCATGTATATACGAGGAATAAAAATTTATTTAACATTGATAAATATAAATATGAAACTTATATTTTGGCAGTATTATACAGACTATCAAATTTTTATAATATATTTTTCAATGACGTTGATATATTTTTTTGTAGATCTAGACATTTTTTGAGAAAACAACAATTAGCTTATCAAATATTTAAGTTGTAATCTATTTTTTTAAATAATTTTATTAATTGTTCAAATATTAATAAATTGAAATTATTATTATCATCATCATCATCATCATCATCATCATCATCATTATTATTATTATTATTATTATTATTATTATTATTACTACTATTATTGCTGCAGCTACTGCTACTATTACTACTACTACTGCCACAACCCCCACCACCACCAATACTATTACTTTTCAAATGACTTTATTAAGCAATCAATGGGTACTTACATAAAATTAGTTACATATAGTAGGATATAAATTGTTACATATAGTAGGTTATATATAATTAATTTACTTGGTTATATAGAAATAATTACATATACTTGGTTACATGCAATTGATTATATAAACAAAAAAAGCAAATAAAAAATATTTAACTAAAGTTCTTTACGTAAAACTGAGATGTAAAAATTGCATTGTACATTCGAGTCTTTCATTTTTTTCCTATTTTTATTTTACATAGCAGAATCATGGATTAGTTGACAATTTCTATACATAGTTATCACACAGAGCACAATAGTTAAAAATTCTAATAAATCCCTAAGGTACAATTTGCACATACAAATATACACACACAAATTGACAATTATTAATTTAGACTAACATCTCATTCATTCATTAAAGACTAAGTGTCTTGAAAATTATTATGAGGTATGCGTTTTTTATTTCTTTCCCTAATATTCTCTAGTTTAATCCATATGAATGTACACCTAGTGCATCACAGAGCATATAAAATAAAAGTGCTTGCCTGAATTTTTGCATATACACCTTTTATGTAGGTTTTAAATAAATAATGCATGTTGATATTAGGGTTATTGAATAACTTAGGAATTTCCATCGGAATGTTATCAAAGTGTAGACAGCCATGGAATAGATATGTTTGTGTTTCTGTATCTCTATGAAACAGTGTGCAAAGAATTTCTACTCTCTTGCATTGCCTTCTGTAGTAATAAAAATACAGATTGGACAGACATTCAAGATTTAGCTTTACTAAAAAATCAAAATATTTTGGTTCTAGCTTTCAAAACCTAAATTTCCTAATGAGTTGACAATTTTTAAGATTTAGCATTGACTTTCGTTCAGCATTTATCAAATGTGGATAAAGGAGTGAAAGCACTTCACAATATTTATGTTTATTCAGAGGAGGGCAAAAGTAAAGTAAAGAATTAATTACCTTTTTTCAATATCTTTTTGTAGATGGTAGTCTACCTGTAGGGGTGATTTTAAGGATAGTTGCAATATGAGAAAACAGTTTGGTGACAGATGATAAGTTTTATGGTTTTTTGAAACCTAAAGGTATTCACTGAATAAAGTCCCATTTCATTTTGTACAAATTGGTATTAAAGTTTCCTAACTGAAATAGAAACAATATGTTTTCCCCATAGCAATTTTCTAAGCAGTGAATAGACATGTATGAAGAATGTTTTTGCATATATAATGATTGGAGTATAATGTTATTCTTGTTATAATAACCATATTAAATAGTCATAATTTTGAATAAATAGAGAGATATGTTTTCCTGAATGACTTTGTCATATTTTCAATTTTTGTTTTAAGTAAATTCTACATTTTTATTCACATTGCAGCACTATGGAGATGAAATGGAAAACCTAAGAATGGATTAGGTTTTTCTTTAAAAAAGTATTGCATTTCTAGGCACTCGATTTATCCATTTAAATTCTGGTTTATATTCCTTAGAGCAGTGTTCTTCAATCCTTGGTCCACAGCCTGGTGCCAGGCCACAGAATTTTTCCGCAGGTCCGCATGCTAGACAGGCAGTAAAAATTTTGTAATAATAAATAATAAGAACTTAAACTTTTAATTAATATAGCCAATTTTTATTTATTTTTTCATCTCATTTTTACCCAATTAAAAAAAAAAGAAAACAGAACGAATCAATCATTCATAAATTAATTTGTTTTTCTAGTTATCACAGATGTTTATGGGGGGGGTAGGATTAAATTTTTTATTACTTTTCTAAAAAAATTAAAAAAAAAGTTTTTTATTATATAAACTCCATATATATATAAAATGTTATCTTATATATTTAACATTGTTGTTTTGATCAGTTATAACAATTATGCTTATCTTTAAGAAAATTTATCTATAGACTTCTGTCGGTCTGCAAAATCTTATCATTTTTGCTGGTCCACGGAACCTTATCCTTATTTTTACCGGTCCACAAGTGTGAAAAGGTTGAAGACCACTGCCTTAAGAGTAATCGGCTAGTATTTGTAATAGCATAGGTAATTGTTACTTTGTTGTTAAGAATACTGTGATGTCATCCATGAAAGCTAAGCAAGTTATATTAGTATTCCAGCCAGATATGTATATGCCAGATATAAGTTTTTCAATTTTTTCCAGAAATGGGTTTATATAAATGGTGAAGAGGAGGACACTTAATACAGAACTTTGTGGAATAGAACAATGAGTATTTGAAAGAAGGTGAGTATTTTCCATTCATTGTTACATGTGCCTTTCTATTAATCAAAAAGTTAGTAATGACATAGAGTATTGATTTAGATATGGATGTTTCCATTAATACATTAATAAATTTTTAAATTGGAATTGTGTCAATAGTATGCAATTCGATATCTTTTACAAAAATAACAACAGTTAATAATGGTCAATATTGTATTAATGAAGTCAGAATTCCCATAAGTTTTAAGCAGAAAGATCTAGGTACTCTTTTCACAAGTGGTTATACATTTAATGATCATACTCAAAGAGTGGTTAATAAGTCTCTTAAATTATGGGCATAATTTTGAAATCAAATATTCATTTTAAATTAAAAATATATAGGCCACTATTTGATTTATTAATTGCATCTGTTCTGCATTATGGACCTATTGTTTGAAATCCATACAATCAACCAAAAATAAGTAAACTACAAAAAATACAAGACAAATATTTTAAATATATTTATAAAAATAATAAATATAATAAGATTATATATAGTATACCAAATTACATTGATATGTAATTAATTTATTATGAATCCCATGTTTTATAAAATAAAAAAATTTAATATTAAGAGAATAAAATGTAAAAACTAAAGAGCAGGGGGGGGATTTTTGTATTAAATAAAATAAACTGTAAATGCTGTTTAAAATGATAAGTTGTTTAAAATAATAAACTGTTTAAAATAATAAGATTTTTTTTTGTTTAAAAGAAGAAAAAAAGTCTTGTAATAAATAAATGATTTAATATTCTTTAAATGAATTTTTAATAAAATAATAAATAGATTTCATTTTATCTTATAATAAAATAAATAAATATATGTGCATGCGTGTATGCAGTTTTTAATAAAAAGTAGATGCCAGAAGCTGATTTTATTTCATGAGACGAAGAATGCTGCTGCTAAATAAAGTTTTCCATTGTTTAAAACAATATAAATAGCTCAACTTTTGTTCAATCTTGGTCTGACTTTTTCATTTTAATAAAATATTTCTTGAAGTAATATTTCCAAAAATGTTGCATTGTTAAAACCAACGTATTTGCAGTTGACCAAAAGCTGCTCTCTACGCATCTAAGATCTGCGATTAGTTCGAAAAGTAATCATGTTGAAATAGACTAAATGGACAGTGGAGTGCAGGGAATGCCAAAGCAGCCACGAAAATCATAATAAGTCACAAGATCCATGAAGGAATCATTTACCGGTCGTCGTTGAATTAAGAGATAAATCCATTATGCTGTTTCTATCGTGTTTTAAAAACCTAGGTAATTATTTGACTTTGATATCTCAACATTACCGATCTTTTCTTAAAATAAAGATAGACTTTATTAAAAGAACTTTGAACTTTTTGAATTAAACTTAAAAAAAAAAAACTTAAAACTTCAAAAAAATTAATATTTGCGATAATAAAATAAGTAAAAGCAGTTTCTATTAAAAAATATTTTTGAAACAATGGCATGCATGTATGTGTGATTTGATTTTTTTTAAACTTAAAAAAAAGAAGATAAAAATAAAATATGATGTAACGTGTATAATTTATTTGCTAAAGTAATATATTAAAATGCTTATTTTAATCTTTAAAAAAAGAAGTGTGTGTGTCTCATTATAAGATAAAATGATTTATTTATTTTAAAAATAAAATAAAAAATACTTAAATTATTTTTCTTAAAATATTTATGTTTATTTCTGATATGTGTGGGTAAGTATAAATATTTATTTTCTTAATAAGAGTAGGAGGAAGGAAATTTAATCATCAATAATAGTATTTTAGAAAAAATTCACTAATTTAAATCTATAAATGTTTTGGCATTCTGTATAATGTTGTATTAATAATTTTAAACAATTGAAGTATTATTTAGAATGGTTCAGGGAAAATTATTTTGTTTTTTTAAAAAAAAAATAGTAATAGCTTAGAAGAGACAGCATTTAAGATATAACTTTTGTTTATCTATTTAGTGGGTGGTTGGAACCAGTTGAGCTAGCAGGGATTACAGATACCAAGTTGTGCTGATCAGATAAACATGCTAATTCTAATGTAATTAGCTGGCACCTAAGGAATTTTTCTTTTTTCTTTAAAAATAATAATAGTGTTTATTTTATCAGTGTATATTTGGTAGACGAGTGTTGAATGTTATTGATAGTTTGCTATTGATAATATTTGACACTTTATCTGAAAACCAACCATTTTTCTGAAAAAGAAATTTAGGAGGACAAAATATAAAAAAATATTAGTTAATATTTTATTTGTCGATGCTTGGTGTTTGTTGTTTCACGTAAGTTTAAGTAGTAAATTTTAAATTGTAAGTTTTATATCGTTAAGAGTTAGTGAAGGTAGTAAGTGTTAAATAATAATAGTAGTAAATAATATAAGTAGTAGTAGTTTTTTTCGTCAATTGTTGTTCAGAGGAGGTTGGTTCATTTGGTTCCCAACATGGGGTGAAACTGTTCTTTTGGTACATTGATGTGGCATGAAACTGGTTTATGTAGCATGTCAATGTGGTCCGAGAATTAGACATTTCAAGTAGAAGAACCAATGGGAGTTGAGTTTGGAGGGGCATACGGCGCATTAATGTAGTAAGTTGGATGTTTATTAGGTGCAGTAACATGGCCTGAAAGTGGTCATTTTAAGTGGAGGAACTGAAAGTTGTAGTTTAGGAAAGACATACGGCGCATTAACATAGTTAGTTGGACATTTATTAGGTGCAGTAATGTGCCCGAAAGTTGTCATTTTAATTGGAGGAACTGATAGAAGTTGTAGTTTAGGAGGGGCATTTGGCACATTAACATAGATAGTTGGACGTTTAATAGGCACAGTAATGTGGCCTGAGATTTAGTTGTTTAAGTGATAGGACCATAGTTGAATGATCATTTGCACATTAACGTAGGACCAATGTAAAGGACAATTGGATGTTGATGTAGAGATTTAAGGGAGCCTGAAAATAGTTGTAGCAAATGATAAATTACTATAAAACATAGTTGGGAATTCATTTGGTGAATCAACATGGCTTGAAATTAGTTGTTTAAATAGAATAAACAATTTGAATTGTAGTTAGTTGTTTAGATGGAGGGTTAAAGTTGACCATTGTTATATATTAATAGGGGATATTTTCTAAAGAGAAATTTAATAAAGGTATTGGTAGTATTTGTATTTTTTTTCCCGAACAGGTTAGTTTTGGTGTATGATAAAAAGTTGCTTTTCATGGATGTTAGAAAGTAGAAACATATTTTTTAAGATAAAAAAAATAAAAAGCACTCTGACTGAGGAAGATAGATGAACATGAGGCATAGAATTAGAACTAAGAGGGTAGAGGTTGACTGTATATACGTTTGGAAATTTAAATTTTTTTTTTTGTGTTTGGTTAAAATAATGCTAAATATATTGGATAGAAAGAAAGAGCCACATGATCGGTTATAGAATAGAATTACACTGGGATGAAAATTATAGTGAATAAATAGGAATACACATATACAGTTAACCAAATGTTAAGTAAATAAAATTAGGTTGTTTATAAGTTTAAATTCTGGGAAAACTAAAATGCTCAGAATATTTTAGTTTCAGAGGAAGGACGGAGATAATGTACCAAAGTACATTGATATGTAATTAATTTATTATGAATCCCATGTTTTATAAAATAAAAAAATTTAATATTAAGAGAATAAAATGTAAAAACTAAAGAGCGGGGGGGGGGGAATTTTTGTATTAAATAAAATAAACTGTAAACGCTGTTTAAAATAAGTTGTTTAAAATAATAAGCTGTTTAAAATAATAAGATTTTTTTTTGTTTAAAAGAAGAAAAAAAGTCTTTTAATAAATAAATGATTTAATATTCTTTAAATGAATTTTTAATAAAATAATAAATAGATTTTGTTTTATCTTATAATAAAATAAATAAATATATGTGCATGTGTGCATGCAGTTTTTAATAAAAAGTAGACATCAGAAGCTGATTTTATTTCACGAGATGAAGAACGCTGCTGCTAAATAAAGTTTTCCATTGTTTAACACAGTATAAATAGCTCAACTTTTGTTCATTCTTGGTCTGACTTTTTCATTTTAATA
This sequence comes from Epiperipatus broadwayi, assembly GCA_028023455.1. Taxonomy (NCBI): domain Eukaryota; kingdom Metazoa; phylum Onychophora; class Udeonychophora; order Euonychophora; family Peripatidae; genus Epiperipatus; species Epiperipatus broadwayi. The sequence goes on along the minus strand of JAQFVV010012562.1, from coordinate 2,569,021 downwards.
AAATATTTCTTGAAGTAATATTTCCAAAAATGTTGCATTGTTAAAACCAACGTATTTGCAGTTAACCGAAAGCTGCTCTCTACACATCTAAGATCTGTGATTAGTTCGAAAAGTAATCATGTTGAAATAGACTAAACAGACAGCAGAGTGCAGGGAATTCCAAACCAGCCATGAAAATCATAAAAAGTCACAGGATCCATGAAGGAATCATTTACCGGTCGTCAATGAATTAAGAGATAAATCCATTATGCTGTTTATATCGTGTTTTAAAAACCTAGGTAATTATTTGACTTTGCTATCTCAACATTACCGATCTTTTCTTAAAATAAAGATAGACTCTATTAAAAGAACTTTGAACTTTTTGAATTAAATTTAAAAAAAAGAATGAACTTGAAACTTCAAAAAAATTAATATTTGTGATAATAAAATAAATAAAAGGAGCTTCTATTAAATAATATTTTTGAAACAATGACATGCATGTATGTGTGATTTGATTTTTTTAAACTTAAAAAAAAAAGATGTAATGTGTATAATTTATCTGCTAAAATAATATATTAAAATGCTTATTTTAATCTTAAAAAAAAGAAGTGTGTGTGTCTCATTATAAGATAAAACGATTTACTTATTTTAAAAATAAAATAAAAAACACTTAAATTATTTTTCTTAAAATATTTATGTTTATTTCTGATACGTATGGGTAAGTATAAATATTTATTTTCTTAATAAGAGTAGAGGGAGGAAATTTAATCATCAATAATAGTATTTTAGAAAAGATTCACTAATTTGAATCTATAAATGTTTTGGCATTCAGTATAATGTTGTATTAATAGTTTTAAAGGATTGAAGTATTATTTAGAATGGTTCAGGGAAAATTATTTAGTTTTTTTTAAAAAAAAAATGGTAGTAGCTTAGAAGAGGCAGTGTTTAAGATATACCTTTTGTTTTGTCTATTTAGTGGGTGGTTGGAACCGGTTGAGCTAGCAGGGATTTCAGATACCAAGTTGTGCTGATAAGATAAACATGCGAGTTCTAATGTAATTAGCTGGTGCCTAAGGGATTTTTTTTTCTTTTTTAAAAATAATAATAATAAAGTGTTTATTTGATCGGTGTATATTTGGTAGTAGAGTGTTGAATGTTATTTATAGTTCGCTATTGATAATATTTGCCACTTTATCTGAAAACCAACCATTTTTCTAAAAGGGAAATATAGGAGGACAAGATATAAAAAAATATTAGTTAATATTTTATTTGTCGATGCTTGGTGTTTGTTGTTTTCCGTAAGTTTAAGTAGTAAATTTTAAATTGTAAGTTTTATATTGTTAAGAGATAGTGAAGGTAGTAAGTGTTAAATAATAATAGTAGTAAATAATATAAGTAGTAGTAGTTTTTTTTCATTAATTGTTGTTCGGAGGAGGGTGGTTCAATAGTAAAAGACTGTGGTACTGTATCATTAGAATATGTTCAAGCATTTAGATTAGGATCTGAACTTATGATTTTAAATGCCATGAATTGTTTTATTTATCTATGTTGAAACATTCTATTAATTTACCAACAGATAGATTGCAACTGGAGTATAACAAAAAGTTTGCAGATATTGATATTTTATCTTTAAACTATATACAATTCAAGAACAAAATAAAATCAATTTTACATTGATGTTATTAATGTAAATAGTAAGGATAAACATATGTATGTAATTTTATAGTACAGACATACTACTTTTGTAAATGCTTGTGGCCTCTTTTGACTTGTTTATTTATAAATAAATTGAATTGAATTATTATTATATCATCATCATCATTATTATTATTATTTTGCTGCTGTATTATGGAAAGGACCCCATTTGCTTTATGCAGTAGACTTTATATTTGGCAAGCAGCTAAAAATTAGATGCTGATATAGTACGCACTCAGCGGCCATTTTGAATTTAAAAACACCCAAAAACACTGCTGGCATATCCAAACGATAAATGACATTGACTAGAAACACTCAGTTTTCAAAAAAATAAATCACCTAAGGCACTACAATTAAAAAAGGTGGTGGGAAGAAAGTGACATGGAAATTAATTAACCTAAGGAACTGCCCTTAAAAAAGTGTGGGGGGGGGGAGCAAAACAAGTGAAAAAAAAGTAACATTGAAAATTAAAAAAAATAAAAAATTCTTTAAAATAAATCAAAAAGGCCAAAATTTTCATAAAAAAGTACCAAATCACATGATTAAAATATTAAAACACCTTTTTTAATTGTAGTGCCTTAGGCGATTTATTTTTTTGAAAACTGAGTGTTTCTAATCAATGTCATTTATTGCTTGCATGTGCCAGCAGTGTTTTTGGGTGTTTTCAAATTCAAAATGGCCACCAAGCGTGTACTATATCAGCACCAAAAATTATATGTATTAAATGTAATAATAAGTTTCATGAATCATGTATAAAATCGAATGGGACAATATTGTAGAGAAATGAAGTAGAAATGGAGACTTATATTTGTGACAAATGTGATTATAATTCAAGTATTGGTAACAAAATGGAAGTCAATGTAAACAAAATGGAGGATATTGGTTGAGAGGTAAATGATTCACAAAAATTGTAAAATTTTGATGGACAAAATTTATTGGAAAGTGGAAATAATGACATTTATAAATTAATAAAAATTAATGGTATATCTAAGGAAGATTTAGTAACTGTAAAAATCATAATTTCGATAACGGAAAAGAAAATCTAACTAAAATGGATACTAATTGTTAATTCTGTAAAGAAACTAGTTTCTTATTGAATAGAATTTTAAATATTGTTACAGACTAATCAAGTGAAATTAAATTATTGAAATAAAAAAATATTATGATAAAAAATATGCTATTAAATATATCAGTTAATAATTTGGATACAAATCAAAATAATAATAAAAGCACAATTGTTGATGGGAATTTTTTTTTTTTAAATAAAGAAAGTCAAGTTGGTGAATTTGTTATTGCTGATTCAGACTTACCCCACTAGGTAAATAGAAATTCTAGTGAAAGAATAGATAAATTACAAAAGCAATCAGATATGAATAGTGTCTCTGATACTAAATCTAATTTTAAATTGAATGAACAAAAAATAAAGTAATTACCCTTAGTAATTAAAATGAAAGTTGATTAGTCAGATAAGAAAATAAATGAAATGTTACTTGATCATGAATTTAAATGTACTTGCTCCATTCTATTTAATGAATCGTAGCATATTTCAAATCAAGCTAAAATATCTAAAAAGTCATATGCCTTTTGTTTGAAAGATTGTGCAGATAAAGAAAAAGAAAATTATAAAACTTTGTCCTATGAAAAGAATAAAAAAATGTTAAAAGCACAAATATTTCTCCTATTGTAGGTAATCAATTTAATCATGTATTGAAAGCTGTCAAGACAAAAATGAAACATAAAATTTTTTTCTGACTAGAATGGATAATGATACTTCTGCTGAAGATGTGATTATACATTTGAAAAATACTTTAATATAAATAGTGTGTTATAAACTGAACACTAGATCTAAAAAATATTCATTTTATTTCTCTATACAAAAATGTGAATCTGAAAAAATTAATGCTTGTAATATATGACCTGTGGGTGCATTAATATTGCCCTTCTATGGTAATTTAAAATATTTAACAAAATCTTAATGCTGATGTAGTTAATAGTACACAGGGTACTATATTAAATGTTAATAAGACTGTTGATAGTGTTAATGAAAGTAGCATTACAGTGCAAGATATAAATTTGCAAAATGACCTGTGAATTACTTTTATCAAAATGTGCATGGTCTTAGAACTATGACAATTGTTTCTAAATATGAATTGTTATTAAATGAATATGATATTACCTTTTTAATGAAATTTTTTTAAAAGAAAAAATTTGTTTAGTATATTTGATGATAGGTATTGGGTATATAAATATGATAGAAATTATACTAATGTAACAAGAGGAAGTGGTACTTTGAATATTAAAAAGAACATAAACATAGACAGATATTTATTAATGAAAATAATATTGAATCCTGTTGAATTGAAGCTGGTTTAAAAAATAAAAATATTGTCAGTGAATAATTTAGATGCATATTTGGTTAAGGTTAAGAAAATGTTGGTGAAATATAAATATATTATTATAGTTGGGGATTTTAATGAAGTTAATTATTCACTACATAGCAATAAGAATGTTGGTAATAATAATAAAGTTTATAGATTAAAAATTATTGTTGAGTCAGTTAGATTAATTCAACTTACTAATACTATTAATTTTAGGGGTGGTTCATTTGATTTATTATTTAACACAATTGATAATCTGAAATGCAAAGAGGCTGCTCAAACTCTTTTGCTTCCAGATCATTATTATTCACTTTGGAATTTGTAATAGATGGTTCTCATGCACATATGAAGCCTATACTAAATAATAACAGAAATTACAAATGTGGTAACTATTATGGTCTTTATAAAGCTTTTGAAGATGTTGATTGGAATGTAATTTTGATAGAAAATGATCCAAATATAGCTGCAAATAAGTTTATTAGTATAGTTCAAAATTATTTGGATCAATATATTCCTGTTAAGCATTATTTGTATACTAATAATAAATATCCTAAATGGTTTTCTAAGGAATTGTGTAAGAGTTTAAATAAAAATCATAAATACCGTAGTTTATATAAGTTAACGAATGATAGAGAATTATATAAGAAATTTAACTGTTAAATAACGAAATGTGTGGTATATATATGTAATAAAATCAGATATTCTATGGTAATATCTCACACAAACTCAAATATATATTATTATTCTATTTATTTATTTCTAAAGCGCTTTTATAGATTTGAAAATGAAGGCGTAGCTTCTTCAAAAAGCACTTTAGAAATAAATAAATAGAATAATAATATATATTTGAGTTTGTGTGAGATATTACCGTAGAATATTGATTTTATTACGTAAAAAATTTAGTGATTTGCATGTTTATAGTAAGACTTTTATGAAAAAAGACTATGATAATTTAAATAGAGTTGAAATTTTTTTTAGGAATAATCCACAAATGTGTTGGAATTATATTAAACATCTTAATATTATTTGAAATAAAAGTTATAAATATAATATAATTCTACATTTTATGAATGATCTAGTTAATCATTTTACAGACATGTATTTAAATATTTCTGATAATGATATGGCTGATATTAAATTTAATAAAAAGAGTTATTGGAATATAGATGTTAAAAAAAATTAAAATTCCTGGAGTGTTTAAGGCAATTTCTAAACTTAAAACAAAATCACTTATAGGATGTGATAATATTCCTAATTTTATTATCAAGGGTTGTGCTATGTTTGGTAATACCATTATATTATATTAATTTAACAATTGAAAAACCTATTTTTTCTGACATGTTTAAAATAGCTAAGACTACACCAATTTATAAGAAGGGGGTAGATTTGATCCTGGTAATTATAGGCCTATTTCAATTCTGTCACCATTTTCTAGAGTTCATGAAAGGTGTATTTACAGTAACATTATTGTAGATATTATTAAGGTTTTACCTAATTATCAACATTGTTTTTATTGGTAAATCTGTTGACACTAATTTAATGGTGATATCTGATCACATTGCTCATGCCTTATCTGATCAGAATATATTAGATGTATATTTTGATCTGACTCAGACATTTGATAAAGTTGCACATGTTAGACTTTTATATAAGCTTAAAATGTTGGGAATTAGCCTTCATTTAAGTGATTGGTTTAGCAATTATTTGAGAGGTCTTAAATCTTATGTGTATATGGATGGAACCAATTTTCATCTTTTTAATAATATAGTAGGTGCTCCTCAGGGTGGAATATGAGCACCTTTACTTTTTAATATTTTTATGTGTGATGTTGATCAAAACATAATAAGTAATATTATACTTACTTATGCTGATGATTGTAAGTTATTCAAAAGAATTATTATGTATAATGATTACATTGAAGTTCAAAGGAATATAGATTGTTTTAAGGTTTGGTGTAGATCTAACAACATGGAGATTAATTGAGAATGGCATTATTATATATAATGACATTGTATCTGATTTAGAAATTATATTTTGTAGTAATTTTACTTTTAATACACATATTAAGTATATTATTAATAAAACAAATAGAAAGATGAGATGTATCTTGAGATATGGGAGAGATTTATCTATTTCCATAACATATATGTTATTTTTTTCTCTTGTAACACTTTTAAAATATGGTTCTTCTATATGGAATTTGAATTTGATTAATATTTAATCTAGAATACATGTTGAAAAAAGATTCAATAAATTAATAATGGAAGAATGTCAAAATGTTAAAACAGTATTGAAAGAAAGACAAATGTTGAAAGATATGATATTGTTGAAAAAGTTAATTGATGAAAAAATTGATGTCAGTGACTGTATATTGAAAATAGAATTGAAAATATTTAGTCATCTGTTAAGAGAAATGCACACTTTCAAAGTTAATACATGTAAAAATACTTTGTTCAGCAAGTCAGTAATTAATAGATTGCAAAGAATATATAATCTAAATTTTAATAATAATGATATTTTTTGTGATCAGTTTATTATGAATGTGAAGAAAAAATTAAACTTATAATTGAGAACATATATGTATTTATAATCTTATGTATATAATTTCTATTTGCTTATTGTTTTTTTTTTTGTTTATTGTGTATTTCTGTTAAAGTGGTCAATGTTGAAATGCACATAATAAATAAACATTATATTATATTGAATTGAATTATTATCATTATTACTGTTTCAATGATAAGCTTTATTTGTCTTAGAGAGTTACAAGCATTTTACATAGCTTGGATTGTTGTGTTTACATGGGCAATCCATAGTTGTAGGTTTACATATATAAAAGTTGATTTATTGGTTTACACAGGATTGCAGGAATTTTTACATGCTGTGCATTAGTACAAGATTTTACATAGCCTGGATTGCTGTAGTTACACAGGCAATTTGTATATGTAGGTTTACATATGTAAAACTTGATTTGTTGACATAAGATTACACGATTTTTTTATGCTATGGATTAGCTACAAGAGTTTTGTATCATTTGGATTGCTGTGGTTACATGGTCAATCTGTAGTTGTAGGCTTATGTATGTAAAAGTTGGCTTATTTATTTATGCAAGATTACATAAATTTTACATGCTCTAGATTGTTGAACCTACAAATACAAACCAGGTTTAATTATATATGTGGTTGGGTTGCCTGCATAACATAGGTGAGGGACTACAAATTTCCATGGTAGTGTGGCAATTTGCTATGAGGTTCAGGCTGGTATGATATCAGTGTCAGTTATTTTTGATTTTTTAGGGTGCTGGATATGATTTGAGGAGGGTGTTGGTATGGGAGAATTTCTGTTCTAATTGGTACAATTCCATTATACTTATTTTTTTGGTGCATTTGAAGAAATGAGCATTTCAGAAGATTGCAATTGTTAAGTTGTAGTTTGTGGAGGTTCATCAGACTAGATCTAGTTATGTGTTAAAGGTGGAGGCTGAGGAAGGCTTTTGATAAGGTTTAAGTGTAAGATCCATGAGTAGATGATCCTGATTTCCAGAGGGGGTGGTAATACAGCTATGACATAACTGGTTACTATTGTTGAGTTGGAGTTTATGTTAGGTTGGTCAGATTCTGGATCTACTTGTGTTAGAGGTGGAGGCTGAGTGAGGCTTTGGATGTGGTTTAAGTGTGAGATTTATGAGTAGACGGTCCAGGCATAGGGAGATAGGGTAAAACCTAGGTAAGTAGTTAAGATTGGCATTGCTATTGTGAGTGACTTATGTTTTGAAATTATATGGTAACTTGATGTTAGTTGAAGATTTGAATGAAAAATTTAACATAAAATTGAAAATAAGTTATCAACTGACTACAAATTGAAAAAGGTATATAAAATTAGCTTTTTAACCTTGCTAGCCTAAAGTTTTGACTACTTTCTAAGCATAAACAGCCAGAGCTTGTTAACTTGGTTGTGAGCAAGTAAACTAATTGCTAGGAACTTGAAATTGGAATTTTTATTACAAAACAAAGATCAGAGTTTGCTACAATAACATTAAAAATAAGCATGTACTTGACTGACTTTTGGATTTTGAAATTCAGTGCTGATATTATTGTTGAGAGACACTGGTCATGTGATAGCTTATTTATTTTTTTAAATTATCATTAAGTAACATTCTTTTAATTGAAAGTTAGAATAAAACATGTAACACAAAGTTGGAAGTAAGTAATAAACTGATTAAAGGTATATTACTATTTTGCTTTAGACTGAGGTTTTGAATTTCTTTTAAGCATAAAAAACCAGAGCCCATTAACTTGTTTATGAGCAAATGAATTGCTTGCTGAGACATTTAAAGTTGGAATCCATCCTCCCCAAACAAATATCAGAATATTTAACTTAACTTTGGATTTTGAAACTCTGTGTTGCTAATATTGGTGGCAAACATTTGGTCATGTGATGGCTTTGTTGCTATATTGTATTCTAAAATTATCATTGGGTAACTTGTTTTTAATTGAAATTTTGAATGAAAAATGTAATACAACATTATTAATTAATTATCAACTCATTGGAAATTGAAAAAGATATATCAGGGTAAGGTTTTTATCTTGTCAGGCTTAGATTTTGGAGCATGAAAAACTAGAGCTTGTTAAGTTGGTTGTGAACAAATGGACTTTTATTCCTGAACTAGTATTACTACTATTATTATTATTTCACTTTTTAAAATGAAATATAAAAATAATCTGGAATTCTTCATTTAAACCTAGTGATCTCAGAATGCTAGCCATTTTTATCGTAAGAAAGTTGTTGACTTGCTGATTTATATATTGTTGTTTAAAAATATATATTTTCAATCAAAAATTTCTATGGAAAAATAATTGCCAGAAAAGAAAATGCATTGCAATTTTTGAGCCACAGTGATCTTTTTAACAATGTCAAAAGTAAACCACCTTGTGTCAAATGCAGTTCTCAAGAAAATGAGAAGCACATACAGTGAACTATTTTGCAATTTCATTTGAATCACATATGATGAGAAATGTATCATCAAAACAACAATGAACCAGATCTCTTACTACCCTCCCTTCAAATGGGGACTCAGTTTATTGGTGACATTAATCAAAATGAATAAATTTTATTTTAAATTTCTTTTTATTTGATGTTACAAAACCAGTTCATTTTTGTTTTGATTATTTTATTGTAATTTGTATTGAGTAAAAAAAAAATTATGTGAAAAATAAATTTATACTGAATTTCATAAAAGTCAACAAAACCACTGACCTTTATTCTTCTCACTTTTTCAAAACCAAATAAGACATTTAAAATTTTCAAGACAAATAATAATACTAATAAAAGTTCCAAACAAACTTGTCAATTACAAGTAATTTTTATAAGATCTGAAATTACATATTTAATTTATAAAATAATTTATAAGTCAATAGGAAACTTACCATTGACCATATTTCTTTTCCTCTCCCTCCCCTTTCTTTGTTCAAAACCAAATAGAAATTGAAAAGCTAAATAATACTAAATGTTCAAAGCAAATCTGTCAATTACAAGTAATAAGAAGATTTAAATTACATATTTAATTTATAAATTAATTTTTAAATCAGTATTATTTAGTATTTTATGAGAAACCACCTTCTCAAATAATTTGAAATTTAGCTTCAAGTCAATGTTTAAAAAATCATTCATAAAATAGAATGTAGGTTCCTGACTTTATTGGTATGTTTTCTATTTTGGAAAAATATCTATTTGAAAACATTATCTAGATGAATTCCCTGCATTCCATTTTTAGAAGATCACCGAAGAAAGACTTGATGGATTGTTCTATAAAAATTTGAATTTACTATGATTAATATTCAGTGTTATTTTAATTGTTCTATTGGAGAGCATTTTATCTAATAAATTAATAGTTTTCTGAATTTAAATATTTTAAAAAGTTTTAGGTGACCATTTTCCAAATGGAATCATACATTGAGATTTGATCAATACATTATAGCACCAATTTTCAATTTATTTTGAAAACCTTTTTTAATATGAATTCTCTAAAAATTTCTAAGCTCCTGGTCAATATAATATAGTAATATATTTTTTTTGTGAAGCTTTTTAAATTACAGACAAATAAATGTTGAAATTTATTTTTAATGCAATTGAATAATTGCAAAATTCTGAAGTTATCAGAAAAATTATTAATTATGGAAAAATGGGCTCATTTTAATTTTTTTTTTTTTTTTTAGTTTGCAGTGACATAATAAATTGTAGGTAGTTTATTTTGAACTTATTTAAAAAAATGGTCCTAGTAAAAAAAAAAAAAGAAGGCATTATGAGATAAACTGAGTATATTTTGGGAAAAATAACATTAATAAAATTACTATATAAAAATTAAAAAAAACAATTACATACTTTAAAATATACAAATGTTACTACTATTTGAAATTTTCTTCTTTAAATCTATACTAAAACAATGAAAAAGTTGAAGCTAAAAAATAGAAATGAACTCAAGGGAGAGGTGGTATTACAGTATTTTTTTTAAAAAAAAATAAATTAAAAAGGTGATTATTATTTTTTTATATTAATTTGCTTTTTTCAATTTTTAATTATATAAATAAAACTACTTAACAAGTTTATTAATGGCAATGTGGCGATTAAAACATTACTTAGTGTTCATTTTTTGAAAAAATCTATTTCTTGAAAATCATTAAAGTTGAATAATTAAGTTATATTTTGAGGTCAATCAATGTTTTTTTTTTGTCTAGTGTTAATATATATGCAAAGAAAATTACAATAGGTAATAACACACATGTAATTTTGTATTTATTAAAAAAAATTGAAATACATTCACAAAAGTTTATTATAATACAGAATACCTTTAGCTTTTTTTCCCCAGAATAATATATTTCTTTTCCTCCGCGTGAAGTCTATATTCTAATACTACGGAGATAATTTATTTAATGTACTAACATAGCTTACCCAAAAATCGTCTGCCCAATAAAGGCGCGAATTTATTATTATTACTATTACAATATTCATTTAATTTTTTTTAAAAGCTAAAGTGCATCTATGCAATATGTTTTTAATAGGATCATAGCTCAGGGAAATCAGATTTTTTTTTTAAATGCTTATCTAAGTCAGATATACTTATTATATTTATAATTACCGTAGTTTAAAATACTTTCCATTTTAACGAAATGAGTACTATAAAATAAATCATTACGAAATAGTAAATGAAAAGTAAGTAATTAAGTCAAAATGTTTAGTAATATAGCTTCCAATACTATATACACAAAGTATATAGTAAAGCATTTTTAGAGTAATGATTAATAGAAATATATTCGGCATACCGAAGCTTGTAAAAAAATTCAATAATTTTATCTTTTATTATTAGTATTTAAACTTAAAAACTTCTTTGGAAGGGAATCAAAATAACTTTTCTTATCATTATTACTTTTGAATAAAAAATTTATTTTACCCATATATTTTCTATAAACTATTGATTTTATTAATAATAAGTACTAAAAAATGATTTGCAAGTTGTAAAAAAAGTATTGTAAATGTCCCCCCCCCCCCCGAAATGTATTATTTAAAAACTAGATAATACATTAAAAAATTAATAATGGGTAAAATATTAAAAATAATAAATATTTATTAATTTAATGATGAAATATTATTTTAAAGAGAAAAGGTTATTAGGTAAAGAATTCTCAGAGAAGTTCAAATTAAGAAAATGAAGCAAACCGACAATTAGGAGAGTTGAAAAAAAATCAAGGTTATCAATCAGCTTTTTGAAATACAATTTAATGCAGTGACGGTAAAGCCATGGCCCGCAATTCATACAGTGAACCACGAAACAATTTTAAAGTATTCACTTGCATATTCAGTAAGTCGCATAAAAGTTTTACAATTTTTTTTTAATTATTTACAATTTAATGATAATTATTATTAGATGTCAGTATCGAATACAAAATGATTATTACTGGCAAAGTATATAAATACCTGGGAAATTACCTGATAATATTATTGGGGAAATCACCTTGTAAAGAAATTATTGAAGAATTGTGTCATTAGATAAAATGATTTTAGTCAATGTAATTGTGGTTGTAATTTGAATTTTTTTAGTTTTGATTATTTGCTGCTTTGTTGTACTTTGAGTTGATGAGTAATATTATAGTTCTAACTTTTAAATGTTAGTTTTTAAACTGTTTTATACCTAGTTCAATGTGTCAATGACTAAAAAGCATAAGCCAAAAGAAATAAGTAGAGCAAAACTGTATCATAAAGAATGGTTTTTTAAATTTGAAGAAATTGGAAAAGATAAAAAAAACAACAACTTTGCATTGTATATAATAAAAACATCACAACCATTGTATGTAATAAAAACATCACAACTCATAGTTATAATGCAAAATATTTGAAAATATATATATAAAAATCTTGTTTCATTGACAGATAAAGAGAAAAAGGAATGTTTCATAAAAACTGCAAAACTATAAAACTCAAACAGAATGCATTTAAATCATTTCTTGTGACCTAAAAATAATATAATATTAGCTAGTCTTCATTTGGTACACTGTATTTTGCAAAATATGGCAAACCACTTTCTGAGGGATAGTTTTTAAAACAAGCTTTTTTAATGCAGTGATTTATTGTTTGTCAATTTTATAGAAAAGAATCTTATTATAAAAAGAATAAAAGAATTGCTAATCAGTCACAGTACAGTGAAAGATTGAATTTTGGCCATAGACAAAAATTCTTCTATCCAATTAATTTGCAATTTAAAAAATTCTGAAATGTATTCAATTTCTTTGGTGAAAGTACTGATATTACTGGACAGGTGCAACTTCCAATTATTGCTAAATGCAAATTCAGAGAAGAATTAATAAAACTAATAAATTTAGCAGGAAAAACTACTGGTATAGATAGCATGAAGGGATTTAAAGGTGATTTTACAAAAGTCAACATTGATTTTAAAAAGATGTTTTCTGTAACTATTGGTTGGCAAAAAATGTTGGATTCATTAAACAACTCAAACTATATATTAGCTATCCAATAGTAGAATTTCGATCAGGAAGTTCAATTTTGCAGAAAGTGAATTAAAATCATTTTCAAAAGTATTGTCATTTCTGACAAATATTGTAAATTTTATATCTGCATGAGCGCTAAATAAACAAGAATTTATCAAATTATTATGCAAAATTAATTCCCAATATTCAAAACTTTTAATGTACAATAATGTTCAATGGCTTAACCACAGTCAAATTTAAAATCATTTCGAAAGTTTCCTTGATGAAATAAGACTTTTTTAAAATGAAAAGGGGGCCAATTATCCTGAGCTGACAGCTCTGTAGTGATTAAATGATTTAATGTTTTTATATAATGTAACAAAACATTTTAATGATCTTAATAAGTAATTTCAAGGGTGTAGCCAAAATGCATTAACTATACATAAAAGCATTAAATCATTCATGTCAAAGTTGGATATGAAATATTTTCGGAGTTGGCTTAAGTAATTCAAACTACAATTTGTTTGATAATAATATTGACATTAATGAGATCCAATCAAAAATTATTTGTCAATTATTGAACAAATAAAAAGCTTTTTCAGAAAGATTTAATCAATTCAAACAATTGGAATACAATTCCCAATTTATCATATCCCCTTATAAAATTGAATTTGAAAATTTAGCATTAAGTTTCTTCAATAGATTAAATGTTCACAATTTAGTAAAATTTCATAATAGCTTTTTATGGCACAAAAATTTGAAGAATTAATTACTATGATAGAAGCAAATGCTTACCAAGTAAAATTTGATAAGTCTACAGAAAAAAAAGAAGAAAATATTATACTCTGAAAATAGAATTATTTACCCAACCCATTTATTTGCATGAAAAATTTAGCAAATGTCTTACTAACAATGTTAGGATGTATTCTGTGAACAACTTTTATCCTCAATGAATTATACAAAATTAATAGAAAAAAACTGACTTGGAAAGGAAATGACTGTTGCATACATGAGATTGAGAAAAACAAATTATAATCCTAATATAAAAAAAATAATTGCAGAAGCAACAACAATTCTTACATTATTAAAATAAAACTAGCTTTAATATTTAATTTTGAATATATATTGTTTTTTTTATAGGTTCTAAGATTGAATAAACCTATTTTTATTTTGTTAAATAACTTAGTTCAAATATTTTACCTGCAAAGTTCAATTACAATATTTTAAACTTTATCCTGACAACCTCCACCAGAAAAGTTTGCTATCACTGATTTAATGACTAAAAAATTTAAAAATTGATGGTCTTATAGTACTTAATGCAGTCATGATAAAATGTATAACAGAAAATATAAAAAATGAATGAGACCAGATTAAGATCCAATGATGCTCTGAGAACAGCCCAATAATAGTATCCCTGAGCCTTCCATTGTTCAGTTAGCAAGACATTAATATTCACTATATGTTGAAAGTGAAATGAGAATATTAAAATTCACTTGTTTTTTTAAAAAACAATGATAAATAAATATAATTTTGTTTTTATTTAACACTAAATAGCAGCAATCAATATAAGCTAATTATTTATTTATAAACTAAAATTAGAAAAAATATAATTTTCCACACCTTTTTTTTTATTTTGCATTTTAAAATTAAAGTTGTTAGGAAAAATTACAAATATAAAAATATTTGAAATACCCCATAGCTATATTATTTCATGCTCCTCTTTAAATAAAAAATAACCTGAATTTTTGCAGCCCATTGAAAATGATTTTTTTTCAATAGACTGCAAACATTCAGGCTATTCTTTATTTAAAGAGGGAGTGTAGCTGAAGTAATATATCTATGGAGCATTTCAAATATTTTATATATATTTCAGCTAGCATTATGCATTGTTTCCACTGATGAAATTGTTAATAACAGAAAAAAGTTTGATTATCTCCCAAATTAAAAGCAGAAAATTAAATTAAATGGACTATATAATGAGAGACATTGATTTATTAAAACAGGCAAAACTCTAAACGTATTGACACTCAGTGCAAGCCAAAGTAATCAATGGATGCCAGAAGGCTTGTGCATAAAATCCCCATCTAGTGCCTACTCATCCAATATTCTCAGACTAGTTTCTGGCTTGTGCCTTCGTCAGTGAGGAGCCTTGGATCTAAGAGCACAAGCCTTCTGGCATCCATTGATTACTCTGGCTTGCACTGAGTGGCAATATGTATAGAAAGTTTTGTCTACTTTAATATCAGTTAAAAGCAAGCATAAGAAATGGTGATCATGTGATGTTTATTGACATTGATTTATTAAGAATGGTTACAGAAATTATGTGTTTAATAAGAAAAAAAGATTAATTATTTCTCAGATTAGGACAAGTAGATTGAATTAAATGGACCATATAGTGATTTCACTGAAAAATAATAAAAAATATCTGGAAACAGGCTAGAGAGAGATCTTATTTCATCTTTATAAATCCTCTATGTAGGGATATTAGTAGCCAGAACTATAGTGAATTAAAAACAAGATGGAGAAGTTCATAAATTATAAACTCTCATTAGAAAATTTAAACAGATTTTGGACTGAAAAACTAGTGATTATTATAAATTCAAAATAATATTTGATATTATCTCTAGTGAAAATGTTATTTGGATTTTTTGATCTTCAAATTCTTTTTCTATTTAAAATATTTTCACTTTTCTTAATTCAAAAGTTTTTGATAATATTCTGAAAAAGAATCTGATTTAACAAATTTGTTTCTATTGTTCTCATGTAAGCTTCAAATTTCTCAACTATTATATAAAAAGTAGTTGCTATGTCTGCATTGTGAAATCATTATAGTAATATTATGATAAGCAGAGATTTATGTTAAAAAAATCTAAAAACCTAATAATATATATAAAATGCATGTTTTTTATGTTGTGATAAAGTATTTGTAATTATATATAATAAATTTAATGTTGAATGTCTAGAAAATTTTAAACTTTATTTAAACTTTTCAAATACAAACAACTTTTAATAATAATGCTTAAATAGAGAATATAGATTAGTAGATTATGCCATATTTTGAGTGGTATTATCTCTAATCTTTTTCAGGTGTTGGCCTGATCAGTGACAATATTAGCATAAGAGTCAAACTTACATCTTTAGATTCTTTGAATATCAAATTTTAAGGCAACACTAACCAACTGAGCCTTAAAATTTGATTTTCAAGAATCTAAAGGTATAATATTCAAGAATCTAAATGTATAAATTTGACTTCTATGTACTAATATTGTCACAGGTCATGTCAGCAACACCTGAAGAAGAGTGGAGAATAATACCATTTGAAACATTTTGTAATCTACTAACCTATGTTATCTATTTGTATGTTATTACTAGTAGTTTTTTGAAATTTTAAAAGTTTAAATAAAATTTTCCTAGACATTCAACATTAATTGATAGATGATGGAAATAGTCCAAAGTATTATATATCTAATATACCATTATCACTAACTTTCAGGTAAACACGTATAATTATGTCCTTAATTTAAACAATAATGTTGTTAAAACAATAAACTGTTGAATTAATGATATTTTTAAAATACCAGATAGTTGGATCAATGGTATTTTTTAAGATAACATCATGTCATATGGTGAGATATTAAAAAACAATCTATTATTACTGTAGAAACCCATCATAAATGATGGTAATAAATCAACCTTAATTATAATTACATAGTCCAAAAAACTCTTGGATCTAATCTTGGTTCTCTTAAGATTTATGATATGAAAATAAAACTTTCAGAGAATTCAATTCATTAAAAGAAAAAGCAAATAAGATGAATCCTTGTTCTATACTTTGTAAGCATCAAAGACACCCTAGGAAATGTAAGCTACAAATTATCTGAACAATATCATTAATTTTGAGAACCTTTGAGTTAATCATGTACATAGAGATAAAAACATACAATAATTATAGTCAATGTACATTAACTTTTTAATATATGAATTTTTACAAGTCTTTTGATAATCAATTTCTTATTTAATTAAATAATTTAACAAAGTCATATTCTTTTAATTTAGTTCAAATATATACCAATGACAATAAAGAATTTACACCTATTATTGATATATATACTTGCGATATTCACAGGGATTGAGTGCCTGTTTGGTAATAAATTTGTAATCAACATCTTGCAGGATTTTTATTATAGGTGCTCCAAATCTTTTAAAGCTTAAATATGTAAAAGCAGCCTGGAACATGCTACAGTTATCTACACGTTATAATGTTTACTTTCTCATTTTATATAACATGACTAGATCTATGAAATTGTTGCAGAATTTCATTTCTCATGATCACCATAAAATCATTCTACCTTTTATATCTTATTTGAAATATCCTCTGTTTTCCTTCTAGTCTTTCTTTATGATTGATATACAATTGGACATTATAATTTTCCAAAATCTTAAAAAGAAAGATTTCAAAACTGCTACAATTGTTTTAATGTTTGTCTCCTGCCTATTTCCACTTTTATTTCTTAAATAAATTTTAAGAATTTCCCTCTAGTTGCTTAAAGATGAATGAAATGTTTAGAAGAACTGAGGGAAAATGTTTAATGATAATCAATAATATCTGCTTTACAGTTTTAATAAATGAGCTATAGAAAATAAAACATATAACAAATCCTTTTTTTTTCTAAAAAAAAGTATTTTACTGCATCCCTTTATAATAGCCAGAAATGTTAGAAGAGTTACTGTAGCACTTTTCTATATTTGAAAAAAAAAAAAGTTACTTAACTGAAAAAAAGAAAAGAAAAGGTTATTTAATTGTTCTATATGTAATATATTTGGTGCTGAGTCATTTGTCAAAAGAATTTACTTAAGCAACAAATCATATTTTGAGCTTTTTTAATTATTCATTCAATAAGTTCCTTATGAGTGGTTTGAACAAATAAGGATTTTTTTTATTTATGATCTCACATAATCCTAAACTTTTTTATTTTGTAATATTTCAAATCTTTTTTAATAAAGTTTAGTCACTTGCAGCTAGCTTATAAAGCATAATTATTATTTTGCACTTTTGTTTTAATTATGTTTCCAATTCTTGGGTTCAAGCCTAAACTTATCATATATTACCATATAATTTTCATTATTATTTACAGTAGTATTTCACTAATCACTGATATTTTTTCTTTCAACAAAATTGAAAAACAATTGGAAGCAAAAATTTGTAGACAAAAAAAACAAAAAACAATTCACTATCTTATATTGTAAATACAATAATAACTTTTGAATTCTCACCATTAATTTTTATTCAAAGAAATGTTTTTGTGAATAATATTTTGTTTGCACTATTGAAAGTCTAAAAAAATTTTTTCAAATTTTCTCATTATAGTACCAAGAGCCACTGGATTTATAGGCACACAATTAGCACTAGCATCAGAAAAAAAATCAAGCCACAATCCTACATTTTTTGTTACTTATTTCATTTTTACATCACTAAATTATTTTATCATTTTCAATAGTTATTAACTTCAGACTATTATCCATATTTGTAGGCAAATTGTGTTCACCAATGTTATTTCTCAATATCATCATGATATTCTAACACTGAAGTGAACAAACTTGTATGGTTAAGTAAAGAACTTTGTTTAACTGTACACCTTAGCAGAACCAGGTACAACACATGTAGCATATAGATTCTGGTTTTGGAGAACAATATTATATAATTAAATTTAACTATTAAATAAAAGTTCTCTTTTTTCACCAGATGCATCATTTTAGTGAACATGTTTTATCTTGAAATGTAAAAATTACAATAAAAAATACTGCAATAGATACACACACATGCATATATATATATATTGTGGCCATCTGAATGGGCACATGTTATATTAAAAAAAAAAATGAAATAGCCTTAGAATTTTAAAATTTTTGCTGGAGATTGCTTAAAGCTTAAATATGGGTTGCTTATGCAATTTACTGATCACTTTATAAGTATTTATTAGTATTATTGTGGTTAATGAGGTATTTAGTGTAAGGAAGGGGGGTTGTTTATTAATAGAATTGATACATCTTGTTGGAAAGATGCAAAGTTATCCTGTGTTTGTATAATATTATTTGAATGGTTTCAAAATCCTTTATTCATTAATTCTTATCCTTTTGTCAACAGTTAATAGCAGTTTCAATTATATTTAGTTAAGATAGTTTAATATTTAGGTTGTAGTACATGTGTATGCATGTATGACTCTGCATCATTTTCATTTCATTTTCATCTTTTAATAACAGCAAACAATAGTACATTCACAATAAAAACATTTAAATTACAGTAATTATCTTAAATAGCTTAACAAATATATATTTCTTTCCAATGATTAATAGATAGTTAGATCAATGAATTATTTTATAAATTAAATAAATTATTAATCATTTTTATTTGATAGTTAATTAATATTCATTTTTCTTTCAAGTTTGTAAAAGCTATTTATTTTATTATTTGTATTTTTTTTTTCTTGTCTTCATTTAGTTTTAAAAATCAAAGTGATTTTTTTTGTTGAAAAGATTTGTTTTTGCATATGTAATTAGTTAGTTAGCAAGATGTGTGGGAGTAACCTTGGGAAAGGCAAATGAACTTTGCTAAAGAGAGTTTTTAACAAAGTTCTCCAATAGAAAATTGGCTCTTTGTAATGTAATTGTAACCAGTAAACAGTGGTTCATGTATTGTAAAAATTAAAACCAGTTGCTGATGTCAAATTGACTTTGAAAAGACTTTAGAGTAAAAACTTCCAAAGGAGCTTCAGAACTTTATTATGGAAAAAAATAATTAAAAATGCAATTCTAAGGTTTTAAAAAGGTACATCGGATTGATTTACTCTCTTCGATTTAAACATTTCTGAATTAATCCCTTTATAACTATTACTCTTTTAAAAATGTGTCTTAATAACATCCAGTCTACATTATTTCACTTAATTGCCATTTTAAATAAGAATGGTTTACATAAATGTTATTGTTGTATCATTAAAAAATGTGTTTTTTTTTATATATATGGAAAACGCATGCAGAACTATACTACGGAATATATTCTAATTTCTCACTATTTTTCATGCTGTGTTTTTGTGAAGATTATACATAGACTTAAGGGTATATCTATTTTGACAGATCATACTATGTTTAAGTTCATCATAAGGAGAAAACAGTATTCATTTATTTGATATTTCTGGAACTAATACGTATTTTTAAATTGAGGAAATAAAATGTAAGCTACTTCTGTTTAAATTGAATAGAAGGACAGAAATACGGGTAATTTTTGTTCTCTTCAATAAGGATGGAATATAAAACAAAGCATTATTAATTATGGAATTACTAAGGACAATTTAAAATGTTAAATGCTATTCAGAAAATACTAAGGATAATTGCTTATTTAATCCAGAACTACAAAGGAGAATTTGGTATATTTTCACTATAATAAAGAAGAAATTAACTGCTTGTGTGTGATTTGGTACCTCAAATAGATATGCTATGAACATTGAAAGGTGCTGGACATATTTAAGTTATGCTTATATTGTTTTTTTTTTTAAGTTATACTGCAGAAGTGCATTTTAGTTTAAATTCAGTTTGGAATGTGTCCCATATTGTTTCGTAAACCTGGAACTGAGCTTTGCAAGTGAACTTTTATTTTAAGTTACAAAACCAATAACTTTTGTTTCTTTATTTTTTTTTATTGCTTGTCATAATTAATATATACAATAGGTAGACAGGCTTATTTATTATTATGTTCATTTATAATTTGTGTTATTTTGATATTCGAGACCGTCTCTGAAGCGTATCTGAATGAGGAGTACGCTGGTAAAAATTGATTGTATTCAAATAAATTTTATTGTTCTTTTACGAAGTTTAAAGAAACAAGGGTTGTCATCGATGAACCAACATATCCCACTGGATGGCGCTGTTTTCGCACTAAAACACATAAAAATGTCATTTCCGTGGCCAACATGTTCGAACCCGCGTTTTCTATAATACAACCTTTTCTGTTGTACTACAGATTGCAGGCCACTATGTCACATCACAGTACAGCATGTATGTTTATGCAGCAAATACATTTTCCCAATTTGCACAGTTTATAAAAAGGTTATGGCTTGGGGAGAGGGTGTGTTTTTTTGAATTGGATGGAAATGTTATTTTGATTGGATTTTTTTTTATTTTAAAGTATTGAAATGTTCAGATTTTGTAAAGTAATAATTAACAGACTTTTTACACCGTAGGATATTGAAGTTTTAAGTAGTAAATGTTGATGAGATATATGTATAAAGTGAATTGGAATTAGATAACGCATCAAGTAACGTACTGTTCATAACATTTCCATGAGACATTTTAAGATTGTACCTGTGTGTATATTTTTGAAATAAAAAAGAGCATTAACACAAAAATATCCAGTAAGAAAAGTACAATTAATTGTACACTGTTTTTTTAAATGTCATAAAAAGCATATATTATAAACATGTTATATATATATTTGTCACTGTTTAAAAAAGTTTTAGTTTCTTTCTTTTCTCAGACTACTGTTATACTTTGTTGAATATAGTTTACATTTATTGTTATCTGAATCAATTATTTTATATAGCGCGAAGTTTTATAAACTGTAATAGCTAAACAGCATTAAGCTGTTGCACATGCGCTTTGCAGATTTTAACTATAAATGACTGAATACAAACACTTCAAACACATGATTTTCCCAAAGACTTTATCATGTGTTTGAAGTGTTTGTATTCAATCATTTATAGTTAAAATCTGCAAAGCACATGTGCAACAGCTTAATGCTGTTTAGCTATTACCATTTATTGTTATCATTTATTTTATAGATGTTAGTAAAAAAAATATTTAAAAAATACGATTTTGATATTTTTTATTTTAACCGTAAACCTAACCCTAAAACTATCCCTAAACTAACCCTAAAGCTAACCCTAAAGCTAACCCTAAACTAACCCTAAAACTAACCCTAAAGCTAACCCTAAAACTAACCCTAAACCTAATAACAACTTTTACTTTTAGTTATCATTCTATTTGAAATAAAAAATAGCGGTAAACAACAACAACAAAAAAAGCCGTAACCCCAGTAAAAAAATCTCTGATAGAAAATTGATTTTTCTAATAAAAAGAAAACTAAAAAAGACGAATCAAATTGTAAGATGTAATATGTTGGACTATTTCCATCATTTATGAGTGAATATTGAATGTATAGAAAATTTTAAACTTTATTTAAACTTTTCAAATACAAACAACTTGTTAGTAATAACACACAAATAGACAATACAGGTTAGTAATTACACAACGTTTCGAGTAGTATTATTCTCACTCTTCTTCAGGTGTTGCCGATATGCACAGTGACAATATTCGCTAGAAGTTGAACTCGCCTTTAGATTCTTGTATATTGAATTTAAGGCAAACGCTCTAGCAACTGAGCTATTCTGTCAAAGGCCTTTGACAGAATAGCTCAGTTGCTAGAGCGTTTCTAAAATTCAATATAAAGAATCTAAAGGTGCAGTTCAACTTCTAGCGAATATTGTCACTGTGATATAGGCGGAACACCTGAAGAAGAGTGGAGAATAATACTCAAACGTGTGTAATTACTAACTGTATTGTCTATTTGTGTGTTATTACTAACAAGTTGTTTGTATTTGAAAAGTTTAAATAAAGTTTAAAATTTTCATAATAAATCATTTAAAATATTACATCTTATAATATACCATCATTACAAACCTTCAGACAAATACTAAGAATCAAATTGTAATTTGTTTATTTTATTTTACATTTATTATTATCATTTATTTTGTATACGTTAATAAAAAATAATATTTAAAATTAAATAATATTTAAAAAAAAGATTTTGTTTTGTTTTTATTTTGCATTACAAAAAACACATCAAAATGATTATAATTAACGGCCCGTGAATGATCATATTTTATAGTTTTAGCATGATAACTGCACCATCCAGTGGGATTTGATTGCTCATCGATGACAACCGAAACAAGTATTTTTTTTAAAAAAATATATTATTAGAGAGGTTTATATTTATTTTGCATACTTTATTGTCTCAAAGTGAGAATAATTTTCTTTTTTTTGAATCAACGAACGTATAATAGAAATAGTTTGTTAGATATGAAAGAAAGTTCGTTCATAATAATTATAAATATTAAATTTTAAAAAAGTAACCTAAAGTTTATTAAATTAAAAGTTATACTTTAATGCAATATTTAATTATCATGTTACCTGCTTAGTGTGTAATTTACAGTTAATATTATATATACTTTTTATTCACGTGTGTGTGTTTGTTTTGCACAATTATAATATTTGTTTGATAAAGTATAGTTTGTGAATAAATTTATGCATAAATTTCGTACACTGTCATATTCTACTGAGTTGAATGGATTGGTATATTATCTGGATGTATTTATCTGCCAGTGTGTATTTATGATGTTCGATATTTAGATAAGCTATGAGAATAGAAAGAAATTTGATTGTGTTATAATATCTGTAGGAATAAAAGATCTTGTGTATTTAGTATATGTTAATAATTTTCCATGAGTAGAGGCTAGTTTATTTTATATGCGTATGATTAATGATATTTTTTGAAGTGATATTCTTAGGGCCCTGGTGATGAGGAATAAATCCCCAACAATAATGTATTTAGAAGTAAATGAGTTATTGTTGAAATATGATTAAATGATGTTTAGGAAGTTATGTGACGTTTTCCTTGGATTCTTGGTAATGAATTATTGTAGAAGTGTTCGGTAAGAGTTATCTGCTCCTCATGTAGATTCCCCTTATAACGTATAGTATATATAATCATAAAAATATGGCTTTGTGTTAATTAATATGTGGCTAGATAAATTGTTAGATTAACTCTTGATGTAGTATTAGTGTCATATTTTATTGATGAATAACGACATTGTTCGAAATAAAATAATTGTATGATATTTTCTTAATGAATGGAGAGTTTATAGAAAAGATTGTTTTACATTATTGCTGCTTGAACGTGCACACACACGCGTAATATAAATAATATCGCGTCTATAAAGTATAGAATTATTAAAATTAAAATGAGAAATAAATGCTTTTGAAATATACTACATTCATTTAATAGAAGTATAAAGTATTAAGATTAAAACGGGAAATAAATATTTTAAAATACAGTGTATTTATTTAAATAAATGTTACAAATCATCAGAATAAACATGATTTTGTTGCTATAAATAAAAGGTATACGTAATTGAAAGTGATTATTAGTCAATTAGAGAAAGTTGCTTTGCTGAAAGCCAAATATAAGTAATTTGATTTATTTGGTTAATCAAGAGTAATATCCTCTCAAAAGTATTTTTTTGTGCTAATAATATAATATGTCATTTATTTATTGTCATATAGATGAAACATGTAGGCAAAGTATGTGTTCGAAGTCAGGATATTTAAGTTTGTTATTAATTTGCTTTGATAGTAGGGATAATCCCAAACTGATGCTAAAAAAAAATTATTTGATAATCTAAAAATATGTAAAACAAATAGTCCATTTGTAAATATTATGTTAAACCAAGTTTATTTGTTATAATAAATGATTTGTTTAGTTATTTAAAATCTTAAGAACTGTTTCTTGAGTTATTCTTGTGTACATTCGTATTTCCATTTCCACATCTCCACATTTCATAAATCTATTATAAAACAGATATATTATTTTAGAGTTATAATATTAAATTTGCTAGTGTCTGACAATATTGTATTTTTTAATCCAAACATTATAAAGAGTATTTGCCACTTGATAAACGTATTAGAAAGGTTGCCAGGTCAGTATATTTGTGAGATGATGATATGAGATTAAAATACCCTATCTCTGTCATTATCTTATTATTGAAACACAGTAAAATATTTAGTCAATTTGTTTCCTTATATTTTATCATACTTTATAATTATAACTTATGGGCCAATGTAGTTTATTTAATTCAACTGTGTTTGTTAAATTCCCTGAGATCTTATTGTTTATTTCTTGATTGGCATTAAAGTAGATGTTTAGATTATGATATGCCAAGTAATAGAATTGTTTAAGAATATAATTATAGCAAGCTGATATATGTTATACTTGGATGAAGGAAGAAATTAAGTTTAAAGTATATTTTAATAGACTATACTAAGTAAACATTATGATTCTTTATCATACAATTAATTAACAAAGGAATTTACATTATATTGGATATTTTATAATATTTCTTCTTTTATTCATTTATTACCATATATCTTATGAACTGCCTATAGCCTCCCACTGAGCTGAGCTGAACACAAACTTAAATATAGAGTCTCACTAATAATTTTATTATATCTTTTGTTATATTGTTCTATTCATTAATGGAACTGGCACCTGGGCATTTTTCTCATGTAATGTATATGAGCGGTGTTGGGAAAGTAGGTTATAATATATATATATATATGTGTGTGTGTGTGTTGTCATATTATGAAAGGATGATTTTAAAAGAATATTTTATGACCGGTGTTAAAAGTTATTTTAGGTATGTGGATGATGTGCTTATTGTAGGATTAAATTAAATGATATTACTGGGTTTAATGTGGACTATTACTTCTGAAGATAGTGAGAAGAGTGTAAAATATCTTGATTTGATTTTATGAAGAGAAGGTAATAAAATTAATAATGAAATGATATTGAAACCATTATCAATTAGAGGAGTTGTTCTTCCAAATTCAAATGTTCCACTTACCTATAAATTGGCTGGTTTTAGAACATTTCTTTTTAGAAATGATGTTTTATGTCAATTTCAGAGTGATAAAATGATTAATATTGAAAGATATGTGAATGATTTATTGGGTGTGGGATATAGTAGGACAAATATTTTATGTGCACTATATAGATATAGAAATAGATGGAGAAGAGATGATATGGAAAAGAAAAGGTGGATAGCATTGCCTTATGTAAAGGATATTGTTTGTAATAAGATTACATCATTGGTAATGTTACTGGTGTGAGAGTTTGATAATATTTAAATATTAATGTATTGCTACTTAAGATGGCGGAATACACTGAAGCTGGCTATAGCAAAGAATTTTAATGTTTAATTTTATATAGGCATTTTTTAAAATTTTGTAGTTTTATTCTAGTGAATTGTTTTATATATATATATTATACCAGTTCATTCCTACCCTGATATTCTAGTGAATTGTTTTATATATATATATTATACCAGTTCATTCCTACCCTGATAAGATGAGCATGTGCACATATCAAACATGAAAAAATATGGCAGCACGCCAGGATAGGAAGTAATTTCAAATCTTTTTTATGATTGGTTTGATACAGTCATCGGTACGTTTATAAAGTATTGACTCTTACATATCTTTGAAAGATTTCTTTAATTTCAATCCTTCGTGCCACTCCCAGAAAGGAAAAGATTAATTCCCCCTCCTGAAAGGATATGTAAGGCCAATAATAATATGAAATAAAATGAATCAAATGAAATCTAATAGAAATAAACACCCGATGACTAAATATTTAAATCCCAATAGAGGTGTATCCCATATGCCAGCTCATCATTCTCTTTATCTCAGGTAAAGAAATGGGAGACTAAAACTCAGGCTATTATCTAAGTGTCTTATTACATTAGAGAAAGAAATACGAATAAATTCTCAAAGCAGTAAGGTAGTTTTAAATGTTAAATAAATGTTTTTGAATCCCTTCACCCATTTCCAAGATAAATATAATAATAACAAACCCCAATTCATAATAAATAATAATCAAAAAAATGTATATGAAGAGTATTATAGTTATTTTTCTTAAGAAATATAATATTAAAGCATAAAAAAGAAAAGAATCAATTAGTGAGAAAGTGGTATGAGGTTCACAAACTCGCACACGAATATGTTTTACAAATACTAATTATTACATTAAATAAGTGCGATATTTTATGCAAAGAGATATAAGTGAAGGATATGTAACACACAATAATATATTTGTAATTAATAAAATAGAGTGTACCATGTAAAGTCTTTTTTTACTTCTATGGGCTCTGAGTAGGCTATTCATCTGTTCATTCAGGATGGCAGGGACTTCTCTTTAACACGGCATCATTCAGCTGCTTTCATGATCATTTGGTGGCTGGATTTAGGAGACATTTTTCGTATTGTTCAACAGCTCTCATGATCACTTGATGACTGGATTCAGGATGTCTTTCTGGCATTGTTCCACGACTCTCACGATCATTTGATGGCTGGATTCAGGAGACCTTGCTGATGGCAGGAGGGGTGGCTGGGCAGGCATGCTGACTGTGGGTTCCTACCCCATGACCATTTCACTGATGTGAGTACATTTGTGCTTGAAGTTTAATTATAAATTTCCTCTTTGGTTAATGATTGTCAACTAATAGTAGTACTTTTTATTTTCTACAGCACTGGTAATGATTCTTTTACTTTGGGTTTTCAAATACCAACACCTTCTCGCAAACACAGTTCTCTACCACACTAATACGAATTGTCTAGTTGGAAACCATCTTGAAGTTTACATCAGCATGATTTAAGAAAAATAATTAGAACTGGGAATTCTCTAAGTTCAGATAAATCCAAAAAATTAGCATGAGTGAATCAGTGATTGACTTAGTGACTGCTTGTGCCCGATTGAATTCCACTAAGCTGGTGAACAGCATATAGCCCTCCTCATTAGAATCCCAATCTAGGTGCCCCTCTGAAACACATTTAATTAGCTAATTTTGACTTTTGTTAGTGGATTCATACAATGTGTGAAGCATTCCTATGAAATCCACTAATTAATCTCAAGAATTCATTTATATTTTTAATTCAATTTCCTTTCTACTCTGACCACTATCTGATCCAACATACAACAACAACAACAAAAAATTTGATTATATAAGTTATTTTCCGATAATTAGATTCCATTTAAAATATATTTTTAATCAAATTAGATATCTTTCCCCACATGCATTAACATGAATTTCAATGAACTCTTGTCAAGTTGAAATATTTGGTAATTAAAAAAAAAAGAAACAAAATTACTTATCTATTAAAATGTACTTGCCTTTAGGCTTTTCTTAAATTTGGAACAATGGGTTTGTAGAGAAAAATATTTAGTACAACTTTTGATTTAAAATTACCTGTATGTTAGATTTTTAAATATTACCATTTCCCTTTCTTTTCACAAGCATTTAACAAACAAACAAAAAAAATTATACATACAAATTACACTTACACATCTTTGCATTTATAAAAAAAAAATGAACATAAAATAATAATAAAAATAAATTATAAATATATAGGTAATATGCTAATACTTCAAATTATAAGCCTTAACTATTAGCTTTTCTTGTGTGTGCGAGTATATGACATATCCACAGATATCTCTCACTTATTTTATAATCTGACTTGACTAAAATTTATATAAACTGCATACACACATGTTTAATGGCTTTATTATGTATTTTAGGCCATTTTATTATGTAATACCATCGTATGCTTGGCCATACAAAGTGTGCCTGTCATAATATATATATATATATATTATATATATATATATATATATTGTAACACAAACCCTTTTATCACCTTCTGCTTGTTCAGTCTTATTTCCCAATGAGCATATTGCAGGAAGTAAACAAAGATTGATTTCACTCAATGGTTAATTTTACTGATCCTACAATAATATTTCATGCGCATCACAGGATTTAGCACCATTGAGACTGCAAACATCTAGAAATTTTTAGGTTTGAGATTCCCCAAACAGCACCACTAGAGTTCCAGCTCACTACAACCTTACTTACTGAACTAAAAAAAAAACTGTTATTTTAATGATTAAATGTTGACATGTATTTCTTCCTATTGCCTATAATAGATAGGTAGATTTTTTTATGCTTAATGTAACTTATTATTGTTATTTATTTATATGCCTCATCTCCACGAGAACATCTTGGAGATCTTGGTATAAAGTATACAAGTCAGTAATATTATTTTTTTGGTATTATGTTAAAAGAAAAATGGATATCCTCATGCTCATGTTATTAGTTCAAATTAAATGCTTTAATATTATGCCTTAGTTAATTATAATAGATAGATGCATGTAGACATTTATGCCAGTATGCATTGCCCATAGTGACTTTAAGTTGGAATTCAATATTCATAATTCTCACAAGTAATAGTTTTGTATAGATTTAATTATTGTTAATATGACATTGTATTGTTTCATATGATTTAGAAATCATTTTATATATGATCGAATGTTCGCATATGTGTGCACGGTTGTAAACTATTTACCAAATTTGTATTTTGTTTTTCTATCGGTTTTGATTTGGTGCCATTTGGTAAAGGAAGATGAAGAATTAAGAGTTTGTCTGCTTATAGATTCATTTATATATGAAATGCGTTGAATACATTTGGATGAAGAAGTGATGGAAGGGATGATTTTATTATGCGGATTGAGTAAATTCTCTCCTTGATTACTTATTTGTTAAATCGCGAGTGGTAGTGTATTTTGTGTCTGATAGTCTATGATGAGATAATTGTAGTTCTTAAATGACATGGCAAATGCCCCATTTAGTGATGATTAATTGGCTGAGTTCTGCAACATTCATGTCCTAAAAGTTGGTAGATGTTTATTGAAGAATTAAGTTTGAATTTGGAGATTTTGGTTAACCCTCATGCGCGTATATGTGAATGTTTATTTATTGTTACTCCCCTCTCTTTCTTCATTCAGGCGTGGTTATCATCAGACAATATATGTTGGTTGTAGCAGATAAATGTTTTATCGATTTCTATAAAATGCTTGAAATAAGATTATTAATTTAAAGATTAGCTTGCTGCACCATAGGTATTCCGATAGAGATATAATTAATAAATGCTTTGTGTTTGTGATCTTATAAATGCACACACATTCAGAAATATGACTAAATTAGAGATATAGAAATAAACCATTATTAGAATTGTGAGTTCTGAGTAACTTGACAGATTGTGGTCCATATTGTCATTATTTTATTATTATCATTATTAATTCATCCTCCCAATATGAACATAATAGTATATTATAGAAATTATATTATTTAAAGCTAATCTGATAAAGTCAGTATTAAGTTTTATATTATAGATATACATTGGTAGGCATATGGAAACTTTACTTTATCTAAAAAGAAAGAAAGTAATAAAACTATCACTTGGATTTATATAGCAAATATTAACCTACAGATATTCAGAAATAATTTTATAGCATCAATTGATTCTTTGGTACTGCTTGTCTTAGCTTATTAAGAGCACAAGTGAGAATAGATATATTAACATAGGATTGTAAATGTATAATTTTCTTTTATTGTTTATTGTTGGTAAATGAGCAAATAGAGTGATAAACATAAATAAGATAATAAATAAGAGGAAGGGTCTTCAAATATTAAGTGTATAAAATTGTATAATTTAATGTTATTTAATGAAATTTGTGTTTAATGTAAAGGTAATGTTAAAATCATCATTGATGTGTTGTAAAATAGTGTTTTCTTGTAATAAATGTTTTGTTAAAATAAGATCTTCTCTGAACTGTTTTATCATATATGTTCGATTGACCATTTCCACACACAAATATGTTCAACATAATATAACTATAGAATTTATTAATATGCCAGTATGTGCTATTTATTTAAACAGTACAAATTTAACAGATCTTAACATTGCATGCCAAAATATGCTTTTACCTTGCTTAGAATAGATAGATGGTGATGTGGGGCAAAAGGTACCCGATCCTCATCATTGTCTGTAATTTATTTATTGTAATGATGATCAATTTCACAATAGCCCTTATTAATTAATATATGCTTATAATATAGTTAAATCAACATTATATAATTGTTATTTATGAATGCTTCTATCATCCCCATTTGCATTCTATAAGACCACCATACCCTATAACCTCCAACTGAGCTAGGCCATGGGGTGTTTATTTGTATATAAAGTGATAGGTGAAGAAAGCAGAGGTTACTATATATATATATATATAAAGTGATAGGTGAAGAGAGCAGAGGTTACAATATATTGTAACGATCTGGAGAATCGCACTTAACATGATCTGCACTACAGGGCGCCATCTAGGCATTTGAACCTAGAAAAATTTATAAAGTAAGCAGATACGTAAGTCAAAAAAAAAAAAAAATTTTTTTTTTTTTTTTAAATTTTGATTCCGGTCATTAGCCCAAGTCACTAGCTCAGGAAGTAGCAGAGATTTAATAATATAATATCTTATCTAATTATATTTCAATATTAAAAAATAAATAAAATAAGCCACTGCCAGTAATTAACATACAAAAATTTATTTACACACATATATATATATAAGTTTTAACATTATTATTTTAATATGTTTACTTTAACATTTAACATTATTTTTACTTTTATTTTAGATTTTTAATTTACATTTTAAATTTTATACTATTATTAGTTCGCACAGATTTGTTTAAAAATGTTGAGATCGGTTACATAGATTCCACGGTCAAAAACATTTCAAAATAAACATAAACGATCAAAATACAAAATCATTGATACTGTCAATTGCAGAGGGAAATTTATAAGTAACCCAATAGCATTCACCATAAGATGCTTGCATTAACACCAGTAACTTAAAAGACATCCGTATAAATACATTTTAGATACTCACCATAAGGTATCAGTATTCAGCGAATGTCTATATATATTTTGATCGAATATGAAAACCAAAAACATAATCAACTGGTAACAAACCCATGCAAGCGTCTATACCCAACTTAAATTTAATGCATCTTTATTTAGAGTGTCGAGTATGAATAGACTACATAGATTTGCATTTGAAAAGAAAATATTCAATCCTTGTTTAACCTTAGGCCAAAGGTTCGCAGTCAAACCAAACTTCAATCCATCTGATATATCGATGTGTTCAATGCAATACGAATACGGCAGAACAATTAGGTTAAGAGAAGAAACTGCTTCTCATCAGATAGGAATATTACATCTATCAGACAAGAAGAGCAATAAAAAAAACTCCATCGAAAGGAACAGCGTTCTATGTCTTATAATCCCTTCCATAGGCAAAATGGAAGTGTGCGGCGTATAATAGCGATTCTGCCCATAGCGAATCTCGTACTACATCTACTAATTACACCAATATATCCAATCCATTGACCTAATTCAACTACGAAATGAATAACCTAAGATTACCCTCCCCTAATATAACTTTACAAATCTATATAGCCATTCACGCCCGACTTAAATTTAATATTTATATAACTAGTTTAATGAAGAACAGAAATCATAATAAAACTTAAAGAACAAATAAATAAATAAATGGGAATGATTTTACAAAAGAAATACATTAAATAAAATTATAACTAATTAATAAATAACTTTGGTCAGATAGGATTCTATTTCTTAATTATTTTAAATACGGAAAGTTTTTAATTTAATGTTCATAGTGTTTCAAAATGTTTTTAAAGTTCTTACGATTTTTTTTCAATGTTCCTCTTTATTCATTGCATGCCATTTGGAATTCACATTAAATCCCCCGATGATCCTGTTGTCCTCAGCAAAAGAAAAGCGATGTTTCATTTTTCCATTTTTATAACAACTGAAGGAATTGAAAGTGCGTCTTTCAATCCCTTCACCTCCAACTCTCCGACTTAACACATCTCAGTCCTCTCTTAATAATCCATAATAATTTCCAACTTTTCCTTTTATATTAATCTTAAGGATTGACTCAACATTACGTCATCGATGATGGTGGTCTTTTTGCTGAGGTCTGATTCCATAGGGATTTCTTTTTATTTGCTATAAGTTTTTATTGTTTTCCTATCTGACCATTGTTTATACATTTAAATGCCCAAAGGCTTGTTCACTTGGACTAATTAAAATAATCATTTCCATCACATTAATTAACCTGTTTTCCAAATCCAAAGATATATTTAAAGATAAATTTAAAGATGTAATTTTATCTCCAAATCTTTTTAAAATTTAGTTTTAAAATACCTTTTCTTTAATAAAGCTTTATTTTAATAATTTTTCTCATCTGTGTGATTTATATACATATGAGTTTAAGATAGAATTTATTTTCCATTTTTCTGTCTTAAAAAAAAAAAATTTAAATGCAAACTTTTTATTTTAATGTTTAATAAAAAAAAATAATGTAACATCATCTGTGCTCATTACATATCAGTAAACTTGCTTAGAAAAAAATGAACAAAAAAAAATATTTTTCTTAGGGTTAGTAATTACGATACACGATTAACAAAATTTACAAAAACATCTGGTTAGTAACTTTACAAAAAGACTATATTGTAACGATCCGGAGGATTTCACTTAACGTAATCTGCACTACAGGGCGCCATCTAGGCATTTGAACCTAGAAAAATTTATAGAGTAGGCAGATACGTAAGTAAAAAAAAAAAAAAAATTTTTTTTTTTTAATTTTTGATTCCGGTCGTTAGCCCAAGTCACTAGCTCAGTGGAATAGCAGAGATTTAATAATATACTCTAAGAGTATATAAAAAAAAAGAATAAAATAAGCCACTGCCAGTAATTAACATACAAACATTTATTTATGCACATATATATAAGATTTAAAACTATTTTAGTATTAGTTTTACATTTTAACATTTAACATTATTTTTAACTTTACTTTAATTTACATTTAATTACTATTATATTATAATTTTACATTTTAATTAAGTTCGCACATATAAATTTATGAAAGCTTGTTTATAATGTTGAATATAGATCGGTTACATAGATTTCACGGTCAAAAACATTTCAAAAGAAACATAAATGATCAAAATACAAAATTATTGATTACTGACAATTGCGGAGGGAAATTTATACGTAACCCAATAGTATTCACCATAAGATACTTGCATTGTCACCAATAACTTAAAAGACATCCGAATAAATACATTTTAGATACTCACCGTAAGGTATCATTATTTATCGAATGTCTATATCTTTTGATCAAATATGAAAACCCAAAACATACTTAACCGATAACCAATCCATGAAAGCGTCTATAAACAACTTAAATTTAATGCATTTTTATTTAGGGTCAAGTATGAATAGACCACATAGATTTGCATTTGAAAATAAAATATTCTATCCCTATTTAACTTTAGGCTAAAATTCGCAGTCAAACTGGCATCAATTCATCTGATACATCGATGTATTCAATGTAATAGAGAATATGGCAGCACCAAAAAGATTAAGAGAAGATATTGACTTTTATTAGATAGGAATATTACTTCTATCCAACGAGAAGAACAATAAAAAAAAAACTCCATAGAAAGGAACTGCGCTCTGCATCTTATAATTCCTTCCATAGGCAAAACGGGAGAGTGCGGCATATGAAGCGATTCTGCCAGTAGCGAATCTCCAACTACATATACTAACTACATCAATATATCCAATCCATTGACCCAATCTAACAATGACACAAATAACCTAAGATTACCCTCCCCTAATATAACTTTACAAATCTATACAGCTATTCATGCCCGACTTAAGTTTAACATTTATATAATTAATTTAATGAAAAACAAAAAAATCATGATAAAAACTTAAAGAATAAAAAATAAATAAATGGAAATGATTTTACATAAATAAGAAAAAAAAATACATCAAATAACACTATTAATAAAGAATTTAGTTTGGTCAGATAGGATCATATTGCAATCATTTAAATATAGAAAATTTTAATTTAATGTTCATTATTTATAAAGTTTTTACGGTTTAAAACAGTTCATCTTTATCCGTTGCTTGCCATGAACGTGAATTCCCACGCCGTCCTAAGATTGGTATCCATTTAGCCGTTGTTTTATTTATTCATTCGGAGGTTTTTTTAGTTTAATTGGTCCTCAGTGTAGGAAACGATAGTTCATTTCTCCTTTCTTTAACAGCTGAAAGAATTGACAGTGCGTCTGTCAATTCCTTCATCTCCAACTCCGTACTACTACATATAGTCACATCGTAATAATCAATTTCCAGTCACTAATGAATAATTTCCAAATTTTCCTTTTATACGTATTTGAAGGATTGACTTGGCATTATGTCATCGATGTGATGATCCTTTCGCTGAGGTCCGATTTCCCGATGGATTTCTTTCATTGGATATTTGTTTCTATTGTTTTCCTATCTGACCGATGTTTTTACATTTAAATGCCCAAGGCTGGTTTACATTTAACTAATTAACAATCATTTCCATTTCTGATTAATTAACCTGTTTTCCAAATCAAAGATATATTTAAAGATAAATTTAAAGATATAATTTTATCTCCAAATCTTTTTAAAATTTAGTTTTAAAATACTTTTTCTTTAATAAAGTTTTATTTTAATAATTTTTCATTATCTGTGCGATTTAATATATACGAGTTTAAGATGATATTTAATTTCAATTTTTAATTCTTAAAGAAACTTTTTAAATGCGAACTTTTTAATTTACTTTCATGTTTAATAAATATAAAAAAAAACAATGTAACAAACGTCTGTGCTCATTACAATATATATATATATATATATAAAATGTTTACTATCACTTTCCTAAGGACCATTTACGTCTATGCCTCCCCCCCCAAGCATTCTATTTTTTTATACATTTCATTTTTACACATGGCATGACAAACAAATTATTTAAATTATTTATTTAAGAAGGTTGCATTGAACTAAATACGTTTTGAAAGATAATGGATTTATACATGTATATTTGCAGCACAATTATATATACCACCAACTTATTTATGACTGATTGAAATGCATACATAGGGTTACACTGATGTAATTCCCAAAGGTACTCATCGTAAGGCACCACATTTCGATCATAAACTTACGTGGCTGTGCGCGCCTATACACGTTAAAGCATAATATATATCAACAAACAAAAAAACATATTTATTGCAACCTTTTGACTTTTTTTTAAACAAAAATTAGTTTTAAAATTATTTATACTTTCTTCTGGCAGTGATGTAATAGATAAAAATATTTCATTTTGAAAAAAGAAATTTACTTAGGGTCCTGGTAGTTTATTAAAGATCGGCCCAAGTTGGGTAGCCAGTTATAACGATCCAGAGAATCACACTTAATGTGATCTGCACTACAGGGCGCCATCTAGGCATTTGAACCTAGAAAAATTTATAAAGTAGGCAGATACGTAAGTCAAAAAAAAAAATTTTTTTTTTTTTTTTAAATTTTGATTCCGGTCGTTAGCCCAAGTCACTAGCTCAGAGAGTAGCAGAGATTTAATAATATATCTTATCTAATTATATTTCAATATTAAAAAATAAATAAAATAAGCCACTGCCAGTAATTAACATACAAAAATTTATTTACGCATATATATATATAAGGTTTAACATTATTATTTTAATATGTTTACTTTAACATTTAACATTATTTTTACTTTTATTTTAGATTTTTAATTTACATTTTAAATTTTATACTATTAGTAGTTTGCACAGATTTGTTTAAAAATGTTGAGTATAGATCGGTTACATAGATTCCACGGTCAAAAACATTTCAAAATAAACATAAATGATCAAAATACAAAATCATTGATACTGTCAATTGCAGAGGGAAATTTATAAGTAACCCAATAGCATTCACCATAAGATGCTTGCATTAACACCAATAACTTAAAAGACATCTGTATAAATACATTTTAGATACTCACCATAAGGTATCAGTATTTACCGAATGTCTATATATATTTTGATCAAATATGAAAACCAAAAACATAATCAACCGGTAACGAACCCATGCAAGCGTCTAAAACCAACTTAAATTTAATGCATCTTTATTTAGAGTGTCGAGTATGAATAGACTACATAGATTTGCAATTGAAAAGAAAATATTCAATCCTTGTTTAACCTTAGGCCAAAGGTTTGTAGTCAAACCAAACTTCAATCCATCTGATATATCGATGTGTTCAATGTAATACGAATATGGCAGCACAATTAGGTTAAGAGAAGAAACTGCTTCTCATCAGATAGGAATATTACATCTATCAGACAAGAAGAGCAATAAAAAAAACTCCATCGAAAGGAACAACATTCTACATCTTATAATCCTTTCCATAGCCAAAATGGAAGTGTGCGGCGTATAATAGCGATTCTGCCCATAGCGAATCTCATACTACATCTACTAATTACATCAATATATCTAATCCATTGACCTAATTCAACTACGAAATGAATAACCTATGATTACCCTCCTCTAATATAACTTTACAAATCTATATAGCCATTGACGTCTGACTTAAGTTTAATATTTATATAATTAGTTTAATGAAGAACAGAAATCATAATAAAACTTAAAGAATAAATAAATAAATAAATGGAAATGATTTTACAAAAGAAATACATTAAATAAAATTATAACTAATTAATAAATAACTTTGGTCAGATAGGATTCTATTTCTTAATTATTTTAAATACAGAAAGTTTTTAATTTAATGTTCATAGTGTTTCAAAATGTTTTTAAAGTTCTTACGATTTTTTTTCAATGTTCCTCTTTATTCATTGCATGCCATTTGGAATTCACATTAAATCCCCCGACGATCCTGTTGTCCTCAGTATAAGAAAAGCGATGTTTCATTTTTCCATTTTTATAACAACTGAAGGAATTGAAAGTGCGTCTTTCAATCCCTTCACCTCCAACTCTACGACTTAACACATCTCAGTCCTCTCTTAATAATCCATAATAATTTCCAACTTTTCCTTTTATATTAATCTTAAGGATTGACTCAACATTACGTCATCGATGATGGTGATCTTTTTGCTGAGGTCCGATTCCATAGGGATTTCTTTTTATTTGCTATAAGTTTTTATTGTTTTCCTATCTGACCGTTGTTTATACATTTAAATGCCCAAAGGCTTGTTCACTTGGACTAATTAAAATAATCATTTCCATCACATTAATTAACCTGTTTTCCAAATCCAAAGATATATTTAAAGATAAATTTAAAGATATAATTTTATCTTCAAATCTTTTTAAAATTTAGTTTTAAAATACCTTTTCTTTAATAAAGTTTTATTTTAATAATTTTTTTCATCTGTGCGATTTATATACATGTGAGTTTAAGGTAGAATTTATTTTCAATTTTTTTGTCTTAAAAAAAAAAAAATTTAAATGCGAACTTTTTATTTTAATGTTTAATAATAAAAAAAAAAATAATGTAATGTCATCTGTGCTCATTACAATATATATATATATACACTCATAAACAATGTACTTTATCCCAAAATGCCTATGATATATCAATAAGTGATGGGCATTTTCTTTCTTGTAGGGTTGATATAGAAATGGAATTAGGATGGAGTGACAGGGACTTCTTATTCATGAACTATATATCTTCCTTCATCCTAGGACAGCCTTTCCAGTTTGAAGCTAGATAATATCAACCCATTCTCTATGAAGCAATAATGCCAACTGAGAGGTAGACCACTGGAGGTTTTAGCAAGCTATTCTGATGAAAATTAAATTACACACACACACATATATATATATTTATATATATGTTGAGCCAGATAAGTTATCCGATTCAATGGTTTCATTGCCAAAAATAAAACCAACTTTTATTTTCATTAAATTTCTAAAGTTAAAAAGTTTAAAACTATTTAACAGTTGTTTATAAAAGTATGTGTATTAACACACATAGTCATTTATGTTTAAAATATGTTATTTTATTTTTTATTATAAATTTGATTTCTAAAATAGTTTTCTTTTATTGCTTGTTTTTACTTTTTATTGAGCAGTTCCCTACACCTGCTAACAGACATCAGGTGAGGTCATTTTTGAGACTCTGCAATGTTTACCACTGATTCTATGAAAATTTTGCTTTAGAATCATTACCTTTAGTCCAGTCATTAAGAAAAGATCAGAAGTGGGTTTGGGTTCACAACAGAAGCAGGAGTTTCAGCTCGTGAAGAAGAAGTTTCTGAAACAAATAGTTCTGGCTTACTTTGATTTTTCTCAAACTTTTTATGTACAAACTGATAGTAGTTGACATGGGTTGGAAGTTGTCTTATTCTAAATTGATGAGCAGAAACCCCATAAAGTATTATATTTTTGTAGCCGTACTCTAAAAGAGGCTGAAAATAATTATGACTATTTAAAAGGAGTCTCTGTATGGTCCTTTGGAAAGTTCAAACAATTTTTACTGAGCTCAAACATCATTGTTATTACTGACCATAAGTGTTTGGAATTTCTGAACAATAGCTACCTGAAAAACGATTGGCTGATTCGATGGAGCTTGATCTTACAGAAGTTTAAATATAGAGTGGTCTATTGCTGTGGCTGAGATAAAACATTGTTGCCAATGTCTTATATCAGCACCCCATAGATCTTTCTCAGCATCATCTCCACTCTGAGAATTTAAGTATCATCATGATTACATTGGTTATAGATAATCCCATGGAGCAGGATTTAAGGAAACTACCAGAAATACAGGCAAACAATACAGATTATGCTCTGATTGTAGTATACAAGAAAGGAGCACTGAATCCATCACTAATGAATCTATCCAAATTAAAACAACAAGGATCCTATTGTATTGAGAATGGTATTCTTCAATACAAGGTTACCATGGAAGAAGGTTCCTGGAGAACCCTCATACCTAAAAAGCTTAGGAATCATTTGATTGAATATGTGCATTGTCCTTATGGACGTTTTGGACTGCATAAGGTTGAATATGTGCTCTAAGATTTATTTTATTGGCCAGGGATGTACTCTAATATTTTATCAATTCTCAGAAGCTGCCACAACTGTTCCCAAACAAAACCTGTAAATAAAAATTTTACTGGAGTTTTACAACCAATTTTGGATCATGATCCTAATGAATTACTAGCTATTGACTTTTATGGTCCATTACCAGTGCATCAGTGCTACTGGTTCTTAGTTGTCATGTATGATGTCTTTTCAAAATTTGTGACAGCTTATCCATTAAGAAAGGCTGATGCTTTAAGCACTATCAAAATTTTATAAGAGCAGCAAATTCCTATAATCAGCAAATCTCAATGTATACTCTCGGACCACTGAACACACTTTAAATCCTGCCTGACATTTATTAACATCCATATATAACCATCAATATAACCACTATGAGTGGGCTATGAAAGAGCTTAATCATCTGTTTCAGCTGCATGTCAACCAGAACCACAAGAATGGGTGAAACAGACTGAGAATGTTGTTAATTACATTAATTGGATGTTAAATGAGTCCACAGGGTTTACACCCATTAAGTTGCATTTCAGAAAAAAATTATCCTACACTTATCAAAGCTCCATTACCTATCAATCATGTTAATATTAATAAAGAAAGGGACAAGGAAAGGGCTAGGATAAAATTAAAGCACATGGCTGAATTCCACGTAAGGCGTGCAAACCAGCAACCCTGCCAATTTGACACTGGTGATTAGGTTTGTGTCAGAAAACCTCATGTGAGAAATCCAACACAGCATCAATACAAATTTTTTTTTTGATATATGATGGACCTTTTACTATAAAAAATATGGCCAGAATGCCTTTCTTCTGGAAGACAAGTCTGGAGTTCAGGGGTCCTATGATGCCCATAGTCTTAGACCTACTGAACAAAGGATCAATAATGATATGTTCAGTGGTAAAAATTATTATAGAAGTAATTAAGTGATTGGTTGTAGTTAACACATAGGACAAATGTTCAGTGGGGTTTTTGTAGGGTGGAGGGGGGGCTGAAAATGTTTAGAATGTTAAAAAATAGCACAGGGAGGCTTTTTTTTTCATTGGGTGATTGGGCAGTTGAGCCAGATAGTTTATCTGATTCAATGGTTTCATTGCCAAAAATAAAACCAACTTTTATTTTTATTAAATTTCTAAAGTTAAAAAGTTTAAAACTATTTAAAAGTTGCTTATAAGAATACGTGTATTAACATACATACTATTTATGTTTAAAATATGTTTTTTTTTTATAAATTTGATTTCTAAAATAGTTTTCTTTTACTGCTTGTTTTTACCTTTTTTGTCAAATTGATTAAAATCAAGCCAACTTCTTAATTACATTTCTGTTTTTTTTATTTTAATTATAATCCATTTTCAGTTCAATTTTAAAAGTGAAGATTTAATTTTGTTTTTTTTTCTATAAGTTAATTTCTGGTTAGAATTCTTAATTAAAGTTGAGCAGGAGATTAATATTTGCCCTGGACTAAGGCTTATGATTGAAAAACAAGAAAGTTTACATAGGAGATGGAGGGTATAAATAACCCCCAAAATTTTGGATGTTATTCTTAGATTATTTTTGGCTGGAACAAGCTGCTTCAAAGTGATAGATTCAGTTTCTAATAATTCCAATATTCATTTTCACACTTTGTTTTTAGCCTGCTAAGATTCATACTGTATTGTTGGCACCTGGATAGACTATTTTTTTAAATATTTGCCATTAATAAAAGATTTTGT
The DNA here is from genome assembly GCA_028023455.1 of Epiperipatus broadwayi. Taxonomy (NCBI): domain Eukaryota; kingdom Metazoa; phylum Onychophora; class Udeonychophora; order Euonychophora; family Peripatidae; genus Epiperipatus; species Epiperipatus broadwayi. The sequence goes on along the minus strand of JAQFVV010012562.1, from coordinate 2,527,561 downwards.
TTCTTAAAGATGTCTAAATTCACTACTATGCATTTTCTAATATGCCTTGCTAACTTAACCAAGGATGGACCTCTGATTCCCGGCTGTTTTCACATCATGCCATGAAAACCTGAAGTAAAAAGGATCCTGAAATATGCCTCTACACTTGCCACCATCATGAAGAGAAGACACCCGAAAGATGAACTTAAAATAAAAGTATGCACTCTTTGAAACTATGTGGACTTTGCTTTACCATAAGGTAAAATTATTTCTTGTTCTTTCCAAGGTAAATAAATCTCTTAATTAAATCTCCACCCAATCTAATATAAGTGTGATGTATAAAGTTTTCTAGTTATTTAATCTCATATTTATTAGATGTATATGCTTTTCTTTGTATTTATAGTGTGTCTTGGAATTTTAGTTTTAAGATTCAAAGTTTGTTTGCAATTTTATTTATCAGGGAGTGTATTGTGAGATTATATTTTATATACTTAATATGTCTTCCTTTATTTTACTAACTATTGCTAAATGCTTTAGCAGTTTTTTGTAATTTTAATTGGCTCACCTATCCTTATTTTATTATCTGATATTTAATTTAAATTACTGTGTTTGCGCTTTTTGTAAACGGCAAATCTTTTGGCTGGTGGTTTATCGTGTTTATTGTTTTGGTTTTCTGTAGTTAGAGATTCTGTTTCTTCTTTTCTAGATTATATAAGATCATAATCATATTTTTCTTTTGTCTTGTATGTGAAATCAACTATGAATAACCTTAAAAATGGTGTACCATGGGCTGTCCTGCCGACAAAATGAAGTTCTGGTTTCAATGCATTATTCCAGGCCAGAAATGCTTGCCGATGCTGTTTCATTGATTTCCTGCAAAACCGTATTGTTTTCATATCTCTGAATTAGAAAATTAAAATTGTTTTTTTTTTTTATAAATCACCAGCAACAAGATACTATAAATCCCCTTTTAAATTGTAGGTGATAGAATGTTTCTTTCTGCTAAAGCATTTAATTTTTAATATTTTCAGCTCATATACACTCTCTGATGAATTAGCTTATAAAATCTAGGACAAACTTTAGTATTTTATTGGCTAGAGTTATTTGCTCTTTCATTTTTTTGCTTTAAAGTTATTAGTCAGAGCGTGTACTGAGAATTTAGTTTGTAAAGTTATTTGTATTTTAATTATTTCACTTTCTTGATAAAGGCTTTGGCAGATATAACTGGTTTTCTAATTACTTACCTGTTTCCTATAAAGGCTTGGGCAGATATAACTGGTTTTCTAATTACTTACCTGTTTCCTATTGAGACTTTTAATTTATTATTCTCAGCTTGGTTTTGGCCAGTCATTTGGTTGGTGATTCACCCGTATTATATGTCTGTTTTCCTTAAATCAGAGATGTAATGTTTTATTAATATTAAGACAATATGCCAGAATATTTTCTAATTTACTATTTCGTTCAATTGGAGATTTAAGTTTTCTCTTGTTTTATAATTCATACTCCATCATATTCATTTACCATTTTAGTTTTCTTGCATTTTGTAATCAACCGTGGAGATGTTAAACATGATTTTTTCATGGCTAGTGATGCTCACCCATGCTTGTTTCATTGAATGATGCAAGAAACTTTCATTTGCTTTTCATTTAGAACTTTTAAATAAGGAAACCAGAGTTGCATGGGTAAATTATCAGCTGAAGGAAAATCATTTATTAGAAAATTAGTCTGTCTGCCAGAGCGTTAACCCTTTATTTTTGTTAAGTACATGCCTGAGATAACCACATTTATTGGGTGCAAATTTTTACTTTAAAATTTTATATTACTCTTAATAAAATTAAAAAAAAAACATTTAAACTTAATTTCACAATTGTCTGAACAATATTCACAAGCTCTTGATTTTTTCCTGAGTCTAGTCGGTGCAGACCATCGTCACCATCCACTTTTGATCATTGTAAACAAATTTTCCAGATACATAGTGATCTGGTGGTGCCCACCATGATCAAAGATGGATTGAGTGACTGTTACAATATATTGATAACATATTTTAATAAAATCAGAAATATTAATATATTTCTATGTTCATATGTATATTAATGAGTTGTATTTCACCAAGTAGCTATAATGAATAGTAAACTATCTAATTCTGACTTTCACAGTAAATGTTTTTTCAATCCTGTCTTCTGATCATTAAAATTACAGTCACATCTTTTTATAGATTATCATATGTTTTTACTGATAAATATTTATTGGAAAAAAAAATTAATCACTTTCATTCAAATTTTATCTTAATATATCTCATTGGTGCATTTTATCTTAATCTATTTCAATGATATGTTTATTGATAAACAATTATGATGAGTCATGAAATATAAAAACAAGGAAGGAAAAATATAAAAATAAGAAAATATGTTTTCTCAATTTGAATTTGTTTTGAACAAAGTGCCTTATAAATATGAAGATTTTTAATAATTCGAAAACTTACTTATTTAGTTAACACTTTTGATTTGTTTCCAATATGTTTTATTTCCTTTTTTTTACATTTATTAAATTATAATTAGTTAATAATTTTTTAAATATATATGCATAAAATATTTGTTTGGGAATACATATCAATATATAAGCATACTTGCAATTATAGAAATAAAGTTAACCCTTTTTTTACTGACCCTGGATTGTTTACAAAATATTATTTCTCTATTATTATGCCTTCCACCATTTTATGAACTTATAGATAGCTATGTATGACTACAATATATATATAAAGAGAGAGAGAGAGAGAGAGATGTGGATTCTGTTAGCAAATGTATATTACTATAAATTATAAAAGCAACATAAATTGAAGTAATAGTATTCACTTTTTGAATTCTTTAAGCCAATATCATTCAAGAAATCATAACTTTTAGAGTAAAAATAAAATGCATTGTAATTTCATTGATTTTTGTAATTTTATAATCTGAAATATAAGAAACTTTCTTGTGGAAAAAAATGCTTTGATAATCAATCACAAAATTCAGGAAAAAAAATTTTTTTAGTACTTCTTTGCAGCTGAGTTGTTTTTGTCATCTGATAGTAATAGGATGTTTCATTTATCATAATTACAATATATCTGATAATGTGGTAAAAATATTTTGTCCTTAGAAATGTTAATGAAGATGGAACAGTTTGATATTATGATCATTTTATTTTCTAATTTGTGTTATTTTAAAAATAATTATTATACTAACAACATTAATCCTGTTGATTCCATCAACTCCAATACTGTATTTCATATATCTAAGATTTATATGGAGATTAATTGCATGAAGCAAAAATTAATAAAGTGAAATTGTGTATGATTGTCTGAATTAAATTGGAAAACGTAAAAATTTAAAAGGAAAAGATAAATTTTATTTATTATTTAAGTATAAGAGATTTGATAATTCATTTAAAAATTATGTGAAAACTTGGAGAGAGCAAAAGATCTCATTTAAAACTGATGTATTGTTTTCTTTTTTTGTTACATGATGTTTGAATGATTCTGATAATTTATCTTATCTGAGGAAGATCTGAGAAATATTGTTTTTGCTTTGCCTTTGTGGTAATATTCTTGTGTTACTGATCTAATTGACTATCTACATTTCCACTTTTATTATTTTTATTAATTCTTTAAACACTATCTTGCCATCATGAAAAAATAATGGGCTGACTAATCAATCGTTTAAAGATATCTTTAGAAAAATAGTGATTTATCATAGTAAAGGTCCCTATGACTTAATTTATAAATTCAGTATGTGATGTAAAACCTTTTACTATTAGTTTAGAGCTATTAGCACGCTCTTAATTTTACATATTTGTAAGTGCAAGCTATATATAAGTCATGTGACATCTGACTTGTTACTATTACTATTGACAGGTTTGTTTTTATGAACTTTTAGGAGTATTTTTTTTTCCAATTTCTAAAAAAGGTCAATTGTAAGTTTTCAAGATTTCTTTGGATATCTCATCATATACCTAATATCAGCATATAAAATTGATTGCTTTAGAATTGAAAATTTCTTATTTTGATTTGTAATTGATAGATTTCTTTTTGGACATTATTCTAATCTTTAAAAATTTGTGTAAATTTCTTATAGGTTTTTTAAAAAGTGAGGAGAGAGAGCGAGCGAAGTGAATGACATCTGTAGTATTCCCAAATTCAAACAACCTATTTTGATTTGTAATTGGCAGATTTGATTTGTTGTATTTGTCTTTAAAAAATTTTTAATAAGGAAGGGATATAGATGAATTGCAGGGAAACAAGCTCTTGTGGTTGACAGATTTGGTTTGGAAAATTTGATGATTTTAAAAATGTGTAAATTTCTTATTTCTTATTAGCTTTTAGTTTAAAAAGTAGGTGAGGGTGAACTATGTCTATTATCTAATTCAAACAATTAATTGACAGATTGTTTTAGACATCTTTTGCCTTTAATTTTTTTTAAATTTCTTTCTTATTGGGTTTTAAAAAGTGAACAGAGCGAGTGAGTGGGAGGAGGACAATTTGTGGACTTTTATCCAGTTACATTCAATAGAAATCCAATCAAACACTCCAAATAAAAATACACCAGCTGGGTATGGAAAGAAAAAGATTAACATAAAAACTTTTTTATTGATTTGGATTTTTTAAAATCAAAAACTAAAAAATAATACAACCATTTAATGAAAACCAAGACTATTGTTTCCAGAAATATTTAAATCAACAAACAACTGTATTTTGAAACTAATAACTAACAAGTTAGAAAAACATTTATTGTAACATGATGACTTGGATAGAAAATGTTACTTTTTCATCTTTGACTTTTTAAAAAATTTACAGTGAATTCATAAAAAATAAAAATTGTTCAAAAAAAAATCTGTCAATGAACAGCAATTCATCTATTACTTCAATGCATTCCATTTTTAAATATATTTCCTTACAATCAATCAATTTTTAAAAAAAAAAGACATTTCATTATTATGTAATTTAACTTGATAATTACATTTTTTTTTTACATATTATAAAAGGCGTACAATTTCCTTACCTGAACCTGCATCTGCTGGTGGTTAACTATAAATTTTCCAATCATTAAGGGGGGGTTCTGAGAGCTCCACAATTCGATGGCCAATTCACAGGCCTTGATTTTATTTTACTTCATAACTGAACAGAGGGCAGAGGAGAGAGAAAAGCTATTTTCTATTACTCAGACATTTGAAGATGTAATATTTTAACCACTTATATGGTGCTCCAATCTTTATTTTAACCACTTATATGGTGCTCCAATCTTTGTTTGGCCAATAGTCATATAATCTGGATTTCATTAGTAACAGTGTTGATGCTTTCTAATGATATGTCTGCTAAAAAAATCTAAGCAATCTCTACTCCCCTATTTACCTCTTTATGCTTTTCTTATTTATCAGTCTTCAGATCAGTCTAATACCAACCTTCTCAGAGGACTGTGTGTTTATTTTCTTTCCTCATTGGCCATTTATATTTGGCGGGAATAGATTCTAATGACTCTTATCTGATGTTTTTGAAAAACATCTATTGATTTTTATGTCCATGGCAATCTTTTTTTCATTAACTGCTAACTACAGCTTTCTTTTTGATAATCTGTAAACATTCAACTTGTGTAAACTACTACATTTTAACAGTATTTTTAATATTTTAAAATATTAATTTTTAAATTGCTGTCATCTTTTTATATCTTTGTTTTTAACTTTTATTTTTGAAAACTGTATCAGCATTTTTTATTTTATCTTGATAGTTTTAAATTGGGGGGGACGACTTCAAATTATATATGTTAAAAACATGGCTGTTTCATTAACCCACACTAAATTTTGGAATAAATTTGCCTGAAAATACAATTTCATTCCACAAACTATTATTTTATTATTGTTGGGTCTTTACTTGGGGTGAGATAGGTTGATAAATAGTTAAAATGAGATGGAAAAAGTGAATATGTTAACTGGAACCTCCAATGTCAGGACAAACAGATTGCCCAGCATGGAACACCAGCACACCATTTCTCATGACGTCATGAGAAAATACTTCATTTTTAAGCACTACCTCTCCTGTACCTAGATTAGGAGCCAGAAATTATATTTGGCACTGAGCCAGCCCTGCTCATCTCTCCTGAATCTTAGGGGCCTATACATGTGATCTATTCATGAGACCTATCAATCACTGTTGGACTACTTTAGGAGCTCAGCATCCAGGTCTGAATATTGCCAAACATATACTTCTTAGCATCATGAGCACAATGCATCCAAGCAGTCCCACTCAATCATCCACCCACCTCAACATGAAAAGCACAAATTCACACATCACTTTCATCCCTCTCATACACCCCTTCTATCAGCTACATTATCTTCATTGTTCTAAGGTGTAACTATATCCAGGTTTGGGAGACTGAAAATCATGATCAGTTCTCCAATGAAAATTTCCCATGTTTTGAAATAATGGACTCCTATATTCTCTTGTCTTTGGTCATTTTTGAGGCCAGACAACATCATGGTGGTTTGCTTTTTTATCTGCACTTGTCTGCAACTCTATATCACTGTGTGATCTTTTTATGATACGGATCCGATATGGACTATGAATTTCACCCATTGAATATCTTCTTTTTCTCTTCTATGGCAGTGCTTCATTTCTTTGTTGATGATACCATGGCAGGGTTTTATAATTGTTGTAGTATTGTGAAGATGATTTCCTCTTATACTGTATAGCACCTACTCTTGGCCCATTGACTCTCCTATATGGAGCTCTATTTGGCAGCTTGGGTCCTTCTTCTTTATTGGTTGCTGAGGTACCACAGTTGCCATATGCTGTTAACAACTCAGACACATGCTCAATGGCATGGTGATCCATCCAATTATCATTCTTTCAACATAAGTAGGGAAACTGTGGTGGATCAACCTGATGATTTGAAGTTCTGATAATGGGTCCACTTTCAGTCCCTTAACTTTACCACTTGTTTGCTGAAGAAGGGTGTGTAAGGTTCGCCAGGTGGACATTTTTTCTGGGATGCCTTACACTTGATCCCCTCTTGACAGTCATCACTCTAGTAGCAGCTTATGAGTGCCCTTTTAAAATCATTAAAATTGGTGGGTTGAGTAAACAATGAATCCACCCAACTTAAGCTGCACCCTGCAAATGGCTGAAGGCTATTTGCCAGTTTTGCTCCTCAGGCATTGCATTAATACTGAAGTAGTGTTTTAAGCTTTTTATGTTATAGGTGTTTCATGAGGATATCTAAATACCCCATTATCTTGAGGAATTGGTTCACAATTCCTGGTATATAATTGTTTACTGGCACTTTTTGGTTAATTTTTTTCCCTTTTTCTTTTCTTTCCTTTGGGACTGTTGCTGTCCCTTCCTTTACTGGAAATGCACAGCTGCTTTTTATCTTCAGTTCTCTCACTTGGGTGGTCAAACTATCCACCTGCTCCTACATGGATTCCTGGATTTGTTCAATTTTTATATCCATGGCTTCACAAATTTGGATCATCTTGACCTCTTTCTCTATTAGTGACCCTTTAACTTTGTCCATGACCTATTCTTTTATTTTCCATATTTGGTCATTCATCTGTTTAATTATTTGCTCAAACTTTTCATTTTGACTTTCCATTGATTCTGTGATTTGTTTTTCTATTCTTCAGTTTGCTTCTATTGTTTTCTTCTTATCTTATTCTCTTTGTTCCTCTCTTTTTGGTTATCTTCTTTTCTTTGTTTTGTTATTTCTCTTTTTTGTTCATCTCTTTTTTGTTATCTTCTTCTCTTTGTTCAATTCTTTTTTGTTATTTTCTTTTCCTTGTTCATCTCTGTTTTGTTATCTTCTCTTTGTTTATCTCTTTTTTATCTTCTCTTTGTTTGTTATCTTTTTCTCTTTGTTCATCTCTCTATTATCCTCTTTTATCATTTCCATCAGCTGGACTAGTGTGGAAGCCTCCTTCATTTTCTGTGATTGTTGTTGATCATCTGCTTTGGGATGATAATCTTTTTGCTTTTGTCCTTCTTCAGGAAGATTATCTTTACTTTCTGTATTCATTTTTTATCTTTTTGCTCTTTATCATCTATTTAAACTACAATTTATTTCTTTGCTATATTTACTCTTTGTCAACGTTTTACTATTGACTCCTTTTAAATAAGGTTTTCTCTCTCACTCCATACCATAGTTCAGTTTCGTCTTCTTTCTCATGCCTGTTTTGTTCTTATTGCCATTTATTCTACTTAGCTCTCTTAACTTTCCATTTGTCTTTTTTTTCTGGCTCATTTCACATCCTCATACCATGTGCACTGCCCACATCCACAGGATCATAATTGGTTCTGGCTTGTACACTTCTTGTTCAGCTGTTTTCTTCTTTTACTTCTATAGGTAGACTAACTAGATCGAGCCTCACAATTAGGGTGACAAATGTAACTTTATATAACAACCCCACTCTTTATTGGTTACATTTCCTGATGAGCATATTGCAGGAAGGAACTATCAATTGGCATTCCCCAATGCAGATGTTACTCCACCTACAACAATATTTCCTGCTCATCAGAGGATGAAAAACTGGAAGCATCTAGAAATTTATGTGTTTGGTTTCCCAAATGGCACCACTAGACTTCCTATCTCATTACAACCTTACTTACCATTGTCTGTTTATGCTGAACATAGCTCAGGAGTCATGAGTTTTTTATGAACCAGTGCATAAATGGATGAATGATGCAAATAAAATTTACAAAAGCTATTATTTATTTTGAAACAATAATTTTATTTAATAACATTATTTATAAAGTTCTTAAAGAAGAAGAAGAAAAAGTTTGCTACAGTCTCTATACTGGCTGTCTTTATATTCGTATGAACATTACGGGTGTTAAAAATTTTTATTTATACAACCTATAGTTTTAAAAAGAAGAAAAAGTTTGCGACAGTTATACGCGCTTAATCAGTGATAAGGTCTTTTCTGATTGTTTCTGAGTGGGAATTATTCTTCTAGATTTGAAGCTCCCTCATCTGCATAGATAAGTATTCATGTGTATAGAAGTAATTAATATATCCAGGTATCTTGAAGCATTTGTTCTAATCCAGGTATCTTGAAGTATTTATTTTAATCCAGGTATCTTGAAGCAGTTGTTTTATTTATTATATCATACAAGTGTGGGTTTGAATCACTTATCCATCATATAGGTGCAGTTTTGATGTCATTATTTGGAAGATTTATTATTATTTAACATATTAAATGGGTGTGGATTTGAACCACTTATCCATCATATAGGTGCAGTTTTGATGCATTATTTGAAAGATTTATTATTTCTTAACATATTAAATAGATGTGGATTTGAATTACTTATTCATCTATCAATGTGGTTTGAAGTCATTATTTGACTGCATTTTATTATTATTTAATATATTATATAGCTGTGGGTTTGAACCACTTATTCATCATATCAATGCAGTTTGAAGTCATTATTTGGACACATTTTATTAATATTTTTTATATATTATATAGCTGTATGTTTGAACCACTTATTCATCATATCAATGCAGTTTGAAGTCATTATTTGGATGCATTTTATTAATATTTCTTAATATTATATAGCTGTGGGTTTGAAGTCATTATTTGGACACATTTTGTTAATATTTCTTATATATTATATAGATGTTGTTTTGAACAACTTATTCATCATATCAGTGGGCTTTGAAGTCATTATTTGGATGCATTTTATTAATATTTCTTATATATTATTTAGCTGTGGGTTTGAACCACTTATTCGTCATATCAGTGCGGTTTGAAGTCATTATTTGGACATATTTTATTAATATTTCTAATATATTATATAGCTGGAGGGTTTAACCACTTATTCATCATTGTTTATGTATATAACAATTTTTAACCTATAATTTCTTATTCGCTTACATAAACATTACCTTAATTTATATGTGTATGGATTCAGATTTAATTAATTTTATCCAAATATTTTGTAAAATAATAAATGTCATTTTCATTATCAATAATTTATTTTTTGTAGATACAAATTAGCATGAATTTCATTGTAGGATTATTTTTCAGATTAGCAAAATCATTTTTACATATTTAGTTCAATAAATGCATCTAATAAAATATTTTTAATTCATCTATTATTTCAATGCATTTCATTTTTAAATATATTTCATTATAATCAATCAATTTTTTTAAAAAAAGATATATAATTTAACTTGATGAATACATTTTACAAAATATTTTTATATATTATAAAAGGTGTACAATTTTCCTACCTGAACCTGCATCTGCTGGTGGTTCACTATAAATTTTCCAATGAATAAGGGGGGTTCCAAGAGCTCCACAAGTCGATGGTCAGTTCGCAGGCTTTGATTTTATTTTACTTCATAACTGAACAGAAGGCAGAGGAGAGAGGAAATCTATTTTCTATTACTCAGACATTTGAAGATATAATATTTTAAGCATTTGTTTCTTCATTAAATATTTTATTAATTACAGGTTTCTTCTTTTTATTATTCATGGTGCTCCAAGCTTTGTTGGGCCAGTTGTCATATAATCTGGACTTCACTAATAACAGTGTTGATGCTTTCTAATGATATGTCTGCTAAAAAATCTCATAAGCAATCTCTACTCGCCTATTTATGTCTTTATGCTTTTCTTATCTATCAGTCTTTGGATTGGTCTAACACCAACCTTCCCGGAGGACCGTGTGTTTATTTTCTTTCCTCATTGGTCATCTAATTTTGATGGGAAAAACATCTGTTGATTTTTATACTCATGGCAATCTTTTTTCATTAACTGTTAACTACAGCCTTCTTTTTGATAATCTGTAAACATTAAACTTTTGTAAAATACTACATTTTAACAGTGCTTTTAATATTTTAAAATATTAATTTTTAAATTGCTGTCATTTTTTTATATTTTTGTTTTTAACTTTTATTTTTTAAAACTGTGTCAGATTTTTTTATTTTATCTCCAGTTTTAAATTTGGGGGGGGGGGGATGACTTCAAATTATATATGTGAAACAACGAGACTGTTTCAATGTATATATATATTATAATATTTAACAGATATTTAGAACAAAATATTTTTAGTATATTTTTTTAATATTCAGAACACATTTTTATCTTGCATTATGTATTCATACATAATTAATATATAGATAGAAGTGTTTATGTTTATTTTGCAATATAAAAATTATTTTCTATACATCTGGGTCTTGTTTTATGCGGATTATTTTAATGCGATTTTGAAGTTATGTGATGCATGTTTCTTCTTAATATCATTCATATTTCACTATATTTATTACATATTATGAAATTTTAATTATTAATAACTTATTTTCACTTGAAATACTTTTTTTTTTTCAAAAATATAATGTTATATTAGCAGCTAATGTGAATATGGCCTGAAGCAGTATTTAGATTTTTAGCTTCTATGTAAATAACCTATTTATACTAATGAGTAAATAATAATAATAGATTTATACTTACATATAAAAATATCACAGTAAATATTCAAAAAATTTAAACTTTTAAAACGTACTTTATTATACATAACAAAAATAAATAATCTTTTAGATTTTTAAAATAAAAAATGAAGATTTTATAAACTGAAAATAATCTTTCTAATGATAATATATAATATTTTGTTTTGATTGTGATTTCATTTTTTTAATATAGAAACAGAAATCCATTAACACAGCATAAAGACTGAAAGTGGCGCTAGTTGTACATCACATCACGAATAAAAATAGAAGTGCTAACAGGTTTCTCTAGGCATAATTGCTGAGAGTTTCTTGACTTCGTTTAAGAAGAAGCTACAATATATCACATCACATCGAGTCTGATTTCTTACCAGTTTACAAATGATCGCTAGTGGTAATGATTAAAATATGTATGATAAATGTAAAATTAAATACTGTAGTAATAAAAAAAGTTTGTCTTGTATTAATTTTTTTCAATATTTGAAATTTCTTATTAATCATACTTTAATTGCTTATTTTTTTAATGCGAATTTTAAAGTAATTGCTTCCTTGTTGCTTTGCTTTTATTCAAATTCTGAAAATTACAGCACCTATCCCCCATTTTTCAAGGTAAGTCGAGTCTATTTTTGTGCAATTTTTTTTAATGCGGGTTTTCTGTGGAACCTATCTACCGCATAAAATGAGACCCAGGTGTATACTCATTTTGTATTAATCTTACTTTATTATATAAATCATTCACACACACTCCCCACATTCAGCCACATATATATCAACATACAGTATCTACTTATATATTTAATCATATCTTATGTTCATTTCTACTTTCAGTTTAACTTATATGGAGAAAAGAATAGATCATAAAAATAATCATAAAATAAGGGTGAAACATATATAGAGCTAAATGTTGATATATATGTATATTGTGGCAGTTAATTTAAGATGTTAGGTTGTAAAAGGGAATAATATTTAAAAAAACCAAAGTAAATGTTTGATTATTTAGTAGATTTTGTTTTAAGATAATAATAAGATATTAAAACATAAAATATAATTTTATCTTAGTTATGGATAGGAATAGAAATAAACACACGCGCACAAACCAATATATTTATTTGTATTCTAAATTTTATTGATGACTAATCTGGGTAAAAAATATAAAAATAAAGGAAATAAAACCATTCTGATTAATTATTATTTTAAAAGAGAAAAATATTAATGTGTAAAATTTTACTATTTTTATTTATTATAATTAATTTTATTTAGGGGGTGCTATGTTGAAGACGGGAATATAAATAGATTTTCTTAAATATAATTGTCTGATAATGAGAAGATAGATAAAGGAGAAAAAAACAATCGAAGTTCTAGAACTGAATGATAGCAGAAAAGTTATATTGATTTTTCTATATACGTATATTTAAATATCTAAAAGATTTTCTTAGTGTACACATTCCTAATTTTATAATTAGATATGGTTTATAGTCTTTTAAAATAATTGTAGATAAATGAAAGATAAATATATGATTATAAATATCCATTTTTGAACTACATCAATAGACTTTATTTTCTGAATGAAAACAGATATTTTATGTTATTTTATATAGATCAATAAAGAAATTTTATTTGCCTTGACTTTGCAATTTGAGTATAAATTTGTATTAGACATACAAAATCTCAGCTTTAATAAGTTAAACAAATGTATAATGTAAGTATAAAATAATAGGAATTTTATGTTTGATGATGATGTTCTAAGCACAATGCTGTTGTTAATGACCACAACAATATTCTATATGTCAAATAGAAAATATTTATATAAAAACAAGATGATAAGTATGTGTATTTTTGTTAATATAAAGATGTTTTTGTTCTAAATATAATAAAATTAAGTGATATTACAGAGCAAATATTTAATAGTATATTTATCTCTGCAGTTTGTAAAAGATATAAAATTTCTGCTCAGGTTCATAATTGCAACATTTAACAAATCAACATAAATTACAGATGTTAAGCAAACACACAGAATGGTAGTAATTGATATGCATGGTCAAAATAATATGTTACTGTTTTACAAATGTATAAACTTTATTTAACATGTATGTATGATTTCTAGTATTGATACTATAAGTTTATTTCTAGCTTATCTAAGTCATTTTCAATGATATTTATTTATTTCTATAAAAAAATATAGCAGTACAATGTTAAGAGATGAATAGTCAATTTTAGGATACATAAAATAAGAATATAGAAAGTTGTACACACCAGGTACTTATTTATTTTATTATTTTGTTGCACTATTATTTTAATTTGTATTATATTTTGTTTATATATGTATTGCAATAAATATTTATATTGTTGTTATCAATTGCATTTATTTTATTTTGAATCTAATGCTTATCTATCAATGGCAGATAATATTAGTTCATCATGTTCTTTTTATTATTATTATGAGAACATTTAATATTTGTAGCATAATTTATGGTACTAGCGTGCTAACCATAAGATGAATGCAGCAAGGTAAGGAGAATAGCATGAATATATAATGGATAAACAACTTGACATGCGTGGCAGTCATAATTTAAAAAATTATTACAAATCAGAATGAATTGTAATCCATTTTCAATTAGTAAATTTTACCCAACATTATAATTTGGCTTTTCATTCTTGGAGTAAATTTTACCCAACATTATAATTTGGCTTTTCATTCTTGGAGTATACCTCTTGATATACTGTTACAACATATATATATATATATATGTGTGTGTGTGTGTGTGTGTGTAAAACTTTGATTCATACAAAAAAATATTTATAAATAAAATAAATATATGGAAGTTATTTTACTTTGGAATTAATGGATCAATTTTGAAAAAAAAAAAAAAAAAATTTATTAAATTACCTTTACTTTTTTTTAACAAATTATCTTCAAATAAAGTTATTACAATTTATTAAATATAAGTGAAGTGACGATTCTTCTCATCATTCTTATATGTATAGGAGCAAATATGAAATACTCTGTGTAATTATTTTTAAAACTCTTCAAAAATTCCAATATTTTTAATTATAAATGTAAATATATTCTTCATATATTATCCAGATTTATGCCCAACAAGTTCGCATTGAGATGAAGAAGTAGAAAATTTTTATATGGATGGACAAAAGTCTTTTGATCAGATTATACAACATTTTAAAATTGTCACAAGAGTCTTTAATGCTAGAATTGATAAACAATTGAAAGATGAAAATACTGTGAGTAAATATGGTTGCAAAAAAAGAAAAAAAATATTATGAATTCTTTTTTGGAGAAAAATGCTAAATGGAAGTGTACATGGAAGCATGCCAAATGAAGGCAGAAGAATTGGATTATATTTTAACTAACAGGAAATATGTATTTTAAATTGTAATGTTTTTAATAAATTCAACACAGGAAGTGATAATCCATTAGTGAGTTGTAAGATATGTGTTAATGTAAAATTAAAGAGACAAAAATGATTAAGAAAAACAATATTCGCAAGTGATATTTCTAATCATCAGAAAAATTCCAATAAATTTAAATTAGAACTTGCAAATGATTTTCAAATGTTAATAGATTTTAGACATGATTCAGATTTTAACAAAATCAATAGGAAAATAACTGATACACTTTCAAAAACTGTAATGAAGATAGCTGATACAAAACGCAACAATTGGCTAGTAAAATTTCTACTGAGATGAAGAAAGAAAGAAATGTGAATATATATAAAAATGATGCATTAAGAAAGATTGAATATCTAGAATTTTATAAAATGGTGTGAAAAGCAGTTAATAGCTATATAAAACATATTACTGTGAATTAACAAGGATAGATATATAAGAGAATAAAAATTTCAAAAGTGTAAAACAATATTTTGGAATTAGTAGAAATATTTATTATTTCTGCAATAAAAAAAAGATAAAACTTACTAAAAAGAAAGATGACATTATCTAATGCATATAATAGTTCTATCAAGAATTATATAATAATAAAAAAACATGAAAAATATCTTCTAAAAGTATTATATCTTCTGAATTTTCTATAATTTTAAATGAAAAAGTGAGTCATGCATTTAAATCTATGAAAAAAGAAAAAGATTCAGGTAATGATAAAATTACAATTGATATAAAAGAAAAAGGTGAAGAAATAAAACATTTTTGTCAAAGCTATATGCCAAATGTTTAGGTAATAAAACTATATCATATGATTGGAAAAATGTAATATTAATATTTAAAAAAGATTATAAAAAGATGTCAGATATTATAGTTCTATCAGTCTTTTATCAGTTTTATATAAAAATTTTACCAAGATAATTACAACTCATCTACAATGAAATTTTAAGCAATCAAAAGAACAAGTTGTATGTAAAAGTGATTTTTGTACAATAGATTATATTCATATATTGAGAGAAGTTATAGAAAAAACCAATGAATATAATTGCCATTATGCTTCGAATTTATAGATTATTATAAAAAGACAGTTGATTCTATAAGAATTTCTTCAGTGATCAAGGCATTGGATCAGCAAGATATAGATCCAAAATATTGTCATATTCTGAAGAATATTTTTTTATAAAAATGCAGCAGCAATGATTAGATTACATAATGATACTAGGAAAATTAACATTGAAAAGACTATGTGATAAAATGATTCCATATTTCCAAATATTTTTCAAATAGTTTTGCAAGAAATATTTTATAAATTAAATGGAAAGCTATGGAGCTAAACTAAATAAAAATTATTTAAGTTAGCTAGATTTTGCAGATGATGTAATGTTTTTGCAAAGAATGCTTCAGAGCTTTAGCAAATGTTACAAAAATTATCAGATAAAAGTAAGAAAGTTGGATTAAAAGTAAATGTTAAAAAGATTAAAATAAGTTCACTGGAATTTTTCAAAAGAAGAAAATAAAAATTTATAATGATCAGTTGACTAAATTATTAATATATGTGGAAACATAATAGATGAAACTAATCATAGAATTAAATTTGGGTTGGAATGGTTTTGGTAGAAATAATTTAATATTAAAGGAAAATATGACTGGGTTTGAAAAGTAATGTTTTTAATAAATGTGTTTGGCAAGTTCTTATGTATGAATCTGAAACTTAGACACTTATCAGAAGAGCAATACAAAGACTTCAGATGACTCAACAAACTATGTTAGGAGTAACAAAAAGTGATTAAAAAACAATATATATATATATTGTGACAGTCAGATAATGTATGTTGGTTTAACCCAGTTCGAATACTAAGTGAAAGTACCTCAAGGCCACCCATACGTGAGATATTAAATCAAGAATACTATGACCTCTGCCCTATTTGCCTATTCTCGAGGCTAATTACGAACCAATAACATTATCTGAGCCATACATAAATTATTCTTCAACCGGCCATGCTTAGCCTCAGCAGTAGAGACATGGACGGGAACACCTAAGGAGCTAAATAGTTAAATGCGTGTAAAAGTATTATGAAAAATGGTTTTGCATGCCTGGATCATTGGAAAAATAAAATAAAGCATTATAATAAAATTAGGAAACTCAAGCTTTTTATAGTTAAATAATATGTTTAATTAATGGCTTTAAAATATTAATAATGACTTAATGGCCTCTGCTATTCCCCTAAATTAATGAAACAAACTAATTAGACAATAAAAACAGATTAATATGTTTGTGGTCTAAATCTTTTCTTTCCAATTTTAATAAAATTGTCAATTCGAATCTCCTCGATAAAGTACAATAATAAAAATCTTTCACAAAGCATTTTCTAGTTGCTTTGCGCTAAAAACAAACAGTTTAAAAAATATTTAAGATGTATATAGCTAAATCAGATATACATAATAAGCTACTGGCGGACAAAAGAGGCGTTATCAAGGAGATCAAGTTGGCAAACAAAGGAAACCTACTCGTATGGAATTTAGAAACATAAATAAAATTGGAAAGAGATTTTAAATGAAAAAAATTAACTTTAAAACTTAACCGCAATGGAATACAAAATATTTATACATGTTAGTAATGAAGAATAGTGAAGGAAAAAGGGTTAAATATATAGATAGATGATCACACAATATATATCTAATATTAATCTAATAAAAATGGTTACATAACAAATATAATTAAATACATTTCAGAAATATAATTCAAATAAGCACTTAAAAAAGGTATGTACAAAAAAGGGTAGAAAGTAAATAGTTCAATGGAGGAGAGATATGATTACTGTCCTGATTCCTTGCTCCTGTTGGGCATCATCGTGGCTTGATCCGACCATCGATAGGTATTTGTCCGGACAAGGAAAGTGGAAATAAGTAGCATGCTTTTATGAAAAGTCCTACAGACACAGCACAGAGTTCAGATTACTATTGGGTGGATACTATGACATTTTGATGGCATTTAGGAACCTCGGCAATAGGCAAAGCTATTTATTTGCCTAGCCAAGCATAGTAGAATCCATCAAATTCATCTGACTTTTAGCTTGAGCATGTTCAAACTTCTCCATGATTTTGAAGATGACAATTGTATATCTTTTTGGAATAAAATCTCAACAAGCAAACAAAATCTGCAAGAGTTCTCCCAAGAGAAATCTCAATGCTATTTCCAAAAGGAAAATCTGAATGCCCAAATCTTTTGTTCACTCTCCTATTTATAAATTTTTTGTAAGCTACCTTCTACTGTTTGTATGATCTTAGATCTTGATAATCCCACCCACATGCTCCTTTGTTTCAAGGTAACATTTTCTAAAAATAACTTTTACTTTTTTATTCTAAATTTCTTTCTTTAAAGTTTGAATTTTATTAATTAAAAAAAAAGAGAAAGCCATTTTTAATTTGACTTGAATGGGCTCACTAATTAAAACATACATTCCTTTAGAAAATGTTGGTGGGCTTATCTCAAAATGAAATCATACGCCATATTTTAACAAGATTTTAACCAAAAAAATATATTATTTCTTTTAATAGTATAAGCATTTTATTTCAGCAGAATTTTGCATTAACTCATATATATACGCTTGATGTATATATATGTTTGACTAATAGGTTTGACAAGTAATTTTTATTAACAAAAATTTAATCTTGAAATGGAATTTATTTAAAACGAAATATTTAAATGTAATACAAATTTAATAAGCATAATTAATTTTAGCTTTAATGCAAAAACCTGCTGATATTGGACTATAAACTCAATTCAGGCCTACAATACTAATTAGGTTTATAGGAGGCTGTGAAGCATGGATTGGACTTCAGATCCATTGCTTCAATATATATATATATATATATATATATAAGGTGAGAGAATATATATATATATATATATATATAAGGTGAGAGAACAAACTGGGGGTTAGTGACATCATTGAAAGAATTAAAAAACTGAGTTGAAGTGGGGTTGAATATATTGCTAGAAGACAATAATAGATGGACAGTTAAGATATAGAAAGAAAGCGTGTATGAGATAAATAGATGAAATAAGAAAATATGCTGCAATGAAGTGCCGAAGAGAGGCTAGAAATTAGAGAAACTGGATTAAACTTGGAAAGGTGTTGATCCTGAAGTGGATTGATAATTATTGAAAATGATGATAATCACACTATGAAGATTAACTAATCTATCTGTAAAAAACAAAAAGATATTAATAGGGTATGTAACACATTTTACTTTATGGTTGGAGGTGGGAGAACTCTAGAATTTTAAGACTATAATTTTCATAGGATAAACAACATTTGTTTGAAAACTAGTACAAGATGTTTATGTTTAAAAATAAAAAAGTTCCAGATTTGGCAACAGCTTTTTAAAAATAATGAATAGCACAGAATTTTTTCTTCACAAGAAACTAGAATAAAATTTAATATAATAATTTTAAAATAGCAAATAACACAATTTAAAATAATAAGAAAACACAATCTTGGAAGATTAATATGAATGAATCATCCAAAAAGCATTAATTCTCATTAAAATTGAAAATATACATATTTTTCTTTTATTCCAGACAAATAAAAATTCATATTGTTATTTTTATGCACTGATTAACTTTATAAAACAAATAAATATTTTTTTTTAATCATTATTAAAATGCTATTATTTTATTTGATCAGTCTTACACTTTCGACTGATCTGCAGTCTTTTTTAGAGCTTCTTTATCCATCTGTCTTAGTATTATATGTACAACTTGCCTATAGCAAAGTTTGCACTCAAATCAAATCAAAAGTGGTATTATTATTGCTCCTATAAAAAATAAAATATAGGATTGAAATAATGATTAAAGGGGGGGGGGGATTTATTTGTTTTGTGAATAAAAATCATAATCAAAATTTTCAAACAACAAATCAACAGTTTACCACTATTATATTTATGAAATATAAATTAATGATGGCAATGTAGCCACTATTTTATGACATTTGTAGTTAGTAGGCATATTTTAATAGAAGACACATAATTTCCACTGTTCCACTCTTAGTCACTATATTTTACTCAATAAACATCACATAACCACCACCTCTTATGCTTGTATATAACTGTTGTTAAAACAGGCAAAACTCACTATATGTATTGCCACACACAACAAGCTAGAATAATGAATGGATGCCAGAAGGCTTGTGCATAAAATCCCCATCTAGTGACCATATAAGCTAATGGGCTTGGATTGAAAACATTAAGGTGTTTTTAGTTTAAGACTCATAGTTTTATAGTTAAATGGAGATAAAAGTGGTTGTTGGAGGGTTGCATTAGATCGTAAGATCTAGGTGCAGTGCTCTCAGATCCAAGGCTCCTCACTGATGAAGGCCATAAGCCAGAAATGAGTCTGGGGATATTGGATGAGTAGGCACTAGATGGGGATTTTATGCACAAGCCTTCTGGTGTCCATTCATTATTCTAGCTTGTTGTGTGTAGCAATATACATAGTGAGTTTTGCCTGTTTTAACAAGTTATACACAAGCATAAGAGGTGATGGTCATGTGATGTTTATTGGCTTAAAACCAATCCTGCCTAATAGGATAGTGGTGGCTATGGTTATTAAAGAACCAAAGTGGGTTCAAACCCATATGACTATATAAGCTAATGGGCTAGGATTGAAAACATTAAGGTGTTTTCAGTTTAAGACTCATAGTTTTGTAGTTAAATGGAGATAAAAGGTGGTTGCTGGAGGGTTGCATTAGATCCTAAGATCTAGGTGCAGTGCTATCAGATCCAAGGCTCCTCACTGATGAAGGCCATAAGCCAGAAACTAGTCTGGGAATATTGGATGAGTAGGCACTAGATGGGGATTTTATGCACAAGCCTTCTGGCATCCATTCATTACTCTAGCTTGTTATGTGTGGCAATATATATAGTGAGTTTTGCCTGTTTATATTTTACTCAGAGAATAATGTTAATTCTGTACAACTATTTTATTTAAATTGCAAAATTAAAAAAACAATTAATTAAAAACTGGATATATAAGTCTGGTAAAATTCCTACATTTATTACCCAGCTATCTTACAAATTGTTAACATCATGATTTTTTGAAGTTGCAAAATATTTGTCATTGGAATGAAAATCAATGAATACTACTGCTTTTAATAACTGAATGACTGTATTGGTTGAAAGAGCATAAGAAGTTTGAGCATTGGAAATGCCAGAACTGGAATTAGTTTGAAAACTTTACATAGTTGACTTTCTATTACTGCACTAAATGATATAGGGTTTAATGAATATTTAATGGATTGAGTTAAATGTTAGAAACTCATTATGGGGTAATTATATATTAACCTCAATGCTAACAACTTTAAATATAGTCTTGCAAAACAATATTAGTAAAATTTTAAACTTTAAAATTATTTTTTTACATAAAATGTTAAATCACTTTTAAATTACAATTTCAAAATAAACTGAAGTTTAAAAACAGCTTTGTTACTATTTGGATAACAATGAATATTACTATGAAATTTGTAAAGAATATTTTGTACCAATTACAATGAATGCAGGAACAATTTATGGGGTTATTAATATCTTCTTAAAGCATTATTAAATTTTCAACATATTATATTCCAACTTTTAATATAGAGACAATGAATCATGCAATATTTTGTTTTGCTATATTCTGAATTAGAGTCAATTTGTAAATTTCTTTGAATATTCTTAAATGCTGACATATTTCTTTAGAATACTTTTTTTAAAAAAAAAATATATATATATATAAAATTCAAATATAGAAGTTATTATTTTTGGAATTTGACAATTTAAGTAAATATAATTTTAATACTAAAACATGCCCACAAAAAGTGCTACAAGTAATGTAATTTATTACTATCTGCGATCACAAAAGTTTTGAGATTAGTAACAATCTGCTATGCTTTCTAATTATAAATACAATCACAGTGAGCACACACATATATATTTAAAAAAATTAACATAATAGTGTTTCATTTTTAATTAATACATCGTCTCTTTAATTTTCTTTACTACTTTCATACTTATGGCTTGTGCTTTGATGTTATCACTGAGGACGGGAGTTGAATTGTTAAAAATTATTTTATAGGATAAATGGATGATTTTATTATGTTATATTATTGTTGTATGAATGTTAAGTAATTATATAAAAAAATAAATCTAGTATTTCCACTTTTCTTTCTGATCAGAATTCAAATCTTTTTAATAGTACTATTGGATATAAATATGTCTTTAATTATTTAATGACAATTATTTTCAATCTATGAAAATATGTAATAACAAAAAGTTGTGATCAAACATTTGATTTGAAGAATAATTGCTTACAAATTCCCCTTCACTATGGCATATATATATATATATATATATATATATATGGAGTATCTGAATTAAGTTCAGGCCCATATGATTTTTTCAGTTGGAGAGCTGACTTTAAAAACATGTAGATGTCTAAAAGTTTCAGATCTTCTTCTAACAATTAACTTTTAGATAAATTCTTTGCTTGAGTTGGTTTTTTAAATCTAATGTCCCAACTCCTCACTGAAGAGACCCATAGGCGGAAACCGGTCTGGGGATGGGGACAATCCAAGATAAAAATGATTTGAATGTCTTCTCTTGTAGTAGCATTTATCATAAATAAAAAAAAAGCTTGTTTAGAGTTATTAGCATGCTCTTAATTTTACATATTTGTAAGTGCAAGCTATATATAAGTCATGTGACATTTTACTTGTTATTATTACTATTATTATTTTGCTGTTGTGGCTTTGGCTAAATTAAGTGGCTAAGCCTACTAATATATGGAGTATCTGAATTAAGTTCAGGCCCATATGATTTTTTCAGTTGGAGAGCTGACTTTAAAGACATGTAGATGTCTAAAAGTTTCAGATCTTCTTTTAACAATTAACTTTTAGATAAATTCTTTGCTTGAGTTGGTTTTTTAAATCTAATGTCCCAACTCCTCACTGAAGAGACCCATAGGTCGAAACCGGTCTGGGGATGGGGACAATCCAAGATAAAAATGATTTGAATGTCTTCTCTTGTAGTAACATTCATCATAAATAAAAAAAAAGCTTGTTTAGAGTTATTAGCACGCTCTTAATTTTACATATTTGTAAGTGCAAGCTATATATAAGTCATGTGACATCTGACTTGTTATTATTACTATTATTATTTTGCTGTTGTGGCTTTGGCTAAATTAAATGGCTAAGCCTACTAATATATGGAGTATCTGAATTAAGTTCAGGCCCATATGATTTTTTCAGTTGGAGAGCTGACTTTAAAGACATGTAGATGTCTAAAAGTTTCAGATCTTCTTCTAACAATTAACTTTTAGATAAATTCTTTGCTTGAGTTGGTTTTTTAAATCTAATGTCCCAACTCCTCACTGAAGAGACCCATAGGTCGAAACCGGTCTGGGGGGGACAATCCAAGATAAAAATGATTTGAATGTCTTCTCTTGTAGTAGCATTTATCATAAATAAAAAAAAAGCTTGTTTAGAGTTATTAGCACGCTCTTAATTTTATATATATATATAATCCTGTTGATTATATCCTAAAAGTTATATTAATAGTATACTTATGAATTAAAATGCAATTAAATTGTTGATAATGATATTGAAGGCCCTTACTAATTAACAAAGAAATTTATCTATGCACCTGTGTTTATGTATTTTTGAAAAATGTAATATTTTAATTTCATTTTAAATTGACTCTAGATAACATTATATATATATATATTGTACCTATTGAAATGTGAGATGAATATTACAAAATAAAAAAAGAAAGAAAAAGGGAATATATTGATTTTTTTTCTATTTCATTTGATTTATGGATAATGGAGATGTTGAATTATAAAGGTTAACTAAGTAACTATGGCAATCATAATATTAAAACATCATTCTTATTTATTATTAATATTATTATCAAATCATAAATTAGTTATAATCAATTTTAAAAGTAAAGTAAGTGAATCATAAAATAGATCACTTGAATAAAATTATTATTATTACGTTTCAACTTTTATTACTACATGTACCATAGCAACTTATTTATTACAAAATTAAATATTTTATATATTATAACGGAATAAGTATATGCCATTACATTTCTTTCAAATAAAAGTGGAAAAAAATATAAATCACCTTATATATATATATATAAAGGGATTTAATAATTTTTTTTAAATTAATGTATATAATGCACATATAATTCTTTAAAGTTTAAAAGCTAAAAACAAGATTGTTTTGATATAAAAGAATAAAAAAAAAAGTTGTTAATTAGTTAGTTTAATCTTAGAATGGAAATGATTTTCTATATTTATGTAATAGCAAACAGGCCCTTTGGCATAAAGTCAGATAAGAGATAAATTAAAAAAATATTAGTGATGAAATTTTGAGTTCCCACTCTAAAGAAAGCTGACCATTAACAATGGAATGGTCCACAGAGAAAAGTCAAGGCAGGCAAGATTAATTCTGGAATTTGATGATAAGAATTCACAAAGATATAAAAGAAAACTTTGAAGTTGAGATTTAGATTTTGGATTGCTCATGCTAATTATGTCTTATTTAAATATATTTATAAGTCTATTGTGGATCTCCAAAATGTAGGGAGCATGCAATAAATTACATTTCCCACATTTGCATGAGCTGAGATGACCTCCAGAGTATGATGGTTCCCGGAAACTGGCCAGCAATGGACTTGTCTCCACCTAGAACAATATGAAATGGAAAGACCTTTGAATTGTGCCAAGGATTGCAAAGACAAACTTTACCTACAGCATTGAAAAGTATGAACATTAATTATATAATACAAACTTTTACAAGTAGTAATTTTAAACATCATTTAATTTTAAAAGAAATCTTTTATCTGACTAAAACTTAAATTATTTGTTATATTTTCTTTTAATATGTTTGCTAGTATTATCATTTCCATTCTTGTAATTTCTTTTAAATTAATAATTGAAAATAAACGTAAATGGCTGCATAGATTCATAAGATTATATTAGTTTAAAGTGGTTAATTTTGGGCTAATTGTTTCATAGTTAAATTGATGTTGGTGGGTAGATGTATGGATGTTTTATGTCAATGTAATTTGAGTAGGTGCAGTGGATATTTGTTCCCTTGTACTGCATTAGCATACAGGGTATAATACCCACCTGAACTTATGGCTCAAAAGTGTAGTCATCATGTTGTCAATGGTCATAGATGTATTTCCTATGTCATTGATTTTCTTTATGCTCTGGTTGGGAAAAACCACTATCTCCATTTACAAAGCATCTCAGCTATATATATTTCAATAATTTTGTTTTTGTATCACCAATTGGGCAGTGGATTATTCCTGTCTGTTGGTGAAGTTTATTAACCTTCATGTAGAAATGTTCTTTTATTTTCATTGGCCAAGTGAATTAAAGTTTTACAACTTTTGATTGGTCAATTAACAAACCCAGTCATAAAAATATATTCATCTTTTAATGTTATATTCATTTTAGTTTAATTTGTAAAAAGCATATTGATAATTTGTCAAAATATGAAAGTGAATGACAGTTTTTTCAAAAATGAATTTCTATTTATAATCCTAAAAATATTCAATAGCAGAAGATCTAAAAAGAAGTTCATAAAAAATTATAAAGTGCTGCAGATGTCATTGATTTCTTTCTCAATTTATGTAAGTGTAAAAGTAAAGAATTTTTTACTAAAATTTTATTATTTTCCTAAAATAATTATATTTTCAGCATATTTTAACAAAATACATTATAATATGTAAATAAATGCCAACAAAATACTCTAAATTGTTCATTTCTGTTTGCAAATTATATAAAGAGATTGGGATAATGAAAATTGTTGACAGGTGCCAAAATTGTTGTTAGCACTGGCTTCTTTTTTAATTTACATTTGTGTAAAAGTATACATTTTTTTTTACTAAAATCTTACTATTTTTTTAAAATGATTATATTTTCAGCATAGTTGATGAAAATAATTTTTAATAAGTATGAAAAAAAAAAAATTCTACAACATTAATTTTTATTTTCAAAGTCAAAACAGAAGTTGGAGTGGTGAAAATTATTGACACTTTTCTATTGTTCAAAATGTGAAAAAATCAATCAGCATCTAGGAAATCCTGCCTTCTCCCTTTGTTGTAGCTTCTTATGTCAATATTATTGATTTTTTTACTTGTAAAATAATTCTAGAGAAGGCAGTATCTTACATTACATTTTAAGCTTTAAAATGAGCGTAAAACACTACCGAAGCTCAGAAATTGGCCATTTTCGAGTGAGTTGAAGCTGTGATCATCCTACTATGCTCAGTTTTCAGAAGGGGTTAATGATCATGGGGAAAATGCTCATTCCTTTCCACCATGATTCTTTATTTCTCAAATGTTATCATGCTATAGATGTAAATTCCTGTTAACATGATTGTGTTATGCTAATAATGTCATTTTGCATAGGTCACATTGGTATATCAATAAGCAAGCATTGGTTTAAATGTGAGATTTTAGCCTAAGGTTAAAAGAGATTGGGTTGGTTATATGCATAATCTACATAGCATATTCATGCTTAGTAAAATATTAAAATTGTATTAAATCAATTAAATGCTTCCATCTGTGCATATAATTCAAATCAAATATATTCACTAGTTAATTTAATTTTCAGAAATTTTTCTTTTAAGGTGTGTGCATTACAATAAGATGCTTAATATTTTGGCAGTAATTTATTTTATTAATATTTAAAATTAAAAATTAATTTCAATATACAGTGTGATATTTTAAGCTCAGCTTTTCCCTGAGATAGTGACTGAGGCTTTCGGTTTGATAAAAGAATAACCTTTCCTGTATGTATCTGCCTACTATATAAATTTTCCAGGTTTCAGTAGCCTGGTGGGACCTTGTATGGCAGATTAGATTAGGGAGGTCCCATTGACCATTATAATATGTTTTTTTATTTATTAGTATAATGGAATATATTAAAGATATATGTTAAAAACATATATTTATAGGCTTAGCCATTTAATTTAACCAAAGCCCCAAGAACAAAATAATAGTAATAATAGAAAGTCAAATGTCACATGACTAATATTATTATTTTGCTGTTGGGGGCTTTGGTTAAATTAAATGGCAAAGCCTATTGATATATGGATTATCTGAATAAAATTCAGGCCCATATGATTTATTCAGTTGGAGAGCTGACTTTAAAGACATGTAGATGTTTTATATGGATGTACCTAAGGCTTTTGATCAGTAAACAACATTTTAAAATTGTTATGGGAGACTTTATTGCTAGAATTGATAAACAAATGAAAGATGAAAGTGTTGTAGGTAATTTTGGTTATGGTAATAGAAATGAGAGAGGACATAGATTTGTGGAATTTGCAGAAAAAAAAACCTTTATATTCTGAATTCTTTTTCTGAGAAAAATGTTAAAAGGAAATGGACATGGAAGCATCCAAATGAAGGTACAGCAGAATTGGATTATATTTTGACTAACAAAAAATATATATTTCAAGATTGTAATGTTCTTAATAAGTTTAACACATGAAGTGATCATCGATTAGTAAGATGTAAGATATGTGTTAATGCAAAACTAGAGAGACAAAAATTATTTAGAAAAACAATATTTACAATTGATATTCCTAATCTTCAGAAACATCCTAATGAATTTAAATTAGAACTTGCAAATCGGTTTCAAATATTAGTAGATTTTGAACATGATTCAGATTTGAATGAAATTAATATGAAAACAACTGATACCCTTTTAAAAACTGCAACAAAGATAGCTGGTAGAAAAAAGTAGCAATTGACTAATGAAATTTCTATCGAGACTAGAGAATTTATGAACAAAAGAAAGAATATGAAGATATACAAAAATGATGCATTAAAAAGGATTGAATATCTCGAATTTTGTAAAAGAGTGTGGAAAAGAATTGAATATGATATAAGAAAATATAACTGTGAACTAGCAAGGAAATCTGTAGAAGAAAATAAAAGTCTGACGAGTGTAAAACAACATTTTGGTATTGGTAAAAAATTTATATCTCCAATAAGAAAAAAAGTTGGAATTATTACTAAAAAGATAGATGACATCATGAAATGTGTAGAAGACTTTTATCAAGAATTATATAGTAATAAAGAACAAGTACCTCCTATATCTATTACATCTTCCGAATTGCCCAGAATTTTAAATGAAGAAGTGAGACATGCAATTAAATGTATGAAGAATGGAAAGGCTCCAGGTAATGATGGAATTATAATTGATATATTAAAAGAAGCAGGTGAAGAAATAGAATTTTTTTTAGCAAAGTTATATACCAAATGTCTAAATAATAAAGATGTACCAGATGATTGGAAAAATGCAGTGTTAATATTAATATTTAAAAAAGGATTAAGAAGATATTAAAAATTACAAACCTATCAGCCTTTTATCAGTTTTATACAAAATTTTTACCAAGATAATTACAACTCGTCTACAGAGAACATTAAATTTCCACCTACCAAAAGAACAAGCTGGATTTAAAAGTGGTTTTAGATATTGGCAGAAGTTATAGAAAGGACAAATGAATATGAGCTGCCATTATGCTTTGGATTTGTAGATTATAAAAAGGCATTTGATTCTATAAACATTTCTTCAGTGACTAAAGCATTGGATCATCAAGGTATAGATCCAGAACATTGTCATATTTTAAAGAATATTTATAAAAATGCAACAGCAACAATTACATTACATAATGATACTAGGAAAGTCAACATTGTGAAGGGTGTAAGACAGGGTGACTCCATATCTCCAAAACTTTTTACAGCAGTGGTGCAATAAGTATTTTGTGAATTAAAATGGAAAGCTAAAGGTAATGGAGATTATTTAAGTTATTTAGATTTTGCAGATGATGTAGTTGTTTTTGCAAATAATGCTTTAGAGCTGCAGGAAATGTGGCAGGAGTTATCAGATGAAAGTAGGACTAAAGATAAATGTTAAAAAGACTAAAAAATAAAGATTGATTATGATGAGTTAGAAGAAGTGGTTAACAGTTACAAATGCCTTGGTCAGATTATTAATACAGATAGAAACATAATGGATGAAATTAATCATAGAATTAAACTTGGTTGGAATGTTTTTGGTAGAAATAACTTGATAATGAAAGAAAATATGCCTATGTGTTTGAAAAGGAAGGTTTTTAATAAATGTGTTTTACCAGCTCTTACTTATGGTTCTGAGACTTAGACAATTAATATAATAACAATATAGAGACTTCAGACCACTCAGAGAAATGTGGAGAGATGCATGTTGGGAGTAACAAGAAGAGAACAAAAACATAATATATGGGTAAGAGAACAAACAGGTTTTACTGACCTCATTGAAAAAATTAAAAGGCTGAAGTGGAGATGGGCTGGATATATTGCTAGAAGAGATGATAATAGATGGACAATTGAAGTCTTAAACTGGATTCAAAAAGATTATAAAAGACCCAGAAAGAGACCACATGTGAGATGGATGGATGAAATAAGAAAGTGTGCAGGGGTGATGTGGAGAAGAGAAACTAAAGATTGGAGAACATTGATTGAACTTGGGGAGACCTTCATCCTGCAGTGAAATGATAATAGTTGATGATAATGATGATATATAAGTCATGTGAATCTGACTTTCTGTTATTAATATATATATAAACATTTTTTAACTAGTATAAATGGTCTAAGCAATACAGATTTTTCCAGTTAATCCATTTTCTTTCACTTCTAGTGTTTCTTCTTCATAATTTTCTTATTTCATCCAACCATTTCACATTCTTTTTTTAAGTTCTTTTACAATCTCTTGGGATCCAGTTAAAGATTTCAATTTCTCATGATATTATCAGCTTTTCTAGCAAGATGTCTATCCCCAGTCCCTTCTATTCAATTTTTTCAATATCTATGTACGTTATTGCCTATATATTTTAGGTTTGAATCCTTCTTGCTACTTCTAATAAATATATATATATCTTCATATATCATTGAGAGATCTGAAGTCTGAATTGCTCTTCTATTAATAGATCCATATATAAAAAATGAGAAAACTCATCTATGATTAATTTCATTTTTTATATCTCCAGCTGTGTTAAAAATCTGACCAAGATACTTGTAATTGTTAACTCTATTTTTTTACTTTCATCTGATGACTCTTGCAACATTTCATAAACTTCTGAAATACTATTTGCAAAAACAATCATATCAGTTGCAAAATCTAAATGACTTCAATAGGATCCTTTCATTTCTTTAGTTTCACATTTAATCCATAAAATATTTTATATAAAACTTGTAAAAATTTTAAACCCTTATTGATGTTAATCTTCTTGGTGCTATAATGTAATCTAATCACTGATATTACATTTTAGTAAATATTATTCAGGATATGACAATATCCTTGGTCTGTATCTTGATGATTCAAACCTTTAATTATTGTGAAAATATCTTTTTGTAATCTGTAAATCCAAAGTATAATGATAACTCAAACCCATTGGTCTTTTATAAAACTAAATATTTGTATGTGACAAACTATGCTAAAACTACTTTTAAGTCCAGTTTGTTCTTCGTTTTGACTTGAGTACAATGTTTGCTGTAGACAAGTTGTAATTATTTTAGTAAAAATCTTGTGTAGAACTAATAGATCTCTATAATATTTTTATAGTGTAATTTTTACTTACACACCTCTCATGCAAAGTAGGGATATGTTTCTATCTATTTTTAACACTTTCTGGAGGAATGTAATAATAAATATATAACTACAGAAAGACACAGAGGAAAAACTCTTCATACAGTAGCATCACTCAGTGCAAGCCAGAGTAATCAATGGATGCAGGAAGATCTATGTTTAAAATTCCTATCTAGTGCCTAATCCAATATCCCCAGACTAGTTTCTAGCTTATGCTTTTCATCAGTGAGGAGCCTTGGATCTGAGAGCACTGCACCTTTATCTTAGGATCTAAGCAACCTTCCAGCAGCCACCTTTTACTTTATTAGCTAAGTGTAAAGCTTTGATTTCAAAATAAAAATAATGTTTAAATAATGTGTAAACATAAAGGCACGTGATCATGTGATGTTTAGTGGTTTTAACTAAAGAAAGACATGAAAAAGATCTATGATCCCTAAGATACATATTTCATGCTGAATTAGCACTCATCAATTGGACGAGACTACAATCTCTTATACATATATTTATCATTGTTCAGTATATATGTAGATAGAAAATTACTACAGTTTAATTCTGTTCCTACAACTTTGACACAAATCACTTAATGAAAATATATTAATAATTTTTATTATTCAGACTAATAAAAATTATTATTAAATCTATAATTTCTAAATATCTTATTTATTGCATTTTTTAAATATCAATATCACTATTGTTTTTTATCCATTTATAAGATGTTTTATATTTCTGAGACTTTTATTATTTTATATAACTTTTATTGTCAATTCATAGTTATTTTTCTGTATTAACCTTTTAAAGGTTAATATTTTACCAAAATCCCAATATTTAATTATTGTTTTTTTTTAACTAACAAAAATTTAATTATTATTAATGGATTATTTTTCAAATATTTTTCATCATCTCAGTTATTTTAAAAAGCTATTTAGGAAATGTTTGTAGGAACAATTAAGTGATCTTGCAATAATTTCTATAGAAAAAGTCTATATTTCTAACAAATTATAATGAAGCTATAAAGTTATTTGCTATACCTAAAGCCCCCAAAATACTTTAATGTTATGTTGTTTTTAATTGTGAAAGCTTTTTAATTATGAAAGCTTTTTCTTTTTTTGTTTTATACATTTTTAACTTTTGTGTGTATTTTTTTTAATAAAGATATTTATTTTTACTTAATAAATATTTTTTTTTATTAGTATCTAATTATTTTTTCAGTGGACCATTTTAAATAAATAGAAAACATTTTATGTAACAACTAGTCCACAGGCAAAGACTTCTTCAGTGGCCGTTCATAATCGAACATTGAGGAAGAAGGCAGTAATCACCAGGAATGGCAATTGCTAGGTAGGTAAAGTTTGAGGGTTTTTCGATTATTGTTTTAGCATCTGGTTAAGAATAGCCTATCGACCGATATTGGATAGTTAGCTAAGTTGGCTATGGGTAGCTACCTAAGAACAAATTAAGTTTCTTTAAAAATAATTTCATTTGGCCTGGATTTAAATCCCAGATCATGCACTGCAATATGAGGCCCTTCTAATAATTTTAGAAGGCGCAAATCACAAAGCTTGCCTCAGTCAACAAAGTTGATTGATCAGAGTCTGTTAAAAATAACAATGTAAATATAATACTATGCATTTAGCACCTTGACTTTACATTTAGTAATTTACTCTTCTAAATATTAAACAAATTCAGCATTAATATCACTGGCATGATTTGATTGGACATTATTAAAAAATATCCCACAATTCTTCTAATTCAAGATGGCTGCATACGCAAGTAATGTTACCACGAGTTTTCTTAAAAAAGACAAAATTAAATGCCCTTCAGTCCCAGGAACAAAGTCATCACTTCATAATTCGCAGTTATTAATATCTACTGGAATTCCATCGTTGGATTATATTTTAGGTAAGTGGTTTTTTAATATAACATGTCACAGCTCGGAGGCTAAGTTATCTACCTGGTTTGTAAGCATTTCGAAAATACTTCAATTTAATATTGTAATAATATGAGCTAATATTTTGCAGCTCAGTTTAGATTTATAAACATTAAAGCTTAATATTTATTTGATATATATTAAAACTAAACAAGTCTTTTCATCAGAGATTAATATCCTGTGATTTTTTTTTTTTTTGTGTGTGGCAGTAATAATAAATATTTAAAAGATTGCAGGTATCCTTCCTTTTATTAAACATTTTTCGAAGATCGGGCGTTAATACAATACAAATTTTAAAGTAAAAACATACTTTCTTTACCGAAGTTGTACAATTTTTTTTTTTAAATATATAAATAAAAGATTTGAGTAATTATGAATTTGCGCAATATATTTAAATTTTACTAATATCACTTTTGAGATGGACATTGCTACCAATTATGGTTTATTTAATATAATATTTCACATCTGAGTTGATTATTATTATTATTTTTTAAATATTTGATATTCTATTTTGGTTTTCGTTAACTAAAACAGTTGCATTACAAATGTGTAAATTGTTTTTAAATAATTAAAAAAAATTTAAAATATATTGCAATATTAATAAACTGTAACAAAACACCAAACAAAGTCAGTTTTAATAATAATCTTAAATAAGATTTTATTATTTATTAAATATTCCTTCTATTATTAAATGAGTATATTTTGTAGTAATATTAATAAAATTTATCAAAACAAAGTTAGATATAATTATATTGAATAAGATTTTATTTAATCCAATAAACATCATGTGATGGCAATACATATAAGATAGCTTTGCCTGTTTTAAGATTTTATTTATTAAATATTCTTTTATTAAATGAAGTTTTTGCCAATGTTTAAGGCAAAACATATAGCAAGTTTTATACACTTGTTCTAAAATGTCTAGTAAATGACATATCTTAAAAAAGGTTTGTGGTTTAAGGTTTCTTGTAGCTAAGTTTTAATCATTCTCATTATTTTAAATTAAATTATACATCAGTCTTTTATAAATTAACTGTTAATCAAATTTGTTATTATCTATATATAATTTACAGATAAGTATGACATATTTACATGTGTATTTTATTTTGTAAATAAATGTTTGCTGATCTAACAAAACAAATTAAAATTTATAAGAGAATGAATTGTATAAATGTCTGCTTAAATGCATTTGTATTTTCTAATATAAATCAACTTGAATTAGCTTCAGTTGATTTTTTTTTTTTTTATATATTTAGTAATTTCTTTTTTTTGCTTCCTAAATTTTTTTACAATTTCTCTTTCTTGTTTGCCATTTTCTTTCATGATTTAATAATTTCTGAGTGTAATCAACTGATATATTGTTTAATAAATCTGTCTTCTTCATCATTTTTAATCACTATCGATTCACTGCAGTATAATGGTCTTCAAATTTAATCCAGTTTTTTCAGTCCATAGTTTTTCTTCTTCATAACCTACCAGCAAACTACTATATTTCATATATTCATTTCACATGTAATGTCTTTAGAGGTCTTGTAAATCTCTTGGCAATCAGTTCATTTGCCCTGTTATTATTATCTCTACAGTATGTTAAGATTAGCATTATTTTAGTTTCTTAATTCTTTTAGTAATGTCAGTGAGTTTTTTCACCCTTGTATTTCATTTTTAATCTTTTGTTGTTATTCCCAGCATATTTTGTTGAGGAATCTGAAGTCTATATTGCATTTTTAAAACAGATCTATTAAAAATCTTTTTTTTTGTCAAATACAAACATATTTTTTTTGAACATCAAATTATTTTTACCGAATGCATTTCATCCAAGTTTAATTCTGTGATTAATTTCATCAACTATGTTTCTATCATATTAATCTGGTCAAGATATATTTGTAGTTTTTAATTTCTTTTAATTCATGATTATAAATTTTTATTTTCATCAGATAACATTCATTAAATATTACTTTTATATTTTTAGAAGTTGTCTTTAGTTCTACTTTTTTACTTTCATCTGATATTTTTTTCATTATTTCCTGAAGGATTAGTTGCAAAAACCATTACATTTTCTGTAAAATCTAGATTACTTAAACAATCTCTCCATCTATTTATAATCTCTTAATCTTCTCATTTTAATTCACAACATACTTTTTGTAAAACTTTTGCAAAGTTTTAAAGATACAGAATCACCTTATTCAGCACTCTCATCAGTATTAATTTTTATGTATCATGTAATCTAATCACTGCTATTGATTTTGATAAGTCTTCATCGGAATAGGACAATATTTGTGGTCTATATCTTGATGGGTCGAAGATCCAAAGCATAATGGCAACTCATATTTAATAGTCTTTTCTATATCTTAAATCCAACTTGTTCTTTTTTGTTTTGTTTCAATCCAAAATTTTTTAGATGAATTGTAATTGTTTTTATAAAGATTTTGTATAGAATTGATAAAAAATTGATAGGTGTATAATTTCTAATATCTTGTTCATTTTATTAAATTTCAATATCACTAACTGTATTTTTCCAATTATTTAATGTACTTTATTATTTTGACATTTGGTAGTAATTTGTCTATTCATTTGTTTCTTTTAAGATATCAATATTAATTCCATCATTTCCTGGATCTTTTCACTTCTTCATAGATTTAATTGCAGATCTTATTTTTCATTTAAAGTGCTTTGCAATTAAGATATATTTATAGAAGATACTTCGTTTTCTTGTCCTTTGTTAGTGTATAATTTACTCTTCTCTCCATTTCATAATATTTTTTTTTTTTAGGAATAATTTTCTCTTTTTTTTTAAATTGCCTAAACAACCTTCTAATATCAAGATATGGATTTAAACATTTCAGACCTTTTTTCTCATGTACAACTTTCTCCTTGCTAATTCATATATATATATTTTTCTAGATATTTAACTCTTCTTAATGAATTATTTTAAAATATTTTCATATTTCTTTTTTTTTCTTCCAAACATTGTTTTATCTCTGTTGAAAATTTATTGGTGAATTGCTGATTTTTTTTTTGTGTCAGTTATCTTTGCTGTAGTTCTTAATAGAATTAGTTATTTTATTGAGATCATTCAAGTTTGAACCATTTTTTAAATCTTAATATTCTAAAATGAATAACAAATTTTACTTTTAATTTATTTGACTATTTCCGAAGGTTAGGAATACCAACTGTTAATACTGTATTTGTTTTATAGTTTTCAGCTTTGCATTAACTTAAATATTTTTTTCTTATTCAAAATATAATCCGATTTTATTTGAGGATTTTTTTGGAATGTTTCTGCAATCATTTCTGTTTGATATTTTTCTCAAAGAATTAATAATATATTTTTTTTCCTACAAATTTTTAAAATCTGTTCTGTAATTTCTATCACCATAACTAAATTTTTTTTATTGCACTTTCATCTTCCAATCATTTTTCATTTTTAGAATTAACATTTGTCCATGACAATTTTAAAATTTATATTGTTTTAATTAATTTGTATAGAAATAATTCTGTTGTATCAGTAATAAAATAGATCATTTTTACAAGTTTGATTAAATTAGTTCTAAGTTTTAATTTTGACTTCTAAGAGCTGTGTTTAATAAATAGCATTTTTTGGAATTGTAGAATAATTGCTTTTTGCTTTGAGTTGAGAGCAGTATAAACTTCTTATAATCATTTAAATGTTATTTATGTAGAATTATTCATGCAATCTATTTAGATTTTCCAAGTTTTTTGTGATATTTTTATTGTGATAGTGAATCAATTTAGTTGATAATATTTCTTTTTGCTTTCAACATTTTGAGTATTATATCCTATTTAATGAATGAAGATTATTAAGTTAATTTTCGTAATTTTAAAATTGGTTTATATCTAATCTCAATTCATATAAATATTTTGTTTCATGTGAAATGTGGGCATAATATAGTCAAGATTTCGCATTTTTTGCTCTTTATAATTTTTTTTTAAAAGTTTTTGCTATTTATTGCTTTTATCATCCATCTTTCACAACCATAAATTATTCTAGATAATATAAGTCTGAACAGTACATTTCCTCCAAATTATAGTTTGATACAAGAAGTAATTTATTATAAAGAAAACCACACACATGCACACCCCATTTAACTTGCTACAATAAATTTTACTGTATATTATATAATTCTATAATTTTCAAACATTCATGTTCTATTGTCCAAAAAAAGAGTGTAAGATAATTACATAACTATTTACAGTTTGTTGTTTTTATCTACAGGTATAATCTAACTGGTCTATTATTTATGTTTTTGTTTTTTTTTTTCTGCAAAGTGTACACCAAAATAAGAAAATAGGTAATTTTTTCAATTGAGCAAAAAAAAAACAAAAAATGAAAAAAAATAAAAGTAGAAAACAAGTTTTATTCTTGAAATTTTTGAACTTTTTTTATTTTGCAATATGTTTTTTAAAACTACAATAAATCAAAATAAAAAATTGTAAATTAATTTACCAACAAATTTTATTTATTTTTTGTTTGTTTATAAAGACTTTATACAGATATAAAATACATTTTTAATTTTGAGGCATAATTTGTCCCAAATTTATTAGTCTTTGATACTTAGCAATACTATGAGCAAAATGTATTCACTATACTTAGGCTTAAATTCCATTCACTTTCTTTTTTTTATCATTAATTTCCATGATACCTAATATTTTTGTTTGTCTCACTATTGATCCTATTTATATTTGATAATTAAGACTTCTCTATAATAAATTGCTATTTATAATGAATTCATATTTAGAAAGTATCTTTAAAAGTGTTTAAAGTCAAGATTCTTTATAATTATTTTTATCATTATTTTCTCAGTATTCACATGGAGTATATAGTATATTATAATAATAAAAAATGACTAATTTTAAATCTTTTTTTTTTTTCAGAGCTTTTGTATCTCTTCCAAAATTTTGGAAGTAAACTAGCTATTTTAATCATTTGGGGGAGAAATAAAAAGAGTTGAATTAAGATTATAAATATATAGTAATAAGTGAGAAATAAACAAATGAAGAACCGTCATGTGTATTATTCTGTACAACTGTTTCTATGTTATGTGTGTTTGGAGTTTTATTTGCATATTTCAATCATTTATTAATTTTAATAATCATGTAAATAATTACTGACAGTTAAATGTATAATGCTGAGAATATTTATTTTTGAAGAAAAATTTTATTTGTGCATTCTATAGGAAGTTTTTATAAGTTTGACTTGAGTAGAAGTTTTTTTAATACATGTACAAATAACTTATGATAATCTTCTAATTTGATATCTGAATGAACTCCTCTTTTGTCTGCTTGTCATAATCTTATGACTAGGAGACTAATTATTGATATTTCAGATGATTAATCTTCTATACATGTAAGACCATGAGGAGTAAGTGAAAACATGAGAAAATGTTATTTGAAAATTTATTAAAATGATTTTTAGAAAAGTCTGATATGTGAATGATTATTTCTTCAGAAAAACTATTATATATTCTCAATGCTACACATTTAATTCATAATATTTATTTATGAAATACAAAGAGCGTACCAATAGCTCAAACAAGCTCTTAATTGATAAGTGCGGTAAGAGAAAATATTTAAAATCTCTATCCGAAATATTCTTATCCCCAAACCAATTGTTTTTGAGCTTATGGCTCACCTCAGTGAGGAGCTGAAATATTCACACTAGTTCTAAAATATCAACTCAAAAAACAGCACTTATTTTATACATAATATTTAAGTAGAAACTGAAACTTTCAGACATGAAAATGTCTTTTACTCCAGCTATCTAACTTAAATAGCTATGTGAGATTGAACTAATTTTAGATCTACCATGTATTAATAGCCTCAGCATAGCCAAAGCCATAAAGGTAAAATTATAATTATCAATAAAGCAAGTCATATATAATGTGACATTGCTTTTATAAGTTTGTATTTACAAAAATGAAATATAGAGAGCGTACCAATAGCTCAACAAGCTCTTAATTGATAAGTGTGGTGAGAGAAAATATTTAAAATCTCTCTGAAATACTCTTATCCCCAGACCAATTGGTTTTGAGCTTATGGCTCACCTCAGTGAGGAGCTAGAATATTCAGACATTAGATATAAAATATCAACTCAAAACTCTATTTAAGTAGAAACTTTGAAGTTTTTAGACATGAAAATGTCTTTTACTCCAGCTATCTAACTTTAAATAGCTATATGGGACTGAACTAAATTCAGATTACCATATATTAATGGTCTCAGCATAGCCAAAGCCATAAAGGTAAAATTATAGTCATTAATAAAGCAAGTCATATATAATGTGTCATTGCTTTTATAAGATTGTGTATTTACAAAAATGAAATACAGAGAGTGTCACAATGGCTCAAACAAGCTCTTAATTGAGAGAGATTTTTATTGAAATATTTGTTTTTAAATGAAGTTTGATTTTTTCTGTTTATTTTCTTTTTCTGTAAAACTTTTTATAAGGTACTATTGGTATTTTGAGGAAAAATTTAATTTAATTTATTGTAAGGTATGACTTTCTGAGAATCAGAGACAACTAATTTTTTTTTAAATATTAATAAAACACTGTCATTCCAAACTCCTTCACATTAGTATTCTAGAATACAAGGTCATGGATTTTTTTTTAAAAAAATAGTGATTTAATTTAATAAAATATTCAAATGTTTTTTACCGTTGAATTTTCTTGATTTCTATTAAAATTGAGTTATTTTTTAAAGTAAAATCTTATTTCAAATTGAAATTGAATTGATTTTAGTTTTACTATAGCAAGCTTACATTAACTAACACTTGCTCAGTAATATCTATTTTTATTATACTAACATGATGCATAAACAGGCAAAACTCTCTATACATATTGCCACTCAGGGCAAGCCAGAGTAATCAATGGATACCTTAAGGCTTTTGCATAAAATCACCATCTAGTAGTGCCTACTTATTCAATATCCCCAGACTAGTTTTTGGTTTGTGGCCTTCATCAGTGAGGATCCTTGATTACTCTGGCTTACACTGATTGGCAATACGTATAGAGAGTTTTGCCTGTTTTAATAACAGTTAAGAGCAAGCATAAGAAATGATGATCATTTGATGTTTATATGATGCATAGATAGTTGATGTATTTAATAATTTCTGTTGCTTTAACTGTTCAGTATAACAATCATTTTATGACTGAATCATATTTTGTTACTAAA
This sequence comes from Epiperipatus broadwayi, assembly GCA_028023455.1. Classification (NCBI taxonomy): domain Eukaryota; kingdom Metazoa; phylum Onychophora; class Udeonychophora; order Euonychophora; family Peripatidae; genus Epiperipatus; species Epiperipatus broadwayi. The sequence continues at coordinate 2,487,909 of JAQFVV010012562.1, read as the reverse complement.
TTTTTTTTCTTGAATCATGTTTATTTATTATATTAATTAGCATATGGATTTAATAGCTTAACGATTAACAAAGCATCATAAAAGAACTTATAATTTCAACCAGGAAATAGAATCAACAATGGCTGTATTAAATTCTTTAATTTTGCCACAGAACTTATAGATTCAACAGTCATTTAGTATGTGGTTCATAGTTTGTATTTACCCACATGTATATAGATCAGTGGCTGATAAATTTCATTTATGAAACAGATGAGCTCAATATTCATGTGTTAGCCTGAATCTGTTGATGATTCAAGTGATGTCCAGAAAGATAAAATCCTGTTGGATTTGGAAAAAAATTTATTTGAAAATATCATAAGAATTTCATTTTTTATATCATAATTCTTTAGTTGTAATTTTTGGTTCAATATCTAAAAGGTGGATCTTTATTTGAAACAAGTCTTAGACAGTGAAACTATATCTTGAGTTATTGGCATTCTGCTTAACAACTTTTTATACATTTTCTATGAAAACTTTTCTTTTGATATTTGGTGGAGAAATTTATGAAAGAACAGAAGCCATTGTGAAGGAATATTTTGTACCAGTAATATTTTCATGGTAATATTTAATTAAGTATTCCTCCAAGCAGAATCGCAATATTCATCAACAGAATATGTTCATGCTAGAAAATCTGTTCTTAAATTATTTGCTTCACAAGTCAAGTAGGGCCAGTTAACTTTCCAAGGAAGCTTTTCCTAGAAAGGTACTTGATTCTAGTAAATTTAATGATTAAGTAAATACTAATTATTTAATTCATTTTGTAGATTTATACTATGTTTTTAAAAAATCTGTGAATCGATAAATATCATTTTAATGATGCTTTTGAATATCTTGTTAGCAATCATTTTTAATTGTAATTGTCTAAATTTTTTTAGCAGTCTAAGTCCAATTATGTACCTAATAGATTCTTCTACTGACAAAATTTTTTGAAAATATTTTTTTTTATAATTTAGGTGAAAATTAGTTTTTTTTAAAAAAATTGATATTTATTTACAAATTAAAAATAATCAATTTAAAACAAAATTGAAACAAACAACTCACTATAAATGAGAAAAAATTTTAATATGTCAATCCAGCTTTCATGCCTTAATGCAAATTTTTCTTTTTTTTACACAATTACATGACCAACTACCCTACTCTACGGCAACTCCACCCAATGGATATTATTTACATTACATTACAATAATATATAAATATTTACAAAATAATCTAAAATAATAATAATTTTTTTATTTTAAAATTATATCTAATAATCTAATAATGCCCATTTTTCTCCTTATTGTTCTGGACCTTTAACCATGATTACACATTTGTTTAAATGTTCTTGAATATACAAAATTTCATAACATTTTCTTTCCTTGTAATTTTTTGACCTACTTTATTACCTGAATATTTTTTTCATAATTCATTCTATGTCCAGTATCCGAAAAATGTTTATATGGCCCTGATCTTATATCCTTTCTGTTAATTGGCCTATCATGCTCCTTACCTCTTTCAATGACATTTTCTTGTCTGACCTATGTATATCATATTGCAAAGGTCATAATTAATTTTATAAACTAACCCTACACTATTTTTAATATTACCCATCATTTTTGATTTACACATCCATTCTCCTAAAGATGTACTATTTTTCCATTTGATTTTAATATCATCAGATAAGTTATTTTATCAATGTCTTACATAAATGTTGTGAATATGGAACTGAAGCCCACTTCCTTTTTATATATGCATGCCTTGCACTATCCTTTGTATTATTATTTTTTTTTTTCCAGAAAATCTTTTAATATCTTATGTATCATATATTAACATAATTATTCTCAACTTCCAATTTCTATTCAAATGCTTCTTTTATATTCACTGAGTTAGTCTATCATTTTTTAACTTAAATGCTTTCAAAATTTGCTATTTTCTGATAGTCTAACATTGAATATAAAAAGAGCATTTCAACAGAAATTGGAAGTTGAGAATAATTATGTTGATAAGAGATATAAAAGAAAAGATATTAAAAAGATTTTCAGAAATAAAAATAATACAAAAATAGTGTAAGGCATGTGTATACAAATAGGAAGTGGGTTTCAGTTCCATATTCAGAGCATTTATACAAGACATTGATAAAAGAAGTTACCTGATAATATTAAAATAGGATGGAAAAGTAGTAAATCTTTAGGGAAATAAATGTGTAATTCAAAAATAATGGGTAATATTAAAAATAGAGTAGAGTTGGTTTATAAAAGTAGTTACAACCTTTGCAATATGATGTATATATATTGTACCCTTCAAGTATAATATTTATAAATAATTCTCCAGCTAAGCTTTGATCTTAATATATCAAGAAATAAGTTGTAATTAGATCTTAAGATAATTTCTATCATTAGACTAGCTCAAAATTTAATAATTAATAATATATGGTTCGATTAAATAAATAAACAAATAATAATAATGAGACATTTAGCGAAAAGTACAGCAGTTGATAATCATTGAGAATATCTCCCTAAAGACACAATCTCAATGGCATAAGAACACTATCCCTCCTTAAATTCAAATAATAATATAAATCTATAGTACTCTTACGATTTTGAAATACATTAAATAATTTAAATATAATATTAATAAATTGTAATTCCTATTATGGAAAAATATAATCTCAGGTTCTATACAATAAAGTTAGCAAATTAATTGAAAAATCCTGTAGCTAAACACGATAAGAGATTTTGCAAGCTATCTAATTATACCTCAATAATAATAATAATAAAATATAATATTCCTACACTTAATCTAATTAATAATTTGTACTATATTATTTAATCAGGTTAAATATAATAATAATAATATAATAATCCAATTCTTTATTTTTTGTGTGGCATGTTAAAAGTATGGTATAATCTGAATAGTATGGCAGTAAGAAATATACACAACTATATAGCTACAATTTGAGTAATTGATTATGACCAGAAAATGACATTATAATAATGAGATATTCCAGTATTATATTCTGAATAACAATTATCATTTAAATAAATTATTTTCATTTATTATGTGCAAAATATGTTATATGTTCAATTTTAAATTCTGTGGATCAGATCATGTGGAAGTGATTTGATCAATCAATAACACTGACAAAGGTTTTTATAAAAAAATTAACAAATTTATTCTGGTTAACAAAATGAAATTTATGCAATAAATCTACAGTTAAATACCACTAAAACTAACAAATACAATAATAAAATCTAAAAAATTATACATAAAAATAATTAGATAACATATTACCAAAACAAAAAAATCACAAATGTATAAGCCTTCACTCTGGCTTATTTATCATTAAAATCCGAATTTCAATATTTATTTCTCAAAATTGTGTTAGATTTACTATCAGTTAAATAAATAACATAACATTATTTCTTTATTTTCATGAAATATAAAATAAGATATTTTATATAATATTTTAATTAGACAAAATATATTCTGGGTTTGTTTTATATTCAAAAAATAATAAAAACAGTGTTTATTCATGTAGTAAAATAATTTGCTTGGTGCATGTTCAAATAAAATAAAATAAAATGAATAAGCAGTCATTATTACACTTCACATTCCTCATTCTGATGTTTCTTGTAAAATATGCATTTTTTCTAAATATTATTGATTTTCTGACAGTCAAAAATATATAAAAATATTAAATGTCATGAATAGTAATTATTCCTTTATCATTTTTATAACCAGCATTAAATATTCAAGATCATTTGTACTTCATCTTAATTCAAAACCTATCTTGCCATCTAATATAAAACAATTCATCATTCTAAGTTTATTCATTATTCTACTGTTAGAATACTAAACTCTGTGATGCATAACCAATGAAATTAAGATAGCGATTGAAGGAAGAACTAGAGTAATGACTCAATAGTATAAAAAAAATAATTTTACTCATTCACATGGAAAGCAGTGTAAAATATTATTAGGTATGGCTTAGTCTAATACCTATGAAAATATGTCATGGCTCTCTTTTAGCACTTACAGACTATAAAAATACAAATAACCAATACTGTCCATGGAAATAAAATACAATAATACAGGACTTTGTTAACTGTATCTTTACAATCTTTACTTTGATAAAATATAGGTTAATCTTCCTACCTTTTTGACATACCCTAAAATATACACATCCAGGGTTTCATTTCTTACTCCCTGTCCACTATCGTATAAAATTCCATATAGATTTAAAACAAACTACATCACAAAAAAAATTGAACAATTATTTCCAATAATAGACAAAACTAGCATATTGGTTCATCAAACTATGAATATTTTAAGAAATGATTTCAAAACACTTAAGCTTTGCTACAAATACAAATGACTTTGACAAAAAATAATATATTACAAATGTTCATATGTCTTAAAATAAATGTAATATTTTATTTTGAAAATGTTAAAAAAAATATAAATAATTAATAAAATATATGCATATTTACAGTTTATAGCTTATATTATTCAATAAAATTTGTATTTGTTATTAATCCTCACATCCTTATATCCATTCATTCCTTCAGCATAAAATAAATATTTAAATCCCCAGCAATTTAAAAAAATTATACCATATAATATCAGTAATAATTGAAATTACCTAAATGATTAAATAGTATTATAATCACAATTGACGTCTTCTGTTTTGCCAGTACATAGCAATGATAAATTATAAATTTCATTCATACAACATCCATTATAAAACATTGTATTTTTAAAAAAATATTTTCAAAGATTTTAAAATTTTTAATCTATTCTAAAGATTTTTTTTTTTTTTTCATATGTCATAGTATCAAGATTAAAATTATTATAAGCAAAATGTTTATTAGTTCAACTTTATCTAAGATAAAATATAAAATAAGTCTTAATTCTAATGTTAATCTTTTTTAGAATTAATAAATAAAAAAAACTAATAATAAAATTCCCAAGTTATGACAGTAGTCTTTTGTTCATAGTTTTTCTTTCTCCCAACTCTCTCCTTCTTAGTGTGTACATTAACAAAAAAAAAAAAAAAATCCCAGTCGACTTTCTAATCTTGAAAAATCTTAAAATTTATTCTTCATCCTGTTATGAAAAAGTATTTACAGTCTCTATCTGAAACTTTTCCTTAGGATAAATATAATTTGTTTAATATTAAATAAAATATTCAGTTAAAGTAAGAAATCCATTCCCTCCATGCATGTATCCAAATTCTTTGGTGATAGATGCATCATCCTCAACCATACTTATTGAGCTCGTAATTGTGAATAAACAGACTTATTCTCATTTCTCCATTATAATCCAATAAAACACAATAAAAACAGTAAATAAATGAGTTTAAATTTCAATATTAAGTGTCATTTATTCTTATTATTTTTTTTCGTTAAGCATTTTTTTTAAAATGTAGCAAATAAACAGCAGATATTATATTAAAATAGTCACATCTTTTATATATCGTTTTCAGCAATTATATATTTTTATGGTCATCTTTAAAATTTCTTACTACACAAGTCCAAATATAATTTGTTTTAAAGATAAACATTATTGAATTGTAGATATTAGATAACAATAATAAATATTCTGGAACAATATGCTGTATTTCATCTCCAAAGACTTTGATAATTAAAAAGCAATTTATACTTTCGTCTCTTCAATTGTATCATATTAATATAGTGTCTCTTTAAAATTATTACTTTTATCAATGCAGACAGTTATTGTATATATTATGTTCCTAGAGAATAATTGTGTATAATTTCGAAATATTCCATAACAAAAAATATTTAAATTTTCACACCACCTTGGTATGGATATGTTTCTTTATATCCTTCGGCTTTTGGTCACGAGTTCACCGACATATTTGACTAAGTTTCTGCTCCATAAGTTAATAATGAATCTTAATTAAGCTTCTAAATAGTTTACTGATAGGAAATTGAAATTGGTTTATCCACACATACTGAAAAACTAAATATTAATTTTTCTTCATACTTTAAACTTTATAAAATAATATTTTAAAATTTTAAAAACAATTTACTATTAGGTTTTACTATATTACAAGCCTTTAAGTACCCACTATAAACTATAATACTAAAATTATAATAATATACTGGTCTATTTATATTCAGCTCTATTAAGAGATTTGATTAGATGAATAGAGTCAGACAAAATCAACTAATTTACATATTACTTAAATTTGGTAGTTTTAAAATTGAAAAATAAAATATTGAGTCATCTTTTAAATAAAAAATATAACAAAATATTTAATATTTAAAACTTTTTTTTTAAAATAATGCAATTTATTAATTCTTTACCAATTTATTACATTATAAGAAAATATTTAATTTAATGTAGCAATTTTAGTCTACATTTATTAGTTTAAAATATATTTTAAAACTAACTTAAATATTGTCCTACACTTATTTTATAATATTCAAATGTTCCCATATTATTAACAATTTTAGAAAGTAATTAAAACTTTCTTTAAATTCATGCAAGCATTATACACATATTGCCAGTCATGTGATAAGTTTTCCAGACATAAATGTTAAGTCAAATAATTTTTTACTTTTGGGAAATATATGTATTCAAGCACGAGTGCGTGTGCGGCGCATGTTGCGATTTATAATAACACATAATATGAAATATTAAATATATAATAATGAAATTTAAAATAGAAAATTTGATAATTTTGGATGACAATAAATAAAACCGAGACATATGACACCACAAAACATTATTAACTTTAACAAACAATTATTAAATAGTTTAAACTTATTTTAAGAATAGATTTAGTAATTTACTCAACTATATTTATAACTATATTGTAAACCACTGATTTTAAAATATTTATTTAGTAGGATATTAAACACATTTTCAAGTATGGCTAATATAATTTCATTGTGCTTATGAAATATTCAATTATTTTGCTCTTATTTTATAATTTTGATAGAGTAGTTTTAAAATATTTTATAATTACTTATGGACTCATTTAAACAAGTTCAAGTCCCTTTAAATCATTACAATTACAAGTATAACTCGTACAACTATCTTAATTTAATTTTTTTTAAGAAATTGACCTTCTTCAGCATACCTAGCCTTAACAAAAGGATACAATATATATAAGTCAGACAGGAAAGACTGCCATTGAAAGAGGTAAGGAGCATAATAGGGTAGTTAACAAAAATGATATAAGATCAGGGCTATAGATACATTTTTGGGTATTGGACATAGAATGAATTGTGAAAAAAATATTCAGGTAATAAAGTATGTTAAAAATTATAAGGTAAAATGTTATGTAAGGTCCAAGACAATTAATGTGAAATGGACATTATTTGTTGGAAACTTTAAAGTTATAATTTTAGAATAAAAAGAAAAGATTATTATTATTTTAGATTATTTTGTAAATATATATATAATAGGGAAAAAAAGGATTGTAATAAGTTTAATTGTTTGTATATTTTACTAATTATATTTATTGTAAAGTAGTTGGTGGTGTGAAATGGAGGAAAATACAGATAAGGAAGATAGAATAGAGTATAATTTTAGGGATATGACTAGGGATAAGAATAGAGTATAATTTTAGGGATATGACTAGGGATATGGATGCCAAAATAAGTAGTGCAATGGAGATGGTTAGGTAAAGATTAAGTAAGATAGAGGAAGAGGTAAAGATGTAGAAGTAAAATTAAAAAAGTTAGACATGAAGTGTGAGCAGATCAAGGAATAATGAATAGAAATGATAAGGAAGAAGTAGATAATGGAAGTCCAGAAGGTAGAAGAGAATCTTACGGATGAAGTAGGGAAAGTAAACTATGGGACAGTTTTGATAGGGGACTCGCTAATTAGAAGATGTAGAGATGTAATTGCCAGGGAAAATAGAAATAGGTATGTAAGAGTATGTTTGCCTAAAGCTAGAATTAGGGATGTTACAGATAAAGTAAAGAAACAAGATAGAGATGGTTATGTTATGATAGGGACAAATAATATTGTCAGAGGCATCAGAGAGAGTAATAGATGAGTACAAAGAATTGATTAGTAATTTGAATAAGGTTAAAGAAAGAGTAGGAGTAATTGGATTATTACCCAGATTCGACAATTGGTATATGTTAAAGGAAGAGTAGGATTAATTGGATTACTACCAAGATTCAACAATAAGTATATGTTAGATAGGGCATGTTCTATAAATGAAAGATTGGAAAAATTATGCGAGAGAAATAATGTTATGTTTGTGGATGTGTGGGATTATTTTATTAAAGTAAGAGGGAGTTATATAGTAAAGATGGATTGCACTTAGCAAAAGAAGGAAGTGAAGCATTAGAGGGTTTGGTTAAGATTGGATGGGATGTAAGAAGTAAACAAGAGTAGCTGATTTAGATATAAATGTAGATTTGGAGAAGGAATGGGTCTAAAACTAATGATAAACAAGCTGATTACAAATGTAATAGAGAAAAAGAAACAAAAGAATTTATAAAAGGATAGTAAGAAAAAAAAAAATTATAAAATTGGATATTTGATTATGCAAAGTGTAGAAGACCAGAAAAGTGGTTGGAATTAAACAAACAGTTAAAAATGAAGGGCTTGAGTATTAGCATTAGTGGAAACACAACTAAGAGAAGATGAAGGGCTTATTCTGGAAGATTTGGTATTCTTAAGGTATAAATAGAAAAGAAAAAGAAAAAAAGGATTGTGGTGTAGGAGTTATGTCCAAAAAATATTTAAATACTGTAAAGTGTCAAAGGTTATGAAGACAAGAATGGATGATGACTATAGTGTATATGACAGCTGGAGATAATCAAAACTATTAATGGAGTAGAATAGTAGCATATATAAATGCCTAGTTAAGGATATACAGATTTTCAAAAAAAAAAAAGGGGAAAGAAAATAATGGTTATAGGGGATATGAATGGGAATATTGATGAAATTGATGATGTGTACAACAAGAATGGGCAGCTTTTGAACATTTTTTTATCAGAGAATGAATTTGAGTGTTGGAAATTTATCAAATATTTATGAGGGGATACACATGGTCTAGAAATAATATATTTCACATAATAGATTATGTATTAGTAGAGAAAGAGGGAATGAATAAAGTGCGGAAAATTAAAGTGTTTGATAATGAAGAGATAGTATATAATAGTTATCATTTTTTATAGTATATAATAGTTATCATTTTTTATATAATTGTAATGGTTAGTATTTTGATGGAAAATAGTTATAAAAGTAGAAAGGATAGTGAAAGATGTGGATAGAGAATGAATGATCAGAATTAAGTTAGAAGAATATAAAATAAAAATAGAAGAAATTATGGGAGAGTAGGGGGTGTATATAAGGACCTAGGTGATGAAGTAGAAAAAGTGCCAATATAGTTTTAGGTGAAAATATTCAAAAGAATAATATAGAAAAGTGAGAATTTAAAAGTGTAAAAGATAGGGAAAAAGCATGCAGAGAATATAAACATGCTACTAAAAACAAAGAAAGTGGAAAAAAATGTTAATATTAAATGAGAAAACTATTTTTTAAAAATGTCGGCTAAAATAGGTAATTATAGAGCGAATGAAATTATATAGTAAATTATTGGAGGATATTAATAAAAGTGGAAGAGATAGGAGAAAAATTGTTGGAAATATATTAAGGAATGTAGAGGAGAGAGAAATAGTATTACTAAATGATCAGGAAAAATTATAACTCTAGAGAAGAATTAGAGACAATCTTAAATAAGTATGTAATGGATATAGAAAAGATGTTAGATGTGAAGGACAGAGTGATAACAAACCTAAAAGCACATAATAATAGAAATATTAGTTTTATGAATTGAATGAGGCAGGGAATAGTGTAGCTGCGTTAGTAGTATTTTTATTTTATTTAGTTATTAGAAATCAGTTACTGAATTATATATTTGAATTATATATTTAGTTAGATATTATTGACATTGTAAACTTGTAGGGCATATTAAGATTATTATTTCATCCATCCGTGAATTATTTCATTTAAATATAAAGAGAAATAATGTTTGATTTTTGGTAGAAGTTTGTATTATTATCAACAGTGTGTTGATTCATGAGGAATATTAAAGTGTATTCATGTACTTCTTTGTCATTCTATTATAAGTGATTTATATTGTAACGGTTTGTACCTGGCGTAACACGTATATAGGTGGTATACGTTTATTATGTATTTCAAATCTAAGTTTCTGCTTTTTTTAACGAAAATTATAATGCGAACACATATATATGTAGTTGGTTCTGCAATGTACTCTAATTACTCGCCCAGCATATTTATGGACGTCAATTTGACTCCAAGTGCCAATCTTACGAATAAAGAGGAATTATGCTGGGAGAGGGTGAGTATCTATTTCTGGTGATTAGAGCTTGTACCGCTGGCTAGCTCACTCAGAGGTAGTAGTCGTTGACTGTGGGAAAGAGGTGGAGGGAACATATAAAATGCGCATGGAGCGCATGAACAATTCGTTTTGCTTTCTTACTTTTGTTCTTAATGCTATTCTAAGAAATTAACACTAACACACAATTATATTTATAACACTACTTAATATTTATTGATACAAAGAAAATAATAAAAACCCAATAGAACCCCGTAATCGGATATTGGTTTGTGCCCGAATACTTAAATGACCCGCATGTAAATACTCGCATAAGTTCATAAATGTAACACACAAAACATATATATCATAGCATGAAAAATAACTGCAATCAGACATTGTCTATTTAGGCATATAGTTATATAGGGCATTATTTCAACTGTCTCTTTATTTACTTTTAACCCTTTTACACATTATTTTACTGAGATATGTTCTCATTCAAGAGGTTACTGTCATTTATGAAAATATTTGAGTTACCTACTTTATCTCATCCGGGTGTAGATTAATGGTAATTTTCCACTGGTTTCGTGCTGCGATGTTATGAGTAAATGATTTCTTTCTTTTGTAGGATTCCATAAGGCAATCAATGGTGTCCGGTGAATGCTGTTCTTTCCATAGCTTTAGGAAGGGCTTCGCTCCTACATGGACAGTGATGATAGTATCTCCACAGGATTGATGGCATAGCCTGGTCCATTCTGTTCTTCTACCCCAGCCTGTTCATGATTTTTAAGATATATAAATTTTTTCTTTTACTAATTTTCTTTTGATCCTGCACATGGCGGTCACAGTTCTAGAAGTCCCTTCAAAGTTCAGCTTTCCAACTCCAATTAATCATGCTATTGTTCTCTTCTTTTTTAATTAAACCACGTGGTTTGCAAAACGAAAATCTTTTCCATAACTTTTCTTTTCTTTGTTTTTTTTTATCTATGCTCAGGAATTTCAATTTTACCTTGAGATCTACACTCGACCCTTCATTGTCTTTTATTTTTAACATTTTGTTTTATTAATTAAAATGGCTTTGTCTCGAGATAGCGATCTGCAACTTTTCTGGTCCTTTCTTTGCAATTAATTTATCTTTTATAATTTGTAAAATCTTTCCTTTAGTCGACCATCTTGGAATATTTCTTTTTAAATTAAAATAGCTTTATTTCTTTTACGAAACTATTACATTTACTCACTCATGCAGCAATATAAACATGAGTATAAATAAATATCAGAGCACAAACCATATAATCCCCCGTCCCTCTTATGTTTCAATCTGTTTTTTATTTACTTACTTAAAATATATATGTACACCCGCATACAAGACCACAACGAGAAAGAAAAATAACAATTTACTTAATATTACACTTGATTTAATTATATATGTATGCTCGGTGGTATTGCACTATGACTTAGAACAGGGTTTGGAATCATCCCTGTTATAATACCACCCCCTTCGAAAGCCTTTAAATACCGTTTTAGTATTTAAATGTCTCACTCCTAAAACCCCAAAATAATTCTACTTATTCTAAAAAAAAAAATACGCATCTTCTTGAATCGACTTGCCTTGCCTCTTTTTCCCTTTCTTTCTGCAACTTTACCAAAGAGTAAAACGATCAACAACCCTGCGATACACAATGAATCCGACCACCACTCACGCGCACACTGCCTGTGATGCACACCGTATAGCTAACCCCATTCTGTCTGTATTCACACGACCCCGAAAAAAAAACCTTTTTATTTAAAAAAAAAACTATTATTATTATTTTTTTTTTTATTAAAAGAAGGACTTTTTTAACTATACTCTGCTGCTTCTGAGTCTTAGGAGTGTAGATAGTTGGAATGATACCTGGCTCTTATTTTTGAGCCTTCAGGTTCTGTATGGGTTGCCTTCTACCTTCTGTATGGGTTGCCCTCTACCTTGCTCACTCCTGGAGTCTTACAGGTGGGACTGTATGTAATTGCCATGCTCACTTTGGAGTCTTGTCGGCTTGAATAAACAGACTTTTAGCGCCTGCATCCTACATTATAGGTCGACCATGTCAGAAATAGCAGCAGCCAGACACAGCGCACAACACATAATGTGATCGATCCAGCAGCCAAACTCACCATCCACTGACAGAATTACGAGACCGCTTCACTAACTCTCTAAGCTTACACGCACAAAACAAAAGAAAAAAAAATGCTACTTTTCTCTTCTACTCAATTTCATATAAAATCCCATGTAATAATATTATAAATGTTAACCCACCACCTAGTAATAATACTATAAACAAAATAAATAAAAAAAAACTTTCAAAATCAGCGTCCATTTTTGTGATTTGTTTATTTGCCCTCTTTTGGCATTGGTGAATTTGAATACTTTCCTTGACCATAATTTAGCTTGCTCAGCGGTCTCCGCTCTTCACAATCATACTGCCATTTTGGTCGGGTACTACTATCTTCTCTTTTGGGATCCGGTGGGTTCCAATCTGACGTCTGTTCCAATCTGACGTCTCGTGCTCCATGAGGCTCTTTTTCTCGATCCATCGGTCTGTCATAATCATAGGCACTCATATCTATTGCCTCTAGCACCTCGGCCGTTTCCTCAATCGATGCTTTTCTCATCCCAAACATAATTTGTTCCACTTTCATCAGAAGATTATGCCTTACGATTCATACAATGTTACTTTCAGTTAAGTTGCATGCGTCTAATGTCTGCAGCTTCGCCACCTGCCGATAAAAGAATTGGGAATAGCTTTCTTGGCCCCCTTCCCTATATTTCTCTTGCATAACCTGATATCTGGTTAACTCCTGGCGATCCTCAGACCAAAAAATACCCCTCACTTTTTTCCGATATTCTTCGAAAGTTGTGGGATGTTGCAACATCGAATCCCACCAGATCTGCACGTTTTCAGTTAAATGGGTAGACGCTATCGCAATTTTGCTTTCGTCATCCATCGGATAGATACTGAAGTATCTCCTCAAGCTCTGCAGGTGCTCTACGGGAGCTTCTCCCATTTGGCCGGAGAATGGCCGAATCTTTAGAAATTGGCTGACGATGGCCTGCACAGTTACGTATTTCGTATTAGTTTCCCAGGTTCCTGCTACCGTTACCTTATCTCCCTGTTTTTCTTTCTCTTCACACTCTGATTTTTTTCTACTCTCTTTTCACTAGACTTCTCGTCTTTATCTAAAATTTCTTCCTCTACTGGCTCTTCCTCGCTCTCTTTCCTTATACACTTATCTGCTTTCCCTTCTAATTTCCGTTCTATCTCTTGAAACCTTTTTTCAATCCTTTCCTCTAATTCCTGAAATCTCCTGTCTATTCTTTCCATAATAATTTCGATCATACTCCATTCTCTTTCCTTTTCTTCCTTCTGCTGATCCATTTTTTTCTTTGATCTTGTTATCATTCGCTTTCTTTTACTCTATTTTTAGATATTTATCACTATTTCTAATAATGATTAATTATAATGATTTTGTATTACTATTTCATATCAGATGCACCAGACCTGCTCTCCATCCCCGAAGTACTGTGTCCTCTGTCTAATTTTTCTATCTAGCCCTTTTCAACTCTATTCTTTAATCTCTTTCTTTATTTTTCACTGAGACGATTAGTATTTCCTTGTTACTTTGCCTATCAAACCAAAATATTAACTTATTCAAAATGAATCCACCAATTTCTAGCACTAGCTGTATATTATAATATGCCCTTTCATGAGTAAAATTGTTCCACAAATATTAATCTCATAATCGCATACACATATATGAAACGGATCGACAAAAAAAAATAAATTCAGATGTATTGTTTAGATGTATATATATCAGAGTTCATATAAACGTAGTCAATACAATGCTTTCTAAAGTTAATCACTCTCAATTATATCAAATTAAAAATTACGAAAGTTTTATTTATTCACTTTTGTAAATGTCAAAAGCAGTTGAATATTTAATATAATAAGAAAAATCCTAAACAGAAAATAAAACTCGAATATATAATATTATTTCACTGCGAATCAAACAACAAAATTTCCATGGATTGTTCAATACCTACACATATATACTAAAATATTAATTCGCATGTGATTTTAACCTAATTAATTTCAATATAGATAAAGTAAAATTACCAGCAATAATTCATCTACACAAGCTATATTTTATAGCTCTTATACTGTATTTCTTTCCTTTTTTTTATATAAAACCATATAAAGTAAAACTCCATAGTAAACTGTCTTATCTAACTTATATTCTATCCCCCTCCCCTACTTTCCACTCTTCGAAAGCTCCTTCGTTGGTGCGCCATTGTAACGGTTTGTACCCGGCGTAACACGTATATAGGTGGTATACGTTTATTACGTATTTCAAATCTAAGTTTCTGCTCTTTTTATTTAACGAAAATTATAATGCGAACACATATATATGTAGTTGGTTCTGCAATGTACTCTAATTACTCTCCCAGCATATTTATGGACATCAATTCGACTCCAAGCGCCAATCTTACTTACGAATAAATAAGAATTATGCTGGGAGAGGATGAGTATCTATTTCTGGTGATTAGAGCTTGTACCTCTGGCTAGCTCACTCAGGGGTAGTAGTCGTTGACTGTGGGAAAGAGGTGGAGGGAACATATAAAATGCGCATGGAGCACATGAACAATTCGTTTTGCTTTCTTACTTTTGTTCTTAATGCTATTCTAAGAAATTAACACTATCACACACAATTATATTTATAACACTACTTAATATTTATTGATACAAAGAAAATAATAAAAACCCAATAGAACCCCGTAATTGGATATTGGTTTGTGCCCGAATACTTAAATGACCCGCATGTAAATACACACTCGCATAAGTTCATAAATGTAACACACAAAACATATATATCATAGCATGAAAAATAACTGCAATCAGACATTGTCTATTTAGGCATATAGTTATATAGGGCGTTATTTCAACTGTCTCTTTATTTACTTTTAACCCTTTTACGCATTATTTTACTGAGATATGTTCTCATTCAAGAGGTTACTGTCATTTATGAAAATATTTGAGTTACCTACTTTATCTCATCCGGGTGTATATTAATGGTAATTTTCCACTGGCTTCGTGCTGCGATGTTATGAGTAAATGATTTCTTTCTTTTGTAGGATTCCGTAAGGCAATCAATGCCGTCCAGTGAATGCTGTTCTTTCCATAGCTTTAGGAAGGGCTTCGCTCCTACATGGACAGTGACGATAGTATCTCCACAGGATTGATGGCATAGCCTGGTCCGTTCTGTTCTTCTACCCCAGCCTGTTCATGATTTTTAAGATATATAAATTTTTTCTTTTACTAATTTTCTTTTGATCCTGCACATGGCGGTCACAGTTCTAGAAGTCCCTTCAAAGTTCAGCTTTCCAACTCCAATTAATCATGCTATTGTTCTCTTCTTTTTTAATTAAACCACGTGGTTTGCAAAATGAAAATCTTTTCCATAACTTTTCTTTTCTTTGTTTTTTTTTATCTATGCTCAGGAATTTCAATTTTACCTTGAGATCTACACTCGACCGTTCATTGTCTTTTATTTTTAACATTTTATTTTATTAATTAAAATGGCTTTGTCTCGAGATAGCGATCTGCAACTTTTCGGGTTCTTTCTTTGCAATTAATTTATCTTTTATAATTTGTAAAATCCTTCCTTTAGTCGACCATCTTGGAATATTTCTTTTTAAATTAAAATAGCTTTATTCCTTTTACGAAACTATTACATTTACTCACTCATGCAGCAATATAAACATGAGTATAAATAAATATCAGAGCACAAACCATATAATCCCCTATCCCTCTTATGTTTCAATCTGTTTTTTATTTACTTACTTAAAATATATATATATACACCCGCATACAAGACCACAACGAGAAAGAAAAATAACAATTTACTTAATATTACATTTGATTTAATTATATAAGTATGCTCGGTGGTATCGCCCTATGACTTAGAACAGGGTTTGAAATCAGCCGTTATAATATAATAAGCACATATTGTTATTTATAAGACAGCGATATTCAGTTTTTTTTTTTAAGTGTCATAGCATCGGACGGGACGCGAACCCGCAACCCAGGAAACTGCCTGCAAGTGCAAGGCAGTCGCGCTGACCTCTTGACCACCAATGCAAGACAGCGATATTCAGTTTTATTGTTTTATTTTTGACTTATTGCAAATAATGCTTGTATTTTAGGATAGTTTGAAATGATGATTTTACTTGTTTTCTATTCATTCTAAATGTTATTGGAATTTATGAGGTTACCACAAAGATTATTATTGTTTTATTGAATTAAATGTTAAGTTGTTATGTTAGATTGTTATTCATTGATTGGTATTCAGTTTAGTTTATTATTTTCATTCTGTTACAAATCACACTACAATTCACAGGAATTATTAAATTAGGATTGTTCTTTTTTGGTTCATATTTTTATTTTGTTACAAATGATGACTAACAATTTGATTATATTTTCATTCAAATTATATTAAAGTTTTCATTTCCCATGGTCATTATAGCTATTCAGTTACAAATGATTTCCAAATCTGTGAGGCATTAAAAGAAGAGCATATCCTCATTTTTATTTTGTTACAAATGGCAACATAATTTACGGGCATTATCAAACCAGAATCATTCTTTCATGGACACATGTTTATTCTGTTACAATATATATATATATATTCAGTTAAACCCCTGTATATCTGTTGTATTTGGTTACAAAACTCTTTATTAGATAATGTAGATTCATAGATATCATTGAATACTACATAAATAAAATCATATAAAAAGCACACACAACTTTAGATATTTTAACATATACATGTAATTGTTATGAATATTGTTAATGGGTTAAAAATTATGTACAGGCATTCCCCTAGTTACGAACCCTCAAGTTATAAACGTTTCACTATTATGTAATCGCTTTTGGACTGCAGATCTTTATCTATGTGCATACTTTGATGTATAATTAGTGCTAAATACTGTAGAAAGAAATGGGTATTCAAAAGTGTATAGTATTTTAGTACTTTAATAATTAAAAAATTCCTTTTAGTAATTAATGCTTCAAATTTACAGTATGTGATAAAAAAAACTATTGGCATACATTTGTAATTGAATTTTTTCTAAAGAAAGATAAATTTTGGAATTTAGAAAATAAGTAAAAGTATATTTTAGAGAACAATAAGAACTTATATAAAATCCAGTAAATCTTTCCATCTCTCTGATATTAATTACTTTTATTTTTAGCATCATCGCAGATTGTCTTGAACAGAATCGTCTTAATTAGTGCTTGTTTTTAAAAAGTATACACTGTATATATTTCTGTTTTGGTGAATTTTTTTCATTCTTATTAATTAAAAACATGAGTGAGAAACAAAAAAACAGCAGTTTTGATATAACCAAAAAGAAATCAAGGTCTCACAAATCCCAAACAGTCAAGACAAAAATGAATATAATTAAATGTTATGAAAATGGTGATTCTTTTGCCTCAATAGCACATTCATGTAATTTAACCTGATCATTAATATATACAATTGTGAAACACAAGAACAAATTAAGGAATATGTTAAAAATTGTGGAAATATTTCTTCAGAGTTTGTTTCAAAAAGACATGGCAGAATAATGAATGAAATGGAGAAATCTTTGGCTTTATGGATTGAAGATCAACATCAAAAATACATCCCAGTGAGTTTATCAATTATTCAAGCTAAGGCTCTTAGTTTGCATGAAGATTGGAAGAAAGAATTAAAAGAAAATTCTGCTGATGAATTTATAGCAAGCAATGGCTGGTTTCACAAATTTAAAATGAGATATTCTTTACATAATATTAAATGTACTGGGAAGGTGGCAGTGCAGATAAGAAAGCTGCCAGTGAATTTATTTCCACTTTCTCTAATATCATTAAAGATGGAGCTTATTTTCCATGTCTAGTCTTCAATATAGATGAGACAGGATTATTTTGGAAAAAGATGTCTGCACATATATATTTAGTAAAGGAAGAATCAGTTGCACCTGGGCATAAACTTTCTAAAAACAGATTAACATTGCTTCTTGGAGGTAATTTAGCTGGTGATTTTAAATTGAAGCCGATGCTAATGTATCAGATGGAAAATCCTACAGCATTGAAAGAAAAAGATAAAAGAATGCTTCCAGTCATTTGGAAATCAAATACTAAAACCTGGGTTACTGCATAGCTTTTTCAAGAGTGGTTCTCACATCATTTTGTGCCTTTTGTTAGGCAATATTATAGGGAGAATGCTATTGCTCTTAGACAATTCTCCTGATCATCCAAAATCCCTGTAAAATTTATATTCAGAAGTTAATGTTGTGTTTATCCCTCCCAATAGCACAAGTGAAATACAACCTATGGACCAAGAAAAGTTATAATATATAGAAATGCAATAAATATTGTGAATGTGTGGGCTGAAATAAAAGAGAGTCAATAATGAAAGGTTATTGGAAAAAAATATATCCACAAATGATGAATGCTTCTATGGACATTGAAGAAACTCCTGAAGATATCATAACTGAAATAGTCACTGTAATGAATGAATTAAATTTAGGATATCACTGATGAAGATATTGATGAAGATTTGATTAAACTACAAGAGTTGAATGAAATACAAAATGAAGAAGAATCTGATAATGAATTTATTGTTAAGAGTTTGACAATCAAGAATATGAATGAAGCTTTCATGTATCTTGACAAATTTTTGACCAGCATGGAAGAATGTGATCCCAGTGGAAAGCATATATCTCCTGTAGGAAAGGCAATAGAAAAGGACACAGAATGTTACAGAATTCTTTATCAAGAGAAGAAAAAGAATACAATTCAATTAACTCTTGATAAATTTGTAAACAAAACTCCAGATGCTAATCAATAAAAAATAAATACTGTATTTTGAAAACCCTTTTTGGTGTTTTTTTTACATACCTCTACTTTCAAACAGTATCAACTTCCAAACACACGTCAGGAACCAATTAAATTTGTAACTAGGGGACTGCCTGTATATGACAAAATGCTGAAACATTCCAGCTTCAAAATTTGATTATCATTTTTGTATAGATGCTCTGATGTTTCCAAGTTATTCATCTGTCAAATGAGAATTTTATGAAATGCATGTTATATAGTGAGACATTGTCCTGGAAAATTTTACTCTATATTAGCTGATTTTAAGCTTTGGAGGAGTGCATTACAAGTCTGAATGATTTAATTGATTATTGATAATTAATCAGGCATATTAATATATTTATTATATACATATTTTTTACAATGTTATATTTCAATTCCATTGGATGTTTTAATGTGGATGAAAATTATCTTTATTTTGTGTGAAGTAGGAATTTTGAAGCAATTCCTGGGTTAAATACTGTACATGTGTACTATTAATAGCTAAAATATTTAAATTCTAAAATCAACTTGATTGTTTTAAGGTATATAAAATAGACATGTCTGATTATTGTTTCTGTATGATGTTGTAGTATTTTAAGTCTCTAGTTGATGAGCATTGATCATGAAATGCATGTATAATAGAGAGATTGATCTGGGAAATTGAAAGTGATTTATAACAAACTTTAGAGGAGCATCACAAATGTAAATCTGAAAAATTTATTGGTTATGTAAATGTAAATACTTTTGATACCTACATTATTTAAAAATTATTACATGATACACATTCCTAATAATTAATAAAATATAGAATATTATTATACTGTATTTAGAATAAAAACAAAATCTGTTGGAAACATTTTTTTTTGTTAATGATTTGTTTATTTCTGTTTATTACTGATTAATGAACAATCAATAGACTTTAAAAATAAAATAAAATAGAGATGTCTAAGCTTCATTTAATCATGAAAAAATTAAACAAATCCACCATACTACATTAGTAAACTATAGAGTAGATTAGACTAGGGGTTTTCAACTCTTGGTCCACAGACCGGTGCCGGGCCTCAGTAACAAAATAATATTTTAAACTTTTAATTAATATAAACAATTTTTATTTATTTTTTCATCTCATTTTTACCCAATTAAAAAAAAAAGAAACAGAACGAAAACAAAATCTAATCAATCATACATAAATTAATTTGTTTTTCTAGTTATCACAGATGTTTATGGGGGAGGGGGTAGAATTAAATTTTTTATTACTTTTCTAAAAAAATTCAAAATTAAAAAAAGTTTTTCATTATACAAACTCCATATATATATAACTTCATCTTGTATATTTAACATTGTTGCTTTGATCAGTTATAACAATTTTGCTCATCTAAGGCTAAGCAGTTTACATCTTTAAGAAAATTTATCTATAGACTTCTGCCTGTCCGTGAAACCTTATCCTTATTTTTACCGGTCCGCAGGTGTGAAAAGGTTGAAGACCACTGGATTAGACCATGTTATGCTTTTCGATGTAAACACAATTAAGTTTGTTATGTGTTAAGCAAATCTAACTTTATTTACATGGAAAAGCATAATAATAGATGATCCACTTTATTCTTTAATTAGCTGATATGTTTAATTCTTTCAGAATGAGATGGAATTTAGTCATTTCCACTCCATTTATTTAATGCTATTCAAAGATAATTTTTATCATCATAATCAAATTTACCTACAGCATTTTTATTTTTCAATTGTTTACCAATTCTAGCATTAAGATCTTCCATGACAATTTTAAAATATTGTTTGGGCTGATCAAAAACCCTTTGTACATTCATATAAAATTTCATCCTTGACTTGTTCATCACAATGAGAACTTTTTGACACATAAACCTGAATTATCTGTATTTAATATCTGCTATTAAGTTGAATAACTAATCTTGCCACTCTGTCCAATACAACATCAATCTCCACAATGTTGTTCTTCCATTTTTTGTTTATAATGAATCCTACTCTACTTAAACTTCCAATGTTTGTGCCTTTGCAGTATAGTACATATCCACTTATTAAATTAATTGTCACTTTACCTTTTTTTTTAACTTTGCATAGACCAATAATGTCCCATTTTATATTAAATAGTTCTTTCAATTCTTGCAATCTTCTTTCACTTGCAAGTACCTAAATAAAAGGTCATCATCATCAAGAGATTTTTAGTACCCTCTGCCTTTGGCCACAAACCCCTGCCTTGGCTGGCAACATTACAGCCTCCTGGGAATAAGGGGCATTATTTATTTTTGTCTGGCATGATTGTAAATATCTATTAGAAAAAAAAAAAATCATTCACACCCACTATTCATTCTGCTTTTAAGAAAACCACTGATATTTCAGTTAACAGCTATCAGGCAACTGAGAAGAAAGACCATGATGTTTTTTGATCTTAAATTCACATTGTAAAGAGCCAATGAAATCACCAAACTGGCTAATGCATGTTGGTAAGAAGCCCATTCATATTTGTGTACTACAAACATAGTAATAACAGTTGTAATAAAAGATCATATTGAATGGACATTAGGAAATTGCCCTGCTCAGTTCCTTTAAAGCCTTCAAGAAGAATCAGAGTCCTGAAAGTTAACAGTAAATTTTTTGCTGCAGAAAAAGAGAACCTTTATATTATAAATTCTTTTTTTAACAAAAATGTTAAAAGCAGATGGACATATGGAAGCATCCAAATGAAGGTGCAGCAGAATTATATTATATTTTATCTAAAAGAAACATTCCAATGAATTTAAATTAGAACTTGCAAATTGTTTTCAAATATTACCAGATTTTGAACATGATTCAGATTTGAATGAAATCAATAGGAAGGTAACTGATATACTTTTTAAAATTGTAACAATGATAGCTGGTATAAAAAAAGCAGCAATTGACTAGAAAAATTTCTACTAATACAAGACATTTATAGAGAAAAGAAGGAATATGAAACTATATAAAAATGGTGCATTAAGTTGAATTGAATATCTCAAATTTTGTAAAATGGTGCAATAAAGAATTGATAATGATATAAGAAAGTATAATTATGAAGTAATAAAGAAAGTTATAGAAGAGAATAAATCTCAGGAGTGTAATTGACATTTTGCTATTGGCAGAAAACTTATTCCTACAATAAGAAAAAAAGCTAGAATTATTATTAAAAAGAGAGATGACATCATGAAATCTGTAGAAGAGTTCTATTACGAATTTCCTAGCAATAAAGAACAATGAAAAGTACCTTCTATAACTACTATATCTTCTGAATTTCCCAGGATATTAAATGAAAAAGTGAGATATGTAATTAAATTTGTGAAGAAGGGAAAAGCTCTAGATAATGATGGAAATTATAGTTGATATTTCAAAAGAAGCAGGTGAAAAAAATAGAATTTTTTTTGGCAAAGTTATATATCAAATGTCTTAATGATAAAGACATAGTACTTGATTGGAAGAATGTAGTATTAATATTTAAAAAAGATGATAAAGAATATATTAGAAATTAGACATATCAGTTTTATACAAAATTTTTACCAAAATAATTATAACTCATTTACAGCGAACTTTGGATTTTAACCAACCAACCAACCAACCAAAAAAAAAAAAAAAGCTAGATTTAAAAGTGATTTTAGTACAGTGGAATCCAAGTATTGAGAGAAGTTATCGAAAGGATCAATGAGTATGAGTTGCCATTAATTATGCTTTGGATTTGTTGACTATGAAATGGCATTTGATTCTATAAGCATTTGTTCAGTGATTAAAGCATTGGATCAACAAGATGTCGACCCAGGATAATGTCAATTTTTGGAGAATATTTATAAAATGAAATAGCAACAATTAAATTACATAATGATACTAAAATGATTAACATTGAGAAGGGTGTACAACAAGGTGACCCCATATCTCCAAAACTTTTTACAGCAGTTTTGTAAGAAGTATTTTGTAGATTAAAATGAAAAGTTAAGGGAATAAAAGTAAATGGAGATTATTTAGGTCATCTACATTTTGCAAATGATGTAGCTGTTTTTGCAAATAATACTGGAGAGCGTTACGAAATGTTGCAAGAGTTATCAGACGAAAGTAAGAAAGTATAATTAAAGGTAAATGTTAAAAAGCCTAAAGTAATGTTCAATAGATTTTCTGAAAAGAAGAAAAGAAGGATTGATAATGATGAGTTAGAAGAAGTTAACAACTACAAATACCTTTGTCAGATTATTATCACTGATGGAAACATAATAATCATAGAATTAAACTCGATTGGAATGCTTTTCATAGAAATAATATTAAAAAGAAATATGTCTATGTGTTTGAAAAGAAAGCTTTTTAATAAATGTGTTACCAGTTGTTACTGATCTGAGACTTAGACACTTAACAAAAGAGTAATACAAAGACTTCAGACCACTCAAAGAAGTATGGAGAGATGCATGTTAGGAATAACAGAAAAAGATTGAAAATGAAATGCATGGGTGAAAGAATAAACAGGTGTTATCATTGAAAGAATTGAGTTGGGCTGGACATATAGCTAGAAGAAATGATAATAGATGGACACTTGAAATCTTAAACTGGATTCCAAGAGATTTAAAAGACATACAAAGAGGTCACATATAAGATGGATGGATGAAATAAGAATGTGTTGGTGTGATGTGGAGAGGAAGCTGGAGATTGGAGATGTATTGAACTTGGAGAGATCTTTAGCCTGCAGTGGATTGATAATGGTTGAAAATGATGATAATGATTCAAAGTTAATATTATTATCATCATCATCATCATCATAATCATCAATGCAGGATTATTAAAAATAAAGTGCAGACTTTATTCTATATATAATTAGATATGACTTCATGATTGGTAATACCATATTGATATCTAGATGTTAATATTAATTCCACTCTCAAATTTCAATACATTTATCAAACTTAACTATTTATATAAAAAAATGCAAGAATAGATAGTCCACCTATTGTTTAGTTTGCTAACATAATGTGATAGATTTAATTTTTTCATGGTAAATGGAGCTTAGTCATCTCTTCTTCATATTTATATACATTTGATGTTATGAGAAGTTATAATTTAATATTTCTTTAAAAAAAATTGAATACACTATGGTATTGTTCGCAATAAGATACTACAAGTCATATAAAAAAGTTTTTTTTTTTTATTGTTAAATTTTTTTCCTCCCAATATTATTAACGATGAGTTTAAACAAATATTTTTAAATCAAAGTAAAGTTAAAAATTTAGAAATGAAAGGAAAAAATGCAGGTTTTTTTAAAAATATCTATATATAAATGGTTTTTATTTTTTTATATTTTAAATTAGCTTCTATGAAGAGTTTAAACAAAATAAACTTACAATTGATGCAATATCACTAATAATTTTTTGAAAAAAAAAAAAACTATACTTAAGCACTTTAAATAGATTAGGGTTCTGAAGAATGTATGATTTATATAATATAGAAATCATACAGCATATGCCTTAATAAGTTTCAAACTGTGACCCCACATCAAACAAATGAATAATTAGTAGGCTTTAATTATCAATTAAGTTCACTTAATTCAAATTATCAGTTTCACTTTTCAAAGCTCTCTGATCTCTAGACATGATTATAATTTTTTTTTTATCAAACATAAACAATTCTTCTTATACAATGCTTGAGCTATTGTATTTGTTTTCTGTGGTATATATTTTAATTAAATTTAAAGATGAAATATGTAATTTATATATTGGATTATTTCCATAATTGAAAAGCAATTGCAAGAGCACAAACTGGTAATTAGAAGAGAGAAAACAGATATGTCTATGGTAGCAGACTATATATGTACCATAATCTTCAATACTTTCTCTTCCTCTTTTCTTCTTTATTTTTGCTTTTTTTATATAACATATAATAATAACATTCCACTCTTCTTACACTTTAAAGCAAAATATATTTATTAATTTTACAGTTTTGACTGTTCCTAGCAGTATTCATCAGATCTACAAAATTTAAACATATCAAGACAAACATATTTCATACATGTATCTATTATAATGTTACAATTTAACCAACTTACTATTGTATAACTTTTAAATTCTATTTTACCCTTTATTTTTTTATTTTTATTCTTAATTGTTATCATATTTATATTTATTCATCTTTTACCCCTGCCATAATTTTATAAATTCAATGTAGTATTTATGAAACCTTTTTTATATTACTATATTCATATATTTAACCTTATTTTACATTTAACTTATTTTAATTTTTTATGATCTTATTCCATTCCTTAATTCCATTTTATCCATATTTTATTCCTGTTTCTTTCATTTATTTAATTTTTATAAAATTATTTTTATTCTTATATGTATTTTTATTTCTTACCTTATTATCTACCTTTACTCTCCTTCCTCCACCATTTTCTATCCCATCATATGTCCTACATGTGATGTGATGTATTATGGTTTCTCCTTAAACAAAGTCAAGAATATCTCAGCAATTATGCCCAGATAAACCTGTTAGCCACTTTCTTTTACATTCCCCACTCTAAATTTACCCATAATCTGCTCTATCCCATTTCCACAACATAATTTTTGTCAACTCTATAACCTTTATATCTAAATCCCCCTTATCTTTTCCCAAACCCAGCATAAAAACCAATAATTCACTTTCTGTATAATCACTCTTTTCATATTTATTTTCCCACAACTTCATTATATGTACCCTTTCTGTTTTCAAACATTTACTTTCAATTAACAAATGCCTAATATTTTCAATTCCTTCCTTACATAATTTACAAAATAAATCACCATATTTTTCCATTTACATGTATATTCTTTTGTAGCTAAAGATCCTGTTCGAGCCTTAAACAATAAACTACTTTCCTTACTATTATCATATATTAACTCACACCTAACTCTTTTTACTCTCCATACTATTTCTCCATCTCTCTAACTCCCTAGTCTTTATTAATAAATTTATTCTTTTATCCCATTCCTTATTACTATAACACTCAATAATCCTCTTAACACAATCATCCCATCTTTTGTACAAATATACTGATATAAATTCTTTATCCAAATCTTTTGCATACCGCATTACCTTTCTCACCCATCTTGTTACCTGCCCTTTACTCATAACCCAATTAAATACTATTTTAGCTATTCTTTTATTATCCATAAACTGCAATCTACCAAACATTTTCATTTTACTTTTTGCATCTCTCATATGAAAACTTGATCATCCCATTTCTCCTTGAATTGCCTCCCTTGCTGTCCATACTTCTGCATCCAATGCATGTCTTCCTACTTCCCTTTGAGCTTTTTCTAAATAATCTAATATCTTTTTACTAACATATAATGCATCATTACCATATGTTAACCCTGCTACTGCAACTCCTTTCCATATAATTCTAGCTACATCATATTTATTATATGAAAATACTGTTAATTTCTTTATCAATCCCTTTCTTTTCTTTGCTTCATTTATCAATTTTTTCTCCCATTCATCCAAATAATTTTTCTGATTACTTAAAATAATTCCCAAATAACTATATCTATTCACCACACTTAACTTAATATCTCCCAATAAAAATTCTACATCTTCTCTTTCCTTAGTATTAACCATCATTATATTTGATTTTTCTTCACTAAATTTAATCCCCATCTCTTTACCCACCCTTGCACATGTCCTCAACATAACTTCCATATCTTCTCTTTTTTCTGCACACAAAAATATATCATCCACAAAAAAAAAAGACCTGACAAAATATATACTCCCTTACTACCTATTAACGGTATCTCTATCCCTCTTCCTAATCTTTCTATTGCTCTTTCCATTTCACTCCAAAACATAAACAAAATAGGTGACATAGGACATCTTTGCCTTAGTCCCACACCATTTTTAACTTTAATTGATTCTATATTCTCTAATTGATATATATAATAATTATTTTCATATAATTTCTTAATAATATCTATTAAAGCTTCATCCATTCCCAAATTTGCTAAACTTATCCATAATCTATTTCTATTTACTCTATCATATGCCTTCTCTATATCTATAACACTCAAATATAACTGTTTATCTGCATTCCTACTCATATCCATAAGTTGTGTAACTACAAATAAACTATCTCATATACATCTATCTAATGTAAAACCTCCTTGCATTTCACCCACTACATTATTCCCTTCCATCCATTTTACAACTTTATTAGCCACCATATACGAGAAAACTTTATATAAAACTGATGTTATCGCTATCGGTCTATAATTATTCAACTTTCTATGATCCTTACCCTTTCCTTTAAATAATAATCTTACTCTTGTATTACTCCATCTACTTGGGAAAACTCTATTTTGTGCCATTTTATTAAAACAGGATAATAACTTTACTTTTGTCCTATATCCTAAATTCATTACCATCTCTGCTGCCCATCCATCTAAACCTTTTGCCTTCCCACTTTTCAATTTCTTCTCTACCTCATTTAGTTCATTTTCTGAAAAGCTAATATTCCCATTACTATATTCTTTCATATTTTCTAACATTCTATCATTCACATCTAACATCTTTTCTATATTCATTACATAACTATTTAAGATTCTCTCTAAATCTTCTCTAGAACTACACTCAGTTCCCTCATCATCTAGTAATACTAACTCTCTCCCCTACATTTCTCCTTTTAATATAATTCCAAATTTTTTTACTTCCATCTCTTCCACTTTTATTAATATCCTCCAACAATTTACTATTCAATTTCATTCTCTCTCTATAAATATCTATTTTAGCCAACTTCTTTTTTTCTAAGTACTTTTCCCATTTAGCATTAATATCTTTTTCACTTTCCTTATTCTTAATAGCACACTTGTATTTTTTACATGATTCTTTTACACTTTTACTAATTTTAATTTTGTTATTACTTTTATTCTTTTCAATATTCTCACCTAAAACCCTATTTGCAACTTTTTCTACTTCCTTACACCAATCCTTATACTCATCCCCAATCCACTCTTCCATTATTTCTTCAACTTGTATTTTATACTCTTCCAACTTATTCTTATCATTCACTCTCCATCCACATCTTTCACTATTATTTCTACTTTTATTTCTATTCTCCATCACATTACTAACCATTTCAATTACAATGAAATTATGATCACTAGTGCATACTTTTTCTTCATTATCAAATACCTTAATTTTCCGTATTTTTTTTATTCCCTCTTTCTCTACCAATACATAATCTATTGTGTGAAATATATTATTTCTGGACCATGTGTATTGTCCCTCATTCTTTTTAACTATATACAGCTCCCTCTATTATCTATTATACAAACTACTTATTAATTTTTTTATTAGTTTTCACTGTTTATTTTTTTATGCTAAGATAGTTTTTAAACCCCCTACACTATTAATACTTGGATTAATCTTTTTTAAAATTGCCTTCCTTATTTTTCTATCCTCCTACTACTTGCATAACTTATCATTCTAATATTCTCTTTTTCTAGGTTATAACCTGTCTCCATAAAATGCATATATACTGGTGATCCACTATCATATTTGTTGTTTTAACCTAGTATATATTGAATTTTTCGTTTCACCAACATATTTATTTGTAATCTCTCTATCCTTACATTTTCTGCATTCTATCTCATAAACCCTATTTATATTTTTCTTTTCCCTACGTATATACCTATTATCTAAAATATCCATTACATTTTTCTTCTTTTTATTCACTACTTATATTTAATATCATTTTTAAATTCTTTATTAATTTTTCTAATATTATTATTAATTCCCCTTACTATACTACTATCATTGACTTTTATTCCTATGTATTCCTTCTTTTTTTTTCCCCCTTTTCCTTTCCCTCTTTTTTATGTAATTCTTCTATCTTTTTTATATTCTTTTTTATTATCTTTTCTGGATATTCATTTTTCTTAAAATCTTCCTTTATTCTATTTATTTCCTTATCATATTTTGCTCTATATACCTTAGAACTTATAGCACTAATTTTGTACTTTATAACCATATTAGAACACCAATTCACTGCATTTGTAATACCCATTTTTCTATATACTCCTGTTGTTACTTCATATCTTTTCTCATTATACTCCTTCTTTATCATTATATCAAGATATGCCAATTTATTATCTTTCTCCCATTCTGTTGTAAAATGTATCTTATCTATTTTATTTATTTTATCTATAAATCTTTTTATTTATCATTCACCTCTATTAAATATTAACAGAAAATTAGATATAAGAATAAGTTTTTAATATGCAATGCATTAAAATTAATAGTACATTCAGTGAATATTAATAAATATTAATTTAATTTTTTATTTATAAATAAACAAATGTTAAAATTATAATTATAAATTATTATTATTTAAATATTTGTTAAACATTCTAGCAGCTTATATTTTAATAATTTGGGAGGTGTATAATGGAGGTGGGAAATGATGGTGTATGAAAATAGTTAATTTGGCAAAAAACTTAGAACTAAGAATGATGAAAAATTATTGGTAAAACTATATAGTAAAATAATTATTTTTATTAGTGTGTGAACTGGCCTTAATTAGTGTTTGAATTGGTCTAATTAGTAAATAATTATTTTCTTGCTAGTTTATAGAAGTTGTATATTTATCAGGATCTCTTCAGATCTACAATGTTATGAAATGATTTTGCTGGAAAAATTCCCAATGTTCTTGGATAATGGATTAGATCTTTTAATAATTTGTTGCAGACTATTGTGTTTATTAAATTTGAATATAAGCAATACTATATATATATATATAATCAAAATTGGAAAGAATATATACAAGATTTCTATAAATTTGGTTAACAATTGGCTAATTAAAAAATGAATGGAAAATGATATAAAATGACATATAATTATTAAAAAAAAAATGCATGTAATTTATTTATTGTATTGTTACAATATAGTCAATTATTTTGTAATTACTGGATTTATATATGAGGTTTTTGATTTATTTTAATGATTTATGTGGTTATTGTTTGTTTTAATTCCATTATTGAATACTTTATGTCTGAAATGGTTCATTAATAGATTATTAACATTTGAAAAGAGCACCAAACCATGTGCTGAAAAAAGTTTTTAATGTATAAAAAAATTATTATTGATATTTATATTAGCTGTTGTATAGAATTTATTATTTTCTGATTATCATTTTATTGTATATGTAAAATAATTCTTAATGTTAATACGAGCAGCTCTTTACTCTTATACCATCTCTCATAAGCTTGAGTAATCAGTGATTACCAGATGCAATTAAATTTCCATGCTCAACTTTTTGGCTCTTGTCTTTATCAATAGTGTTCATAATTTAAAGTCAGAACAATTGCTGTTATGCATACAGCAACCATTTTAAAATATATTTTATCTGTCAAACTAAACTTCTGAAATTCAAATTAACCTATTATTGATTTTGAGGTTAATCTGCTTGAACAATTAATTATGTAGGTCTGACTCCAGTTCAAAACATTAAGCTGATTTGAACTTGAGATTTTTGGCATGGCAAATAAAATGATGTTAAAAATAGTTGCTGGATGCACAACTTTATTCCTTCAAACTTTTAAACCTGAGCCTCACTGATAGAAATAAGAGACAGAAACTCAGCCTTGGAAGGAATGGTGATTTAAGTGCATCATAATACTAGAGTAGAGAACTGCTCTTGTCATATATTGTGTGAAATGAGATAAATGATTTATTGCTATCATTAACTCTTAATGCTGTTTAAGCTTTTTCTTTATTGGCAATTAGTAATTTTTATATCATAATAAATTAATAGTTTTTTTTGAATTTTTGAAACAGATATTGTCATAATAAAAGTACTATGATTCTTAAGTATAATTTAGATATAAATTTTGTTAAAATTGTCAAAGTTAAGTGAATGAAAGAATGTCTATCATTTGATTTTCTAAATAACTTAATTCACTGGCATACTTAATTGAATATTTATATTACAGAATAGAATAAATTAAGTTTTTATAGGTTGATTTGTGTTTTTGTTTTCTCACTTTTTCAGTTTATGATTTATTTCAAAAATTAAAATGCTAAAATAACTTGTTTTAAGATGTTGGTTAGCATTAGAAACTTCTACTGACAATTGAATCTATCACTGATATTGATCAAATGTTATTTTTGGTTATGATTACTGTATTTTTTTTTTTCTGCCTTGCTTGGTTTAGTTCAGTCGTGGTTGGATACGAGAACTAAAGATCTATGTATTGCAGCCCAGTTTATTGCTTTTAGTGCTTGAACAACATGATCTCCTCAGTGAGATATCATTTACTTATTTAATTTTTTCCCTTCTAATTATCAGAAAAATTTTCCCAAATAATTAATCCAGAAATTATGAAAACATTTCAGAAAGGAGGCATAACTTTCATGCTTTCATAATATTCAGTACAATTGCTGTGCGTTCATGGACACATCATATGACTGTAGTAGATTATTTTCATATTTTTTGTTAGCCTTATATATGAACAATTAATAGGGTCATTGCTTGGGAAGTCACGTGACATTATAGTACCGAAATGGTATGTTAAGCATAATGGTTTCATTCTAAATAAATATCCCCCCCCCCCAGCTGGTTTAATCCAGGAATCTTTAAATCATCAATAATGCTAATAGTTATGTTAATCTTATTTGATAGATTAGTAAAGAAATGCTTGTAATAAATATAATATCTGTGATGTTGTTATATAAGAAGTTATTTTTTTCTGTCATATCTGTTGTTATGGACAAATGTAACGGGAAGACAAAGCAGCCTTTAATTGCCTTCTAAGAAGAAACATTGAAGAAGATATGATCAAATGTTTTTTTATTATTTTATTTTATTGTATAGGTATGAATAGCTGGAGAAGTAGGAAAAAATTCTAATTTTAATTTAGTATATGCTTTAATCAATGCTGGAACAAATGAGCTTTCAACATATCCCAATTAATATTGATAGCAATATTATAGCTGTTCACATTGAATTAGCATACTTTTTAATTGTGAAATTATCTACATATTTTATATTAACCTTGAATGTTTGCATTTGTAAATAAATAATAATAATAAAATCAATATTCCATAATTTATCTGAATTCAATGGCATTAGGAAGTTTTATTTTATTCAGTCCATCGAATTAGAAAATATAGAATTTGAATACTTTTCTAATTTTTAAAATGAAAAATATTAAATGTTTGTATAATAAAAACTTTTTAATTAATCTATGAAGAATTTCATTAATTGTTCAGGGTTTTTGATATTTTAGAATGTATT
Organism: Epiperipatus broadwayi; assembly: GCA_028023455.1. Taxonomy (NCBI): domain Eukaryota; kingdom Metazoa; phylum Onychophora; class Udeonychophora; order Euonychophora; family Peripatidae; genus Epiperipatus; species Epiperipatus broadwayi. The sequence continues at coordinate 2,455,352 of JAQFVV010012562.1, read as the reverse complement.
AGATTTTATGGAGAATGTTTTTCGTGATTTTTATTTTTAATTTTGTGCTATAGTATATATATATAAATCTTTAAGAAAAGTTAATTATAAATGAGAATTTATAATCTCATTTTTTTTTTTTTTTCAGATTATTCTTTTCTAAATCATCTATCTATAGTGGAATTTGTTAAATTAAGTTGAAGCTTCAGAAATCTAACTTTTCATCAGGGGGAAAAAAGTATTAGAAATAGAGAAAATCAGATGGACATTCTGACATGCTTACTTGGTTTGTATTTAACAAAATTTGATTATGTTGTCAAATTTAATTTTATAATGAACTAAATTTAAAAATTTAATAATTAAAATGTTTTTTTATTTTATTATTATCACTCAACTTTCCATGCTGATTTTGAGATGAATATCATACATAATGAAGATAAATCTTTTTTTTATGACAATAGCTGTACATGTAAGTTTATTCACTTGTAAAAATAAAAAAGTATAAGAAGATAAAGCATGTAAATTGTTTGTGTGTTTATTTTAAATATATATTAAAAAAAGCCTATATTTTTTATATTCTTGTTTTAAAATATATTTATGGTTTGTGATATGTTTATAGATAATATCAAGAGCAGATGAATAGATATCTGAAACTAAAATGGAATTTATTTCTACTGATAGGCCATAAATATTCTGATTTTATATTACCTCATCTTATTTTTGCTGGTTGGTTTCAAGAGAAAAACTGTTTATTGCATTTGGAATCAAAAGTTTTATAACTGATTGATATTGAGTGTTTTTAGTTGTTCAGCTGAATGAAAAATTCTGAATGAATGTATTTATTTCACTAAATTGAAATTTATATAAGTGATAATGTGGAAAAATTAATGATTATGATTCATATTTTCATGATGAATAAAAAAATGTATTCAGAAAGGAAAGTATTACTTAAGAAATATTTTTGCTTCAAAGCTAAAATTACATACCAAATTATACAGCAGAGAAGGCTATAATTTTTATATAAGGAGATGGTGCACATACCATTTTATTTTTTAATAATTAACAGGTGATGATTTTGAGGATTATGTGGATGTTTTAACATTACAAAAAAAAAAAAAAATACAGATGTATTAAGGCATGATTTTGTAAAGAATTCAAAGACAGAAGTGGCCATTTTGAATGTATTTTAAATATATTAAAAATTATTTTGTATGCCTTTATGTGGAATTGTTAACATAGAAAGGAAGCTTACTAACAGAAGAGACTTTTTTTTGATAAAAATAATTATGATTGAGTAAATCATAATCTTTATTAATTCGTAAAACAAAACTTGTTTTATTGGTATAGAAAAATTGATTTATAATTTTATATTTTTACATTTTTAAAAGCAGTATTGTATTATTAAAAGCTTTTTATAAAAATGAACATTATAAAAGAAATTAGATTTGAATTGGCATCAGAAAATAATTTTACTGGTAGCTGACATTATAGTTTTGCATAAGGATATATATATATATAACGTGTATCTTATGTTTCTATTTTATGATTACATTCTTATGATTTAAATATTTATTTTAATTTATGATAATTTTTTAAAAATAAATTTAGTATTTTATTACTTTTTTTTGGTATTGTTACAATATGTAATTTATTTTAAATTTCACAATCTTGGATGACACTGTAGAGTAGAAAGCATTGAATAAATTAATCCATGAGAAATTAAATAAAAATATCACTCCTTTCTCCAAACTCCAAATTGGAAAGTAATAAAATATATTCCATATCAATTTGAATGATTATAATAAGTGTGGTACATATAATTTTTTATAGGGTAACAATTAAATTAAATATTTTCATATTATTAATTTCAAAACGAACTGACTTTTTTTTGAGTAATGAGTTTTTTTCACATTTTTATTGGTTTGTGATTTTTGAAATCACATTTCAAACACTTTTTACTATCATTTAACTTGCTTTTATTTAAAACATTCACTGCTGTCAATTATTTTGTCTTCGATTATATATTATTTGCTAAAAGCTTTTATTTAATGCATTAATTGTTTGAATTAATGTTTAAGGCAAAACACTATTTTATATTGGCATTTTTTCTGCAGTTGATTTCTCATGATGGATTTTTTTTTTTATTGTTATTACTTTCATTTAATACATTTAGTGTCATCAGTTAAATTCTTATGTAATAACTTTCAATTTTTATTTACTATTGTTTTATGTTCAACATTGTAAACGTTTTTATCTTATTTCTAATAATTATATAAAAGTATGGATTCATATGTACAATTAGATAATATTGTTTGAAAAGTTAAATTTATCAGAAACTAATATGATAAGATGTAATAAAAGAAATGAAAGATTATGAAAGGAAAGGATTATGCAATATTGCGAGATTTTTTGTAATTTTATCTAAACCAACTATCTATTTGCTTTTCACAAAGGCATATAACATTGTATTTTGGTTATCTGCTGAAACTGAGGTACTCTTAAATATGATTATTTTAGGATGTTTTCCACTTGTAAATTTTTTCTAACAAATCAAGCCCAATTTATTGAATTGTAGTATAAAATAAAGGTTTAAATGCTAAAATCAAATGATAAACTATATATAAAAATAACCACCAGAGATAAGCGTCAACTTAGTGAGGGATTTAAAAAATATTATTTGAAAAGCAGTCATTTACTTTTAATTTGTAAAGTAAAAAACATTGCTTTCTGAATATTGTTTATGTCACTTCCACTTAACATACAAAGATAAAAAACTTTATTTCTCTGGATGTTGTTTATATCATCTACATTTAATATGCAAAGAGAAAAAATACTGTAATTTGTTTGATCTTTCCAATAATGTGAATTCACAATGTGATTGGTAAACTATTTCACTTCTTTGTATATATTAAATTAAAATAAAAGTAAATAATAAAAAGGCTTTAATGCTCAAGATTTCATAAGATGTTTTAGCAACAGAAATGCCAGCACTGGAATTGGTCCAAAGATCTTGCATTCCAGATTTTGATATTCTACCATAGCACTAAAAATCTGCTACAGATTGATGTTTAGTGTTATTTCAAAAACAATTTCATCAGACTACTAATAATATGAATAATAAATGTCAAAAAATTAATTCTTCTGTGCAGTCAAATTGTTTTATTTAATTTTTTTGACTTACAACTGTTAAATATCTTCGAGAGTTTCTAAGTGTTCTGTAAAACTGTATTATATACTAATCTGTTTGACAGATTTTTTAAAAATAAACTGTCTTATAATACTAATCTGTTTGATAGATTTTTAAAAATAAGCTTTAATTTATAGATTATATTAATAATAATTATAGACTGTACTTAGAAAAAAAATTCTCAAAATTATAAATGAATTTGTTGAAAAAAATGAAATAATTAACTTGATTTTATTAATTCTTCTTTAATAAAAAAAAAATCTTTTGAAAAGTTTTTAGCTTAGGAAATCAATTGATGTTCAAGAATCAAAACAGTAGGCTGTGAAATACAGTTCTATTCAAATGATCTGAAAATACTACAAACATATTATGTGATAATGAATTTTCATTTTCAGTTGTTATAAATAAGTTACTATTGTTTTAATATGTTTAAGAAAATATTTACAGCTTAATGTTTATATATATATATATTTAATACTACAAAAAATATGTTCTAAGCTTAATTATGCATGTATGTTATTCCACGTAGCATTCATTAATATTTTATTCAACAATAATTTCTTTTCATAGTTTCACTGGTCACATATGAAGCATTCTATTTAGCTTGCACAGAAACATATTAAGAATTTATGACATGCTATATTGCAGCCAGCAAAATGATTGGTGAACAAAATAACCATTACGTCCATTATTCAATTAATTACATTTAATATTAAATTACTTCTTCAATTTGCTAATTATTATGATAATTTATTAAATCTGTTTGCAATAGTAGTAAAATTAAATCTATACTATTTAGTTAATATTGAATTTCAAGAACTACAAATAAGCCATTAAAGAAAAATTATATACAAATGATGCTTAACTGTTTTTTATTTTTTTACAATAGTAAAACTTGCCATTTAATGTAGTATAATATTTTTCTTTTTAAATTTCCAATTTTATGCTTTCAGTTTTCCAAAAATCAAAATTTATCAAATTAAATCACTTTGTTTTGCGATTTTTTTTTTATATTTTATTTCTAAATGCTTTACAATACTTTTGTTTCAGTAAGTCTGAATTTGAGAGAACACCCTTGTTTTTGTCATAATTGGGAAATAAATTTTGAATAAATATATGCTATGTATATATAACTTTTAGATTAAAATAAAAACAGATGCTGTGTATATATAATTTGCAGTTTAACTTTTTCGCTGGCAAAGCAGCCATACTGAATATTTAAAAAAATTATGTTAAGCCACACATTTTATCATAACTTAAGTTTGTATTATTCAAAAATGACAATATGTATTATTTGAAACAAAACACCAAAGAATGTAATTAAGCTGAAAAAAATATGGTCATTGATATTCAAAGTAATAAAAAAAAAAGAATAAAAATTAATATTTCTAATAATTATTTTCATATTATTTCATAAATTTTAAATTTTCATGCATAAATTTTAAAACTATAATTTTGTTAGTAGATTAGTTGCATTCATCATTAAATTTCTAATAAATTGATATATAATAACACTTACCTAAGATAGCTTATCTTAATTATAATCCATCACTTGAACACTTCTAGAATAAAGATATTAGTACCTTTCATTTTTTATAGTAGCCCTTCAAAATGTTTTTCCATGCAGGGGTTTGCAATGATCCCTAATAACAAGTAGTTAATATTGATCAATAATTAGTATAATTTGAATATTATAATAAAGAACTTAAATAAAGTTTGTAATTTATTAAAAATTAATACTAAAATAGTGACTATATACAAAATAAAATAATAAAACAAAATAAAAAGTGAATGAAATACTAAATTCATTATAGAGTTAAGCTTGAGATACATAAGTTAGTGGTTTAGAGCCAGTGCAATGTAGTATTATTTATCCTACCTTTATAGGTTTTGCTAGCTCATATTACTTCATGCTACTAGGACCAATAAATTTAGTAATAGCTTTATCAACTGCCATCTCTCTTTGCATTTGATATGCAGCTTTGAAATTTACATTGCAGGAGTCTATAATCAGCCTAAGTTTATATTTTCTGTCAAAATCTTTACTTTTAACATTTGGTGTATTTGTTATTAAAATGCAGACAAGATGTGTCATAATATTTGCAAAATATGTTTGTCTTTGTCTCATATCAGAACTCCAGATATCATCTAATTCATATACTGGATATCTGCAGTTAAGCCCCAATCATGTCAAAAAAATGCAGATAATTCATGATATAAATTTACACAATCATAAACTATTTTTTGATCAGTGTATATGTTAGTTTCATTAATAATTTTTTTGTATATTTTTTTATCAAATATAAATTCAAATAATAATTAAAAAAATATATAAAATTAAATATTTACCAGTGGAAAGCTTTCACTAACGTTCATTCATTTTATAGCCTAAGAAATCGGTTAAATCTTGCATTTTTTCCGATGTAAATTGCAGTGTAAATAGAATTTCAATAAAAATGAAAAAACTGAAAGGCAAAAAAATTCAATTTACTTATTTACAAAAATTATCATAAAATTTTTATTTTTTATCGTAGAAAAATAAAACTTACATTTTCTGAAACTACAAAAAGAGATGGAAATGAAGATGTAAAAAGCGCATACCTAGACTGTATAGATATCCAGCAGTTTTAAACTGAAAATGGATGTTGCAAATTTCAAAATTCAAGAGCGCATTATCCCACCAAAACTACAAATATAGAATAAAATAAAATATGGAATGAGAATAACTTTGGAAAACATAAATTAATGAAATTTTTGCTAATTGAATTTGATTTGTAAAATACAAACAAATTAATATCATAAAATTTATGTATATAATTATTACAATATGAGGAAAGTTCCATATTACTGTGTTTAGCAAACTGTTACTGATATACTTTTTATTTTTAATTTGTATTTTTAAAAAGAAAACATAGGAGACTAAAAGCAAAGTATAATCAAGTATATTTTCATTTTTAAATAATTATTATACAAATATTTTGTAAAAATAATTATAAATATTTAAATAAACGATGGAAAATATAACTTTTGCTCATTCCTAGCAACAGTAGAAGGGGAATTTACAGATTTTCAACATGACTTTCTCATTTGGCTGTAGACTTCTGTCCTCTTCAGATTTTTAAAAAAATAATCATTTAGTTCCAGTTTCTGAAATAAATGCAAAACTGGCAAAATAGCATTACAGTAGTTACAGAAGAGTGAAGGAAAGCCGAAAGCCTACCAAATGCTATCTCCAAATGAAGTTCTTTGTTATATTAATGACTTAATTAAAAGAAAAACATGAATTTATATATATATATTTATTGTCACTTTGAGATAATGAATTCTGTTCTTTGATTTTATTGTTTATCTCACAAATGACTTGATCAAAATAAATTTATACACATTAACATAGATATTGATTGTGCATATATAGGATATATAATGTCATTGATTGTATTCATGTGTAATGTAACCTATATATATATATATATATATTGTACTGGTCAAGTTTGTATAATCAGTCAACAAGATTGAAAGTCTAGGCAGGCCCCCAATCAACAAATGCAGAGTTAATTTGCCTCCTGGTTTAAACCTTATCTAGGCTTTACAACCTCAACTTTCTGATTAACCTTCTTGATGGTACATGCTTCCTTCTATGCATAGCTCGGTATAGCTCAGGGATCAAACATGAATTCTTCCCAGGATTCTTCATCGCTTACAAGGTGACACAGAATAGCATACTTTAGTCTTACATAGATCTATTTACCTGGGTGATTACCTATTTGACAGCCTAATGGTTTGGAACTAGGCTACTCAACATATAAATAAGGACTAAGTATGTGTTTATGAGAATATATATTTATAAATAACTCGGCTCGCAAATTTACATAGGTCATTATAGATTTATTTATGTATAAGAAATTCAGAGTAACTTACAAGATGATGGTGATGAGGGTGGTGTCTGGTCTTTACATACATTATATCAGGGAATGATGGCTTACAGTAATGTCTAGTGCCTTAACTCTCATCTCATTGAGTTTATCAACCTATTCAAGGTATAAGATGTATAACTAATTTCATATTCATTACAAAGGATTTCTTGTGACTGGGTTTGAATTTAGGTTGCCATAGATAAATATGTGGGCATAATAAAGGAATAACATTAAAAAACTGCGGTACTGCCTGAGATCACGAAGATTACAATAGCGTATGATGATGAGGATCGGCTTAGATGATTTGTTGGCAATGGTTCATGATGTCCCAGGTTGTAGATGTATATCTGCTTCTGGCCATGGGTACATACACCCTTGAGAGAGCACAGGTAGTGCACAAAATCCGGAATTTGAGGTCGCAAGGAATCTTTAATTCCTGCAGGATCCAGACTGGGGTACATCAATAGACCGAACTCCCGGGGCACATCATGTCCAGTCTGTCCTTACATCATTTGACCAATAAGATGAGAGAACTACACAAAACTTATATATAGAATTCATTTATAAAATATAGTCGTGAATCGATAGGCAGTAACGCAATCTGATGGACAAAACTACTATATATTAAATACCCGCATATACAAGATAACGTTAAACATATTAATTATATAAATTACTAGCATCCCAGTAAACCACATTAAGAGTATGGTAACTCATCCCAGTCACAAGAGTTATTTGTACTTAAAACAATATATCAATAACTTAAGAGATTGGGGGGGGGGGATTCAGAGATTCCTAAATATGTTGATAATTAACATTGATCACTATCACAGAGCCTACACAAATATTGCAGTTTTTTTTTTACTTATTAATATTACTATAATCTGGGTCGGTCTCACTCAACACAACTATATTTGCTTATGGTCATTTACAATGTACCAGGATTGCATATATATAAAAGTAGTGTCTTTAGACAACTATTATTATTAATGATAATTCCTGGATGCCTTAGTTTACATCTGTATTTAATTTATAGATCCAAGTTTTTATCATGATTAAGAGCACTTATTTTATCACAATTAGTGTGATAATAAAGTAAAATTGATAATTTGCTTATAAACAGTTTTACAAATTCAGTACACCTAGCTATTTTATATATAGAATAGATGAGACACATATATATTTGAACAGCAGGTGAATAAATAATCAATAATTATGCTCGCTATCCCTTCTTGACCCGAACATACTTCTAAGAATTGGAGGGGGGCAGGAGACTTTCAGAATAATTTGCTTCAAGTTATTTGATTTTGAGTGTTTTTTTTTTTTTGGTGTCTTGCTCTGCCCCATCTCTAGAGACTTTGAGAGCCAAGATATGTAAACAAGCTATTTTAAAATGTTAGCTCTTAAATCTCACTGTCACTCAAGTTATTTAGTGATTTATAGATTGAATCATTTCAGGCCAACAGATTTACACTAAAAGTAAATAAAGATATATATATATATAAGGGTAAGACCAATTTAACAAGTTAATTACATGAGTTTAAAAAATACAGTTAATTATTCAAGGGATGTAAACATTTTACCAGTAATCTTGGAACTTCTGGGCTTCTCTTCACATATATGCATCAGCGGCTTGATGTATTTTATGATAGCATCATAGGCCAGCATTGATGGACATCTCATTCAGTGGAACTTTTATGGACACTCAGCTATCCGATGACCTGGAGAAGCCAACACCTGACTACTCATATTATAGTGGGTCCTTTAATCATCTTAAAATATAGTTTGTCTTAGGCTTCTGCTAGCTTCTTTTTTCCTTTTTTTGTCTTTTTGAACAATGCCCCACTGTCGTTAAATATATTCTCTTTCTCTTCAGCTGCTCTTTGCCGTAATGGTTTCTGTTCTTATATTTTGATCTTTTATCACTGTCTCTGCATACCGCTTTCATGCTGGTTTGGTATCCTATACATTGTCTCTAGCTTTTTCTGTCAATACGTTACAATGCATAAAGGATGTGGAGGTGTTAAACTGTATTTTTTTTGTATCGTTATGGAGATACAGCACTTATTTTTATTTATTTAATAAGTTACAACTACTCTCACTTTACGCGTTTTAACATTTCTTAAATTTTATTAAAGATTTATTTCACTTGCATTTTAAACTTCTTTACATAATTTTTATTTCAATCAAAACTTTTTAGTGACTATTTTCTTTAACTGAAGTAAATAGCGTGGCTGAAATACTTAAATTCTTAACCTTTTAACTAACAAAATTGCACAGACCTACATACCTATTTCTAATGTGTGAATATTTCCAAATGAATTATTAATATACACTGGGAGATAAGTTAATTTTAATATGACATGAAGCAAGTACATCTGTGTACAGATATACACTATTTCATATCCATCTAGTTGGTCTGCAAAAATTAAAAAAAAAAAAAATTTTTTTTGCAGGGTGGGTGATTGAAATATTTTTGTATTCTGGGTGTTAGTATTACTATAAATTATTAATATTTGCTACTCTTTCTAGGTTAGCTAACTATATTTCTAACTTGTCTAAGTTTCTTCTAACTCTTAATCCAATTACAGTTATTCATCCTCTGGAAGGATCTTTAATTTTTTTATCTAGATTCTCCTCCTGTGTGATGGGGACTGTCACAATAAAGTTTTAAATGGCATGCATTAATGGATCCCTTCCAACAAAAATGTGTTGTCTGCAGTTCCTCCTAATCAGTGCATGGTCTGCTGTACAATGGGCATAATTTTTTGTATTGAGCTTGGGGTTACTGAACTGGTTTATCCATATCCACATCTTGTTTCATGATTTTATGACACCTTGGCATACCCTCTTTTTTCTTTTGGCCATCTATACTAACTTTTCTTATGTTCTGACTTGATCTCTCATTGTTAATGGGCTCTTGTGCTATCGGAAACTTGGTCATGGAGTTTGTGTCGGGTTTCCCAAAATGTAGCTGGATGGGCATGGACCCTGTTGTTTTGTTATATGACATTGATGAGTCTTTTGGCCATCTATACTAACTTTTCTTATGTTCTGACTTGATCTCTCAGTGTTAATGGGCTCTTGTGCTATTGGAAACTTGGTCATGGAGTTTGTGTCGGGTTTCCCAAAATGTAGCTGGATGGGCATGGACCCTGTTGTTTTGTTATATGACATTGATGTATCTCATCACTTACAGTGTCTGTTTACCTCAACTGTGGTTATGCGCAACATATGTTCTGACTAACCGATTGAGTTCTCTCATGACCCTCTCACATGGGTTCGATTGAGGGTTTCTAATGGAAGCAAGGGAGAGTTGAATCCTTTGTTGCTGTACCCAGGTTCTCCACTAGTCACAGGAAAAGGCTGACCCATGATCTGATAGGATTATTCAGGGTTTGGACTACATGCGGATAGGGTCTTTAGAATCTGCATGTCTTACTGTGTAGGCAGCCATATACTTGGAGAAAATGTCATACATCACCAAAAAGAATCTGCAGTTGTACATTGGCAATGGGCCATAGTGATCTATGATGAGAAGTTTGTTAGGTCCATTTGACATTATTGAGAGGGGTTCCCATGTACGAGCGGTTAGGTGGTTTCATCTGGGTGCAATCTTGGCAACTTTGCAACATGGTCAGAATAGTGAAATACACCAGTTCCCAATAGAACTTTTACCATACTGTGGCCTCTTTTTTATGTGGGTCATTGTGTCTATGAAGATTGATAGTGATAGACTAGTCTTATACTACGGGGTATGGCAATTTTCCATTCTTTACTGCATATTGTTTGCACCATCAATAATCCTTTATCTTGGTTATGGCACCTCCTGGGATTCTGGCTTTGTTTATTTGATGTACAATGGATGTATATTTCTGTAATATCTTCATCGATTGGATGTCCAATGTGATGCCATCCTCCACTTTTCAGGTGACCATGAGGATACCCTAAATACGAACTAAAAAAAAACTATTTTGTGTATATACTGAGTTGTCATTGTATAATTTGTCTTGCTGATCTATCGATGTGTGACCAGGGAGTACCTTCAATCATGACAAAAGAAGGGTAGAATTTTCCAATATGCAAATTTTTTTTCATGTAACATTGATAAATAGGACCATGAGATGTGTGTTCGGACTTGAAAATCAAGAGAATATTAATTTGAGAGTAGCAGATTAAGGCTAATGTGTAAGTAGGTACAGCATTTATATAAAATAATATATATAACTTATTTGCTTTCTTTTACAGACTGGGTGAGTGATCACCAGAAAAATGCGCGAACAAGGTGTAAGGAACTTGTTATATTGAAGGAGATAGTGAGATTTTTTTATATTATAAAATAAAGATGGACAGCATAAAACAACATTTTTTTGTAAGATAATAAATAATAAAGAGATGGGGCAGAATTTTTTTTTAGATAGCCAAATGATAAATAGATATGAAACATAGAAAAATAAGTTAGTCAAATGGAATTGGACACAGAATGGTGGCCGATGTATGACAGCTGAAGAGGAGAGATGAAAGAAGAGGTATGAAACTGCTTAGATCTCCAAATAGTGATATTCAGTGGAGATACAGCAGAGAACTAATGTGGGCACATAGAACATTTTTTAACTTGTACAAGTGCAGTGAAATGCAAGATGTAATGATTGTGGGGAATCATTTAGAGTGTTCAGCACAATATTGGTGGGAAGTCATAAGCCACCAAATGAACACCTTCCAAGGGTAAATCACTGAGTGAACCAAGATGTTTTGGAGCCACAAAAGGCAAGATGGCACCATATGAGACATCTTCCAAGAGAAATATGACCGGGAAGAGAAGGATACACAGACAATTGTTACAGCAAGTGGCCTGCCTGAAAGCATTAGCAGCTTTTCTAATGATTGACCATCAGATCGTTCAGAACCTCGGGTATAAACTCCCCATGCCTACCTAGCACATTATGATTAATAACCGGTGCCATAATGTGAGAAAGATGACAGAGTTTCTCACTGCCATATACTTTGTCAACTTTTTCGAAAGACAAAGAGCTAAATGTATGGAAAGCACCCCATGGCCACAACTAAAACCTTATCGCAACATACTCCATAACCCAGGAAGAAGACCCAGATTAAAGAATTAAAAGGATTTTTCCAGAGGACGACTAAGAACTGTAATTGGATTAAGAGTTAGGAGAAACATTAGACAATAGTTAGAAATATCAATAGTTAATCTAGAAAGAGTAGCAAATATTAATAATTCATAGTAATACTAACATCCAGAATACAAACTAATTTTTATCACACCCTAGCAAAAGTAGAAGTAAGTTTTTATCATTTTTTTTTTGCAGACCAATTGGACGGATATGAAGCAGTGTATATCTGTACACAGACATACTTGATTCTGTTGTATTAGAATTAACCTATCCCAGTGCATTAATAATTTATTTGGAAATATTTGCACACATTAGAAATTAAGTACTTGCTTGTGTGCAATTTCGTTAGTTAAAAAATAATAATTTTATGTATTTCAGCCACGCTATTTATTTTGGTGCAAGAAAATAGTTGCTAAAATGTTTTGATTGAAATAAAAATTATGTAAAGAATTTTAAAATGCAAGCAAAATAAATGTTTAATAAAATTTAAGAAATGTTAAAATGCGTAAACAATGGAAAAGTGGTTGTAACTTATTAAATAAGTAAAAATAAGTGCTGGATCGATACAAAATAGTTTCAGTTTAACACCTCCATGTCCTGTAGCCATTGTGATGTATTGACAGGAAAAGCTAGAGCCAATGTATAGGGTACCAAACTGGCACCAAAGAGTATGCAGAGATGCAGTGACAACTGGAACTGAAATCTAGATCAAAATCTAAGAACAGAAACCATTACAGCAAAGAATGTGCCTGAAGGGAAAGAGAATATATTTAAAGACAGATTTGGACATTGTTCAAAAAAGAAAGAAGTCTAAGACAAAATATATTTTAAGGTGATTAAAGTATTCGCTAGAATGTACGAGTAGTCTGGCATCGACTTTTCCAGGTCAGAAAGCTGAGCATTAATATAAGTTCCACTGAATGAGAGATGTCCATCCATGCTGCCCTATGATGTTACCATAAAATACAACAAGCTGCTTACACATACGTGAAGAAAAGCCCAGAAATTCCCAGATTACCAGTAAAATGTTTCCATCCATTGAATAGTTATTAACTGTAACTAAATTCGTAATTAATTTGTTAAATTAGTCTTGACCTTTTATTTTTATTTACTTTTAGTGTAAGTTTGTTGGCCTGAAATGACTTAATCTATAAATCACTTAAATGAACTTATTTTATATTAAATAAATTTCTTACCTTGAGTGATGGGAAGATTTAAGAGCTAACCTTTTAAAATAGTTTATTTACACTTCTTGATTCTCGATGTCTCTAGAGACAGTGGCAAGAAGATGCCAAAATGGTGGCTTATAGTAATGTTTAGTTTTTTAACTCTCATGCTTATTGAGTTTATCAACCTATTCAGGGTATAAAACATAACTAATTTTATATTCATTACAAAGGATTTTTTGTGACCAGGTTTGAATTTAGGTTGCCTAGGGTTGCCATGGATTAAATATGTGGGCATAATAAATGGATAATATTAAAAAAATGGTACTGCCTGAGATCACGAGCCCATGGTAGAGTATGATGATGAGGATTGGCTTAGGTGATTTGTTGGCAATATTTCATGCTATGAGTAATGTCCCAGATCACAGAGGTATATCTGCTTCTGGCCATGGGTACATACACCCTGGAGAGGGCACAGGTAATTGCATAAAATATGGGATTTGAGGTCGCAAGAGATCTCCAATCCCTGCAGGATCTGAACTGGGGTACATCAATAGTCCAAACTCCTGGGCACATTGTGTCCAGTCTGTCCTTACATTGTTTGGCTGATAAGACGAGAACCACGCAAAACATATATAGAATTCATTTATTAAGTATCATAGTCATGAATCGGTAGGCAGTAATGCAAACTAATGGACAAAACTACTATATATTAAATACCTGCACATACAAGATAACATTAAACATTAATTATATAAATAACTAGCATTCCCAGTAAGCCACATTGAGAGTATGATGACTCATTCCTGTCACAATTGGGGGGTGGGGGAATTTAGAGATTCCCAAATATGTTGATAATTAACATTGGTCCCTATCACGGAGCCTACACAATTATTGTTTTTTTTTTACTTATTAATATTACTTTAATCTTGCTTAAATTCCTGGATGCCTTACTTTACATATATACTTAATTTATAGATCCAAATTTTATCCTGATTAACAACACTCATTTTCCCACTACGAGCATGGTAATGAAATAAAATAAATTTGTTTACAAACAATCTACAAATTCAGTACACCTAGCTATTTTTATATTTATATAGAATCTATGAGGCACTTATAGCTAAACAATAATAGGTAAATAAATAATAATTACGCTTGCCATCCTTCTTAGAATTCATATAAACTTTCCTTGATTTGATGGGGGTAAAGAGACTTTCAGAATAATTTATTTCACTTATTTGTTTGATTTTGAACTTTTATATGCTTTTTTGGCATCTTCTTGCTCCACTTTGTCTCTAGAGATTTCATGAGTCAAGAAGCATAAACTATTTTAAAATGTTAGCTCTTAAATCTCCCTATCACTCAAGATAAGACATTTTCTTAATATAAAATAGGTTGGGTTATTTAGTGATTTATATACAGTCATTTCAGGCCACCAGACTTACACTAAAAGTAAATAAAGATAAAAGGTGAACCTTTAACTGATTCCTTCAACTTATTTGATCTTTGTCTAATTTTGTATTGGTCCACTACTTAAATCTGAGAACTATTATTCATCAGTTTCACTTAAATCTGAGAACTATTATTCATCAGTTTCATTTCCAGTCAGTTTCTATTGTTAAAATATTAATCTTAAATACACAGAATTGATTCAATTCAGCATCTAAAAATTGAATAATTTTAGATTCAAATTGGTTAAATGTAATGAAAAATTTAAAATAATGTTAATAACTGAAGAAAAATATAAGAAAAAACATTTAAAAAATAGCCAGCGGTAAAACAAAAGAATTATATTTCAACCAATCTGTGGCGTCATTCAGTTCTGTAGCTGTCAATGTAATTTACTTGTCATGATTAGCGATCATTTCCCCAAGCTCATTTTTCTTGTAATTTTTAAAATTTTTCAAATTAAACTTTATATTTCGATAAAGTAATGTAAAATCTTATTTATGAATGTAAAAAATTATGATAGATAAAATTATTTACTTCAAAATACGAAAGCGCACCACATTTTATTTTCATTTCTGACTTTGTCATTTAGAAATGCCTAATATATAAATTACGGTCAGTAGCACACTTGTCTTGATTAGTGATCATTTCCCCAAGCTTATTTTTCTTGTAATATTTAAAAAAAATTTAAATCAAACTTTATATTTCGATAAAGTAATGTAAAATCTTATTTATGAAAGTAAAAAGTTACGATAGATATATTTATTTACTTCAAAATACGAACACGTTTAGTACACCTATTATGAAAATTACAGTTGTTAGCATCAATCACTAATCTTTAACAATGATCACCATTCCCAAGGTTATTTTTTCTTGTAAAATTTAAAATTTTTCAAATCAAACTTTATATTTTGATAAAGTAATGTAAAATCTTATTTATGAATGTAAAAATTACAATAAATATATTTATTTACTTCAAAATCAGTTATGAACGTGTAGAACATTTTGTTTTGGTTTCTGATTTTGTCATTTAGAAATGCCTACTATACATTTTCCAGAGTTGGCAGGCATCCAACCAGAGAAAAGAGACACCAATACACAGCAAAGAAAATTGTTTTTTTTTTTCAAAATATAATGCCATATGCGGATGTTTTAGAACAAAAATGTTAAATTTCAAATTTCCTATAAAATTAGTCTAAAATGAAGAAATTGCAACCAAAATTGACCAAGAAATGGCACATGCTATGTCCAAAAATCATAAATAACATTATGGGTTATTAAAATAGAAACGTGCGCTAATTGTAAATATCATAGAAGGGATTAAGACTAATTTAACCAGTTAATTACATGAGTTTAGTTACAGTTAATAATTATTCAATGGATGGAGACATTGTATCGGTAATCTTGAACTTCTGGGCTTCTCTTCATGTAACACATCGGCAGCTTGGTATATTTTATGGTAACATCATAGGGCAGCATGGATGGACATCTAATTCAGTGGAACTTCTATGGATGCTCAGCTACTCATGCATTCTAGCGGGTCCTTTAATCATGTTCTTAAAATATATTTTGTCTTAGACTTCTGCTGGCTTCTTTCTTTTTTCCTTTTTTTTTTGATCAGTGTCCCATTCTGTCTTTAAATATATTTTCCTTCCCTCCAGGTAGACTCTGCTGTAATGGTTTTTGTTTTTAGATTTTGATTTCATTTGCCACTGCATCTCTGCATACCTCTTTGATGCCAGTTTAGTATCCTGAACATTGTCTCTAGCTTTTCCTGTTAATACATTACAATGCATACAGGATGTGGAAGTGTTAAACTATTTTGTATCGTTCTGGAGATACACCACTTATTTTTACTTATTGAATAAGTTACAACCATTCCTATTGTTTATGCATTTTAACATTTCTTAAATTTTATTAAAGATTTATTTCGCTTGCATTTTAAAATTCTTTACATAATTTTTATTTCAATCAAAACCTTTTACCAACTATTTTCTTGAACCAAAATAAATAGCATGGCTGAAATATATAAATTCTTAACCTTTTAACTAATGAAATTGCACACACACATATCTATTTCTAATGTGTTATTAATACACTGGGAGATAGGTTAATTTTAATTCGACGTGAAGCAAGTACGCCTGCATACAAAAACATACACAACTTCAATATATGCACACATGAAATATAAACAGCCAATAAATATAATGCTATTTTGCCTTGGAAACATTTATACCATCAAGCGAGAAATGTTTATTTGTAAATTGATAATGTTATATGATATCAACTGTAATAAAAATAAACTGATGGAATATTAGATGTGAATTGAATTTTTATGAAACACAAAATTTTGCTAATTAATGTTTTGATAGTATTTTGGATAAATTTATTAAATCAAAACTAATTTGGGATTAATTGTTATACTATTTTTAACCGTATGATTTAGTTGTTGGGAAAGTTACTCAAGTATTTTTTTTAATAAACTTAAAAGAAGACTAAATAAATGATGAAAAGATATGATCATTGTAGATCTTTTGCATTAAATCTATTTACTACATACTATTATAATAAATGCTTTTATTTGTAATCCTATATTTAACCCTGATTCCACAGCCTATATTCATTTGTTTTAAATTATTACTGGATTAAACAAAAACAACTTTAAGCTCTTTATTAATATAGGTTACTGCTGTAACATTATTTTTTTAAATCAGCTGTTTTATACTATTATTTTACTGGACTAATTTTCATCATTTAGTAGAAATTTTTAATTTTTTTTTTAGAAAAAATCAGACTTCATTTATATTTTTTAAACTATATTTAATTTTAAGTGTTTGCTAGCCTGATTGTATAGAAATTGTACTGGTGACTTTTTTGTTTTTATTTTTTTTTTTCTTCAATATTCTTGTGTTTTTCCAATTAAATATATATTCATTAACACACATATTTCTTCCCTAATCATTTTTTTTTGGTCTTTTAATCGTTTTTTTAATAAGGTGATTAGTTTCATTGATATATGCTCTTCCACTACCATCTAGTATTTAATAGAAGCAGATTTATTTCAAATTTAGATTTAGAGAGATGAGAATTATTTGTAGTGTGATAGAACTTTGAAAAACAATAGTAATATTATTTTGATTATAGACTTTTTTTAGTTTGTTTTTATTCATAGTATATAAGGAAGGATACAGTACAGATCCAGACTTTTTTTTTTAATTTCTTTTTGCTGTCTATTAATT
The DNA here is from genome assembly GCA_028023455.1 of Epiperipatus broadwayi. Taxonomy (NCBI): domain Eukaryota; kingdom Metazoa; phylum Onychophora; class Udeonychophora; order Euonychophora; family Peripatidae; genus Epiperipatus; species Epiperipatus broadwayi. The sequence goes on along the minus strand of JAQFVV010012562.1, from coordinate 2,437,280 downwards.
TTTTCTTAATTATTATTGATGGATAATCATTCTTCATTAAAGGTTATATGTTGGACTTTTTTTTCTCAAATTACTAGCCTCTGAATAAATTAGGAGGATTCTCATAAATAAGAATATACAATTTCTATTGATTGTTGCTTTTGACAGAATAATCTTCTTAAGATCATTATTCAGGAATCTAAATGTCACCACTTCAATTCTCATGCTAGTTTTCACTGGCCAGACCAGTAACTTTTGAAGAAGAAAGGAGAATAATATTACTCAAATAGTTATGATCTATATAATAAAGTTTGATTTAAAACAAAACAAAACATTATGGAAAGATTTTTAGATATAATTGAAGGAGATACATCTATTTTAGGTACAACATAAATGATTACATTATAAAATATTATTCTTTTACTAATCCTTTTAATACCCCAATGGTATATTTATATTTGATTGATAGGATGGATTATAGACCTTGATTCCACTTTCTTGTATTTTGTTTCTGAGTATATATTTTATTAGCCTCTTTTGATCATGCCCTAAATGACTATGCTGCATTTTAAGAATTTTTGTTTATTTTATTGGAAATTATTTTCTGTGACTAGAATGCTTAAGTAGAACAAAAAGCTTTGTAATATCTAACATATTGTCCAAAATATTCGTTACTAAAAAGTAGCAATGAATATTATATTAGATTTTTTGTATAAAACAAAAAAAAAAAGGAATTTTAATAATTTAGGAATTAAGATATTTTGTCTGACGTAAGGATTACTATCAAAATTGATGTTTTTTTAGAAAAAATAATATTTCCATATTGTTTATATCACTCATAGAATTAATGCCTTAAAAAGAGGACACATTTTTATAATTAGAAAAGAAATTAGTGCATCAGATATTTTTGCTCACATATTAAATAAGCAAAAGTTAATATTAATTTAATAAAACATTCTGATAAAATTGATCAATTTGACCAGATATTAAGAATGACTGGTAGAAATTTTTAAATGTCCCAATAACATGAATGAAAAAGTGTGGTTTGCAGTGTGGAAAAAATTTATTGGAGAAAAAAACAGTTTTTAGAAATTTTTAAACAATGATATTTGAAAATGGAGAAAAAGAAATGAATAAAGAATTTTAATAACAAACTTATGAGTTGAGAAAGTTTTGAAGAAAACATGTTGCAGTCATATTAAACATGTTAGCTATATTTAAGCAATCACAGTAAAATGTTAGTTATATTTAATTTTTTTTCTATAAAATTTATTTTATTTGATTGTTATGTTAAACTTTTTTTAAAAAAGGGATTTGATAAAACTCATTACAGTGAAGAAATAGAACAGACCCATATTTATATCTAGCATTTGGTAAATCTAATTGAGATATTTTGAATGATATATGCAGAGTTTGTCTATCAGACAAATATAGGCAGTCATATTTATGCTAAAAAGACTAAAATAATGTTCAAAAATTTTTCAGCAAAGGGGAAAAAATATAAATTAGAACTTAATAAATAAGGCAAAACTCTCCATACAGTAGTGCCACCATGTGCCAACCAGAGAAATCAATGGATGCCAGAAGGCTTGTGCATAAAATCCCTATCTAGTGCCTACTCATCCAATATCCCCAGACTAGTTTCTGACTTGTGGCCTTTGTCAGTGAGGAGCCTTGGATCTGAGAGCACTGCACCTAGATCTTAGGATCCAATGCAACCATTCAGCAGCCACCTTTTAACTCTACTTAACTACAAACCTATGAGAATGAAATTGAAAACAATATTTTCAATCTAAGCTCAATAGCTTATATAGTCATATGGGTCTGAACTCAGTTCAGCACCCATACATTTTATGTAGTCATATGAGTCTGAACTCAGTTCAGCACCCAGTGTGTCTTTGGCTCTTTAACAACCATAGCCACCACTATCTATTAGGCAGGATTGGTGTTAAACCACTAAGCATCACATGATCACCATCTCTCAGCACATAATTGTTATTAAACAAGGCCAAACTCTCTCCATACAATAGTGCCACCCTGTGACAACCAGAGTAATCAATGGATGCCAGAAGGCTTGTGTATAAAATCCCTATCTAGTGCCTACTCATCCAATATCCCCAGACTAGTTTCTGGCTTGTGGCCTTCATCAGTGAGGAGCCTTGGATCTGAGAGCACTGCACCTAGATCTTAGGATCCAATGCAACCCACCAGCAGACACCTTTTAACTCTACTTAACTACAAAACTTTGAGAATGAAATTGAAAACAACAATAATATTTTCAATCTAAGCTCAATAGCTTATATAGTCAATTATGTGCTAGTATAAGAGATGGTGATCATGTGATGCTTAGTGGTTTAACTTAATAACTACAAATATCTTGGTTAGATTATTAGTATTGGTGGAAATAGACAAAATAGAATTAACCTTGATTAAAATGTTTTTAGTAGAAATAAGAGGAAGTATACCTATTAAATGTTTTACTAGTACTTAATTATAGTTTTGAGATTAGATGTTTAATTAAAAGGAATACATAATGAAATTGGAAAGATATATATTAGGATAATAAGGAAGAATTGAAAAACAAAAATACATAGATGGAAAAAAAACAACAGATATCACTAACACCTTTGAAAGAATTAAGAGACTGAAATTGATTTGTTTTGCACTTGTTGCTAGAAGAGATGACAATGGATGAACAATTGAAGGATTAAAGACAAATGGAAAAGTGATGAATAAGAAAGTTTGCTAGATTGATGGGGGGATACCTGCAGATCAGAGAAAGTAGATTAAAACTTGGGGAGCTCTGGATTGTGCAAGGTATTAATAATAATTGAAAATATGTATGTATTTATGAAATTAAGAATTTCATTATTAAATAAATATGTCACATTCATATTTATTTTTTTGGTTGTTGTTGAAAGTTAATTATTGTTTGTATTTTAAGTTAGTTTTACATAACGTCTTTCCAAGTTTAAAATCTTTTGCAAAGCATTGGGATTTTATTTAGTAAAAAAAAAAAAAATCTTTTGATGGTGATTTTTCACTTGCCCTGAATTGAAAGTCTTGTGATTAATTTTCTCTGCATGGAATTTAAATTACCACTAGTTTTATTTAAAACTAGAAACTCTTACTAATAGATCAAGGTAATTGCTTACTGCTTCTGCATACTAAGATTGAGGTTTGATTTAATGGCGCAAAGCTGCAGTGCCATACTCCCCTCTTACATTTTTTTTTTATTTTCATGACTGATTGTGCAGAAAACTATTCTTGACATTTTTAAAATTCTTTATTTTAGCAAGTGAATAAAAAATGTAAAATTACTGTAATATAATGCCATTGATTGTAAAATGGTTACTAATTTTTAATAATTTTCCATAAAAGGTGTCATTCTGGTAATATTGAAAAATGAACTTTACATAATTATATATATGGAGAGAGATGAATATACATAAATCATTTTTAATATAAATTAATTTAGAATAATGTTGATCAGAAAAATGGTTACACTGCATTAGCGATAAATTCAGTTCAACAAAAAATTGAAAAGCTCAAAGGAGAATACAATTTGTGTATATGTGTGCATATGAGCTTATTGACAGTTTAAGATAAATATTTTTTATCTTTTCATAGAATAATTTAAATATTAAAATTTGTTTTAAAGAATGAGTGGTGAGATGTTACTAAATCTGTTCCACCTTATTTGTAGAAAGATGCCTGATTTTTAAAATTATACCAGATTTTTTTTTTTTAATCTTTCAATGAATTACAAAAAAAGCAGCAGTTAATATTTTTTTTCTGCTAACAAAGTTATATGTATTATGTGTATAAAAATTAATTAATTATAAAAACTTATTTCTGGATTTATCTTTAATGAAAAATAGTAAACATCAAGTATTCAAATATGAAGCATTCTTTTTAAAATTATTTACTCAAATTTATATACATGTATGTGTGCATATATAGAGTAATATTATAAGCATATTAAATTCTTTATTTGAAGACATCAAATTCTAAGACCAGGCAATAAATTTCTATAAGTGGTCTATAAAATTCATGTTTATTTTGGTGAAGTAGGATAAATTTCAAACAAATATTTCTGTGATATATTTAAATTGTAATTATTTATAACTTTTCTATTATTTTTAAAAGTTTCCAGATTCATATGCTTCATTATGGATGTTCTTTTTTGAAAAAAAATATATTTATTAAGGGAATAAAATGCTAAGACCAATAATTTTCAAAAATAAAACAAATTTAATAATGAGCCAGCAGAAGTGTTTTAGTATGCATTTTGGAATTTTTTTCACACAAGGGAGCTACTGAACAATCACTGACACGGAGAGAAAATTGGGATCAACAGTGATCATTTTAAGTGAATTTGGAGAGATCTGTTTTAATTGAATTTGGAAAGATTATGAAGAATTTTGATAAAATTTGCAGTTTTTTATTAAATATAGAAATGAAAAATCTTTTTTTTTTAATTTAAGAAAGGAAGTGATTTATTTAAGAAAGAAGATAACGTGAGGTCTTAGGTTGGAGAACACATGTTTATTGATATCCATCGAAAGAAAGTAAAGTTTTTCTTTTTTGTATGAAGGGGTTTGAAGAGTAGGAAAGGAAGCATAAAGTTAAATATAGAGTAGGGGATTTGAAAAATAAGGAATATGGATTGTATTTGTATTTCACAATGCATATATAATGGACAGAAATTAGGCGTGCTGTGGTAGAGGATACGGTATATGATGAGGTTTATCATTTGAAATGCTTAAATAAGACTAGGAAGGATGTAACAGCTTTATGGCTATGTAGACAGTGTAAATGTGATAAAAAAAAGTGAAAAAGTGATTTCTAAGTATAGATAGTTCAAAGAGAAAGGAGAAGTGGAGCTAAATGTAGTTGAGGAAGATAGGATAGAGTGTTTTTAGTGGAGTGACAAGAAATATGAATGGAAAAATAAGTAGTGCAATGGAGATGGTTATCCAAAGAATAAGTAAAATAGAGGGAGAGGCTAAGGATATAGGATAAAAATTAAAATCGTTAGAGATCAAGCGTGAGCAGTTAAAGGAATTATTGAATAGGAATGATAAAGAAGAAGTAGTTAAGGTAGTTCAGAAGGTGGAAGAGAATGTTTTGGATGAAGTAGGGAAAGTAAACTATGAGACAGTATTGATAGGAGGTTTGCTACTTAGACAATGTGGAGATATAATTATAAGGAAAAATAGAAACAGGTATGTAAGAATATTTCTGCCTGGAGCTAGAATTAGGGATGTTACAGATAAGGTAAAGAAACAAGGGAGTAGAGATGTGTGTGTTATGATAGAGACAAATAATTTGTCAGCCTTCAGAGAGAGTAATGGAATGAGTACATAGAATTGATTAGTAATTTGAGTAAGATTAAAGGAAGAGTAGGAATAGTTGAATTATTACCAAGGTTTGACAAAGATATATGTTAGATAGGGCTTTTTCTATAAATGAGAGATTGAAAAAATTGTGTGAGAGAAACGATGTTATGTTTGTGGATGAGTGGGATTCTTTTATTAATAAGAGGGAGTTATATAGTAAAGATGGATTGCACTTAGCAAAACAAGTAAGTGAAGTTTTATGGAATTTCTCTTATAAAGAATATAGTTCAGGAAACTTATAAAGAGTGGTGAGGTTTTAAGTTACAGAATTATCAGAAAAAAGAAAAATGAATAAGATATGTGATCTGGATATAAATGTAGATGTGGAGAGGGAATGGGTCTGTAAAATTAATGGTAAGCAAGTTATTTATAAATGTAATGGAGAAGAAAGAGTTAAAAGAATTTATTAAAGTGTATTTAGAGAAGAAGAAATTGTTAAAATTGGATATTTGAATATGCAAGGTAGTAGGAGACCAGAAAAATGGCTGGAATTAAACAAAGTAGTTAAAAATGAGCCTGAGATTTCAGTAGTAGTGAAAACACATCTAAGAGAAGAACCTTTACTAGAAGACTTGGTATGGCAGGATATAAATAGAAAAGAAACAGAAAAAAGGGGTGGTGGTATAGGAGTTATGTCAAAAAAATATTTTGAATGCTGCTAAATGTCAAGAACATTTGTGGTTTGAAATAAGGTTGGGAAGACAAGAATGGATGGTGGCTACAGTATATATAGTCACTGGAGATAGTCAAACTATAATGGAATGGAACAATAGCATATATGAATGCTTAGTTAAGGATATATAGAGTTTCAAAAAAAAAAGGAGAATAATGGTTATAGGGCATATAATTGGGCATATTGAAGAAATTGATGATGTAGATAACAAGAATGGTCAGCTTTTGAAGAACTTTTTTTTTCAGAGAGTGAATTTGAGCATTGAAAATTTGCCAAATATTTATGAGGGACAATACACATGGTCTAGAAATAGCATATTTCACACAATAGATTATGTATTAGTAGAGAAAGAGGGAATGAATAAAATATGGAAAATTAAAGTGTTTTATGATGGAGAGAGAATATGTAATAGTGATCATAATTTCTTTATAATAGAAATGGTTAGTAATGTGATGGGACATCATAATAAAAGTATAAAGGATAGTGAAAGATGTGGATGGAGAATTGAATGACAGGAATCAATTAGAATAATATAAATTAAAAACTTAAGAAACCATGGACGAATTGGTTGAGGATGAATATAAAGACTATAGAAAAAGTGCAAATAGGGTTTTAGGTGAGAATATTCAGAAAAATAAAATAGAAAAGTGAGAGTTAGTAAAAGTGTAAAAAAGAGGAAAAGAGCATGCCGAGAATATGTGTGGTATTAAGAACACGGAAAGTGAAAAGTTGTTAATGTTAAATGGGAAAAGTATTTAAAAAAAAGAAGTTGGTCAAAAATAGATATAGAGAGAACAAAATTAAATAGTAAATTATTGGAGGATGTAAATAAATGTGGAAGAGATGGGAGTAAAAAATTTGGGAAATATATTAAAAGAAGGAATGTGTGGGAGAGAGAAATAGTATTACTAGATGATGAGGGAATAGAGAGTAGCTTTAGAGAAGAGTTAGAGACAATCTTAAATAAGTATGATCTGGATATAGAAAAGATGCTAGATGTGAAGGACAGATTGATAACAAACAAAAGCATATAGTATATGGAAATATTGTTTTCAAGAAAATGAACTGAATAAGGCAGGGAAGAAATTGAAAAGTGAGAAGGCAAGAGGTTTAGATGGATGGGCAGCAGAGGTGGTAAAGGATTTAGGACATAGGGCAGAATTGAACCTATTATTATGTTTTAACAAGATGATACAGAAGAGATTTTTTGGATAGTTGGAGTAATGCAAGAGTAAAGTTACTATTTAAAGGAAAGGGCAAGGATTATAAAAAGTTAAGTAATTATAGACCGATAATGGTCTCATCAGTGTTATATAAAGTTTTCACATATATGGTGTCTAAAAGGGTCGCAAAATGGATGGAAAAAGATAATATAGTGGGAGAAGGGAGAAATGCAAGGAGGTTTTTGATGCGATAGGCATATAGGAGATAGTTTATTTGTAGTTATACAACTTATAGATATGAATAGAAATACAGATAGGCATATATGGTTTTTATAGATTTAGAGAAGGCATATGATAGAGTAAATAGAGGATCTTATTAAGAGACTGTATGAAAATAATTACCATACATATCAGTTAGGTAGTATAGAATCAGTTAAAGTTAAAAATGGCATGGTACTAAGGCAAGGATGCCCTAAGTCATCTATTTCATTTTTTTTTGTATTTGAGAGAAATGTAGAGAGAGCAATAGAAAGACTAGGAAGAGGGGTAGAGATACCATTAATAGGTGGCAAGGGAGTATATACATTATCGAGTCTTTTTTTGGCAGATGATGTCTTCTTATATACAGAAAGAAGGTAAGTTATGCTGAGGATTTGTACAAGGGTGGGTAGAGATGGGGATTAAATTTAGTGAAGAAAAATCAAAAGTAATAATGATTAATACTGGGGAAAGAAGGCAAAGAATTTTTATTGGGGGATATGAAGTTAAGTGTGGTAAATAAGTATAGCTATTTGGGAATCATCTCAAGTAATTGGAGAAATTGTTTGGATGAATGGGAGAAAAAATTGATAAATGAAGCAAAGAAAAGAAAGGGATTGATATAGAAATTAACAATGTTTTCATATAATAAATATGTTGTAGCTGGAATTGTATGGAAGGAATGGCAGTAGCAGGCTTAACATATGGTAATGATGAGTAATGTGTAAGTAAAGGTGTGTTAGATTACTTAGAAAAAGTATGAAGAGAAGAAGGAAGACATGCATTAGATGCAGATGTATTGATGGCAAAGGAGGCAATTCAAGGAGAAGTGGGATGGTCAAGTTTTTATATGAGAGATGCAAAATGAAAATGTTTGGTAGATTACAGTTTATGGATAATAAGAGAATAGCCAAAATAATATTTAATTGGGTTATGAGTAATGGACAGGCAACAAGATGGGTGAAAAAAGTGATATGGTATGCGGATGATTTGGATAAAGAATTTGTCAGCATACTTGAACAAAAGGTGGGATGATTGTATTAGAATTGTTGAGTATAATAATTGCAAGGAATGGAATAGAAGGGATAGATACATTAATAAAGAATAGGGAGTTGGAGAGATGCAGAACTAGTATGGAGAGTAAAATAGTTTTATATATATATATATATGTAAACAATATTAGAGTAAAATAGTTTTATATATATATATATATGTAAACAATATTAGGTGCAAATTAATTTATGATAACAGGATCTTTATTAACAAAGGAAAATACACATGACTGGAAAAATGTGGGTGATTTAGTCTGAAAGTTGTGTAAGGAAGGCATAGAAATATTAGGCATCTGTTTATTGACTGTAAATGCTTGCAAATAGAAGGGGCACACATAATAAAGTTTTCAAAAAATAAATATAAACAAAGTGATTATATAGAAGGTGAGTTCTTGGTTTTTATGCTGGGTTTGGAAAAAGAGTTGACAAAGATTCTGTTGTGGAAATAGGGTGGAGCAGGATAGAGAACAATATGGAAAAAACTTAGGGCAGAGAATGGAAAGGGAAGATAAAATAGTTAACAGGTTTTTTTGGACATGGTAGCTGAGAGATTCCTGACTCCGAAAAAGAAATTACAGTGTATGTCATCAGCATATCAAGTGATAAACTTAACAATTATAGTGAAATAAAACAAAATACATGAGAACTTTTTATTTAAATATGTATAATATTAACAGTAAATAAATAAGTAGGGAAATTTGTGACTTTTTGATCTGTTCAAACATTTGACTTTGCTTATCACCGGGTACAACTATGTAATTTTGCTTTTTTTTCAATTTTTTCACTAAATAATACAAAAAATAAATATGTGAAAATATATTCTATCTTGAATTTAAAAAAAAATCTATTTGATCATACTATTTGTTAATTAACTGTTATAAATTCTGACATTTTTTACCTGGTGAGAGTTTTGAAAATTCTTCACCCTTTCACTTCTGTATAAAATTTTTACTTTATTCTAATCAATAAATCAGATTTGATTTCTTCTTAGTTTAATTTTATAAATAAATAATATTTCAAAAAAATACAATTGATATTTTTAAATATTTAAAATCTGACTTGCAAATAAGAACTATGTGCTGTAAATGTCATCAATGAGATTAATATAAACACTTTCAGAAAATGGACACATTCTTTTTTATTTTAAATTTTTTTAAAATGTGAATGTACAAAAGTGGATTTATTAAAAATCTATTAAATTTTACAATATTTGAAATTTTTTTAATACCATATCAATTTTGACTGATAATGACATATACACTGTAGTTTTCTTTGTTTATATTATGGTTAAATTTATTTACTTCTATTTCTAAAAATAAAATATAAATGAATAAATTGAAAGTGTACATGTGTATTTCTTTTTGTTTTAAATAGTAATCAACCAATTAATATGTAAAAATAAACATTTTATAAATAAGCAAAAAATCATGTTTCTTTTATTCCAAAAACTGTGTGAAACCTAGGCTGGAAGGAAGTGAATGCCTTTTGGGCATTTTTTCTGCCATAAATGATAGATCTAAGTTGACTGAACATACTGATATCTTCAGATTTTTTAAAATAAAAGACCAATAAACACATTCTTGCATGAACTGTTTTTTTTTTTTTAAAAATCCTCTACTATCACTTGTAATAGTGGTAAAATAATAGTGCAAAGCAGCAAAACCTCCATGCTTTTTCAGAAGTAAAGCCACATTTTCTAAGAGATCTGAAATTTATCAAGTTAAATATTTTTTTCTTATTTGATTATACTATATTAACCTGCAGTGACTATAATGTTATTTAGCATAGTATGTGATACTGCTAAAAAATTTGTGGTTACAAAATTTTTTTTTTTTGTTTTTAAATTATACGTTTATTTATGATAAGTATTTTAATTTTTGTATAAAAAAGTAAAAGAATCATAGATTGCAAAAGAATGGAGAAATAAAATTAGTGTACATTGCTTATAACTGGGATCAGTTAGTTGCTTTTCTTTTTAGTCAAGTCATGATCAGTTATTATAATGAAATGAATTTGATTTTATCTATTGACGAGCATTACTACAAAAGGTATATTTGTATAAAAAAAATAGAAAAAAATAATCATAAATTGTAAAAAAATGGATATTTAAAGTTATTGTTATTTAAAGTACAACTGATACTGCTTCTAACTTTGGAGTCTAAAATTACTTATGTTTAGATTACAGTAGTACGAGATATCATTAAACCTCAAAAAAAAAGTGACATAAAACATACATTACAAACAAAATTCAAACTAATTATTATTATTTTTTTGCAAAATACAGATATATCTAACGAAAAGGGTAATCAGACATCTGTTCAATTTATAAATTTCATGAAATTAAGATATAAAAATTTCTATCAGTATCACCATTGAGAATTGAAAAAAAAATTTTTTTTTTTTTTTTTAGTTTGTAGCATTTGTTTCATAGTAAAAAGTATGTGGCAAAATAGTAGCAATCTGATTTCTACTTATGTTTATTGTTCAAACAACTGCCAAATAAAATATAAAATTTGTTAAATACTTGTTTTTTGATTGGTTGTACTATTTATACTTAATATCATTTATTTTCATACTAATTGTTAATTAGTTTTAAAATTATAAAGTTGTCATATTTGTTAATTAAACAGTTTTGTTCCCTTTTTCTTACTTTGTAGCTTTTATTTTCATGTTGTATAGTCTAACATTCATAAGTAAAATGTACATAATATTAAAATATTATGAACATTGAATATTATATATATTTAAATATAAAATTATTTAATATCCATTTTTTACTTATGTATTTACTGTTATATTAGGTTTATTGCTTAGTATATCAATAGTGATTTGGTGACTCCACCATGTGTGAAAAAGAATTCTTGAGTGTAATCCTAAATGCTACCAAGGTGACTTAATTTTTTATTTGAAAAGTAATTAATTGAATGTTAGAATTCAGATTTTTTTTTGTTATAATTTAATTTAACATTTTATTTTTTATTATATATATAATTCTGACCGCAAGATATATATATCCCTTAGTTTTTTTTTCCACCAAAATTGACAAGGATTTATTTATAGTTTACCAGTTGTATTCGCTATTAATAAATTAATTACATATTGAATTGGGCATATGCTTAAAGTAAAAGAATTTGGAGAGTAAAAGGAAAAGTAGTAGAAAAGAAAGAAGCTGATTGATGGTCTGAAATAAGGAAACATTGTACTTGTGTACATACATTTTTGTATAATCATTAAAACCAGTCAATCCCAATAGCAATAACAATCAACAATCTCAAACATATCAAGATAATTTTTTAATCCATCTTTATTTATGATCCAATATATTTATATACTTTTATTATATTTATTAAGCATGCATATGGTACATTTACTTTCTTATATATAACATTTGTAAATACAGGCTTATTAAATTAGGTCATGTGACATCTGACTTGAATTTTTTTTTTGTAATTTACATTCTTATATTAGCTATAAGCTATGATAAAAATAAATGCTTATAATCATAGTTTTAAAAAAAAGTAATTCATAACTTCTTAAAAAATGAAGAAATAATAATTAATAAATCTATTGTTTTAAAATTTGTTGAAATGTAAATTATATTAAAAGTTGTGGAGCCAATATCATAACAAATATGTGGTCAAAAACCAACACATAGTAAAAATTCATTATTATTAGAATAAGATTATTTCATTTTCTTATTAGATATTTAAAATTAAGAGCGTGCTAATAGCTCTAAACAAGCTTTTTTTTTTTTTATTATTTATGATAAATGCTACTACAAGAGAAGGCATTCAAATCATTTTTATTTTAAATGGTCCCCATCCCCAGACCGGTTTCGACCTATGGGTCTCTTCAGTGAGGAGTTGGGACATTAGATCTAAAAAACCAACTCAAGCAAAGCATTTATCTAAAAGATAATTGTTAGAAGAAGATCTGAAACTTTTAGACATCTACATGTCTTTAAAGTCAGCTTTCCAACTGAAAAAATCATATGGGACTGAACTTAATTCAGATACTCCATATATTAGTAGGCTTAGCTCTTTAATTTAGCTAAAGCCACAACAGCAAAATAATAATAGTAATAGTAACAAGTCAGATGTCACATGACTTATATATAGCTTGCACTTACAAATATGTAAAATTAAGAGCGTGCTAATAGCTCTAAACAAGCTTTTTTTTTTTATTTATGATAAATGCTACTACAAGAGAAGGCATTCAAATCATTTTTATTTTAAATGGTCCCCATCCCCAGACCGGTTTCGACCTATGGGTCTCTTCAGTGAGGAGTTGGGACATTAGATCTAAAAAACCAACTCAAGCAAAGCATTTATCTAAAAGATAATTGTTAGAAGAAGATCTGAAACTTTTAGACATCTACATGTCTTTAAAGTCAGCTCTCCAACTGAAAAAATCATATGGGACTGAACTTAATTCAGATACTCCATATATTAGTAGGCTTAGCTCTTTAATTTAGCTAAAGCCACAACAGCAAAATAATAATAGTAATAGTAACAAGTCAGATGTCACATGACTTATATATAGCTTGCACTTACAAATATGTAAAATTAAGAGCGTGCTAATAGCTCTAAACAAGCTTTTTTTTTTTTTTATTTATGATAAATGCTACTACAAGAGAAGGCATTCAAATCATTTTTATTTTAAATGGTCCCCATCCCCAGACCGGTTTCGACCTATGGGTCTCTTCAGTGAGGAGTTGGGACATTAGATCTAAAAAACCAACTCAAGCAAAGCATTTATCTAAAAGATAATTGTTAGAATTCAAGACGCTCTTAATTTTACATATTTGTAAGTGCAAGCTATATATAAGTCATGTGACATCTGACTTGTTACTATTACTATTATTATTTTGCTGTTGTGGCTTTAGCTAAATTAAAGAGCTAAGCCTACTAATATATGGAGTATCTGAATTAAGTTCAGTCCCATATGATTTTTTCAGTTGGAGAGCTGACTTTAAAGACATGTAGATGTCTAAAAGTTTCAGATCTTCTTCTAACAATTATCTTTTAGATAAATGCTTTGCTTGAGTTGGTTTTTTAGATCTAATGTCCCAACTCCTCACTGAAGAGACCCATAGGTCGAAACCGGTCTGGGGATGGGGACCATTTAAAATAAAAATGATTTGAATGCCTTCTCTTGTAGTAGCATTTATCATAAATAAAAAAAAAAAAAAGCTTGTTTAGAGCTATTAGCACGCTCTTAATTTTACATATTTGTAAGTGCAAGCTATATATAAGTCATGTGACATCTGACTTGTTACTATTACTATTATTATTTTGCTGTTGTGGCTTTAGCTAAATTAAAGAGCTAAGCCTACTAATATATGGAGTATCTGAATTAAGTTCAGTCCCATATGATTTTTTCAGTTGGAGAGCTGACTTTAAAGACATGTAGATGTCTAAAAGTTTCAGATCTTCTTCTAACAATTATCTTTTAGATAAATGCTTTGCTTGAGTTGGTTTTTTAGATCTAATGTCCCAACTCCTCACTGAAGAGACCCATAGGTCGAAACCGGTCTGGGGATGGGGACCATTTAAAATAAAAATGATTTGAATGCCTTCTCTTGTAGTAGCATTTATCATAAATAAAAAAAAAAAAAGCTTGTTTAGAGCTATTAGCACGCTCTTAATTTTACATATTTGTAAGTGCAAGCTATATATAAGTCATGTGACATCTGACTTGTTACTATTACTATTATTATTTTGCTGTTGTGGCTTTAGCTAAATTAAAGAGCTAAGCCTACTAATATATGGAGTATCTGAATTAAGTTCAGTCCCATATGATTTTTTCAGTTGGAGAGCTGACTTTAAAGACATGTAGATGTCTAAAAGTTTCAGATCTTCTTCTAACAATTATCTTTTAGATAAATGCTTTGCTTGAGTTGGTTTTTTAGATCTAATGTCCCAACTCCTCACTGAAGAGACCCATAGGTCGAAACCGGTCTGGGGATGGGGACCATTTAAAATAAAAATGATTTGAATGCCTTCTCTTGTAGTAGCATTTATCATAAATAATAAAAAAAGCTTGTTTAGAGCTATTAGCACGCTCTTAATTTTACATATTTGTAAGTGCAAGCTATATATAAGTCATGTGACATCTGACTTGTTACTATTACTATTATTATTTTGCTGTTGTGGCTTTAGCTAAATTAAAGAGCTAAGCCTACTAATATATGGAGTATCTGAATTAAGTTCAGTCCCATATGATTTTTTCAGTTGGAGAGCTGACTTTAAAGACATGTAGATGTCTAAAAGTTTCAGATCTTCTTCTAACAATTATCTTTTAGATAAATGCTTTGCTTGAGTTGGTTTTTTAGATCTAATGTCCCAACTCCTCACTGAAGAGACCCATAGGTCGAAACCGGTCTGGGGATGGGGACCATTTAAAATAAAAATGATTTGAATGCCTTCTCTTGTAGTAGCATTTATCATAAATAATAAAAAAAAAGCTTGTTTAGAGCTATTAGCACGCTCTTAATTTTACATATTTGTAAGTGTAAGCTATATATAAGTCATGTGACATCTGACTTGTTACTATTATTATTAGATATTTATATCTGAAGAATGTGCAGAATAAAAATTATAAATAAAGTTTACATTTTTCTAAAAACAGTAAATAATCCAATATTGAATTATAAATATATATGCAATATGGAATTTTTTTCTTCCAAAAATACTATATGTATATATTCATTAACACTTGTCAAAACATTGTTTGATAGATTGAGTAATGTTTCACAAATTCAAGAAGAGAGAATTTACAATATATCTAATTTTTTCATTGTTTACATACAATACTGTGTATATTGGTGTCAAATCTTTAAGTATTGTTATTTGGTGGAAATTTAAAAAATAAAAATAAATATAGTAATAATATTTTTAAAATTCTGATCTATCATTTAAAATAAGAAAAAACATTTTTTTTTTTTAAATATTTCAATTCATAATCTCAAAATAATTCTGATTTAAATTTAATTCTAGACATACAGTAAAAAATAACTCTGAAATTTTTTATTGCAATGATATTTTTCATTCTATAATCAGATATATAATTTTAAAAAAAAAATGTCATTACATATCAAAATTTAAATAAATAAATGCATTTAGTTGTAATTTTTAAAAAATAAGTGCTAGTACCCATACATAGATATTATTCATATAATAAACTATTTTATTAGAGCAATAATTTTTTTTTTTTTTAGTTTCAAAAGGGAATTTTATTGATAATAATACTTAGTATATTACAATAGAAATGAAAAGTAGAAACCATATAAAGAACTTGACATATTTACAATTTCTTAGAATTAGGAGGAAAAAAAAATACTACATATTGCTAAACTTACAAAATTGTAATGACTTTATCAGCCATTAAAAAAAAAAATTGAGAAATTATAGTTAGAATATTTCACTACTATGTAGCTACAAAATATTTCTGTAGGAGTAATTTTTTGGTTTCTTTGTGTCTAGTTTGTTTTTAAATGTATTCATGTGTGTTCTTATATTACTGTTGTAAAGAAATAGGCATTTTATAAAACACAGAGCATAAAGTATAAATGTGATGATTCTAATTTTTGCAAAACCAGCTTTGGAAGTGAATTAATAATCATTTGAATTGTGCAATTATTTTTCTAAAGTCTTTCTGTGATGTATGTCTGAGTATCTTGTAGGCAACTACATTTAAAAAATAGGTTTTTTTTTTTTCATGTGTCATAGCATCGGCCGGGAAGCGAACCCACTAACCCAGAACAACTGCTTTTAAGGCAGTTGTGCTGACCTCTTGACCACCAACGCTTGACAAAAAAATAGGTATTTTTGATCTTCCTTGAAATGTAATTGACATATTGTTTCTGTGTTGCCAAAATTTTTCTTGTACCTCAAAAAATATAATATAGACAAAGACCATTTATTTTTAGCAAGAAATCGACATGTGTTGATTCAAGAGTCCAATACTTAAATCTTCTTATCAGTTGTCTATTATTAATTCCAAGCAATGAAGAGTCAGCCACTTCATTTATGTTTGAATATAAAAGAGCATGAATTTTCCAATACTATCATTTTTTTGTGGAAATGTTATCTTAATATTTGTCATTACATTAATTAGTACTAGAATTGTCTGAAGAAGTTTTGTATATGGAGGAGGCTTGTCTGTTGGTGTGGCCATTATAACTTTTTAAAATTATTATTTTGTAATACTTAACCTTTTATTATTGAACTATTTCTTGAACAAATGTATCTCGTAAAATGTTCATATCAAAGTAATTAAGCACGAGATATAGGCAATGATTTAAGTTGATCATATTTTAGATTATCCGGAAATTCATTATTTATCACCTTCTAATAGGACAATATATATATATATGAAATGAAATTTTATTCTTTTTTCACTTCTCTTCCTTGAAATTGTGCAATTTGTGCTATGATTGTGATAAATAAAAGCTTTGCTTCAGTTTTTTTTTAACATTTTTTTTTATTACTTGTTGTGTTGAAGCAAGATTATTAAAGACAAAATATCGACAAAATTAATGATGTATTTGGAATAGTTGTGAAAGTTTCATTTGGTGTTCAGAAGGGATCGGAGTATATTGTTATAAGACTTGTTAGAGTGTTCAAATTTTCACCACTGTTGCATTTTATCAAATAGTCTTCATTAAGGTAATTATTTACAAGTACAGTTCAATGGAATGAAATTACTAACAACTTTCATTCCATCTCCTAGCAATAAACAAAACTGTGGTTCACAATTAAATACTACTTAATGCTGAAAGAAAAAAAAGAAAAAGTATATTCTTTGATGTCCCCCTCCCCCAACACTTTTTTCCCCTGGTAAATCTGGAAACTATAATAAAATTAGTTTTAAAGCAATACTTTCAAAATAGGTTATAAAAAATGCAATGTAATTATAGATAACAATAGAGAGAGAAGATCTAATAGTTAGATATTATATTTTACACAGCTTCATAATCGCATGAATGTCTCTGTGATTAAAATTATTTTCTTTAAAATGGTATAAAATTAAGCATCTCCCCCTCATCACTTATTTTCTATCTTATTTATGCTATCAGGTTCTAAAATTATAAATGATTTATGAATCACAAAGTATTAAATTGTGTAATATTTGGCAAATTTGTTGATGAATATTTAATGATTAGTGCATTCCCATTTAAAATTTAATGCTCATTTATTATTATTTGATTTGTATTTATGAGTGTGTGTGTATAAGAATTTAAAATCATTTGAATATTATAATATATATATATTCAAAAAATGCCTTGCGCCGTTTAGTACGATGAGAGTTAGAGATTGAGGTTTCTGGTTCAATTCTCACCCGAGGAAAACAAAAGACAAACAAAAAATGATTGGCGCAACTCTACCAATTAGCGATAATATTATTTTTTAATAAAAATAATAGCAATAGCAATAAAATTTCAAAAGTTGATAATTTTTTTTTATAAAGTAAAAAAATAAATAAAAATTATACTCTAAAATAAAATTAACTAATTCAAATATTTTTCAAGATTTATTGTGTGTGAGTAAATGATATATAGAAAGTAGAAAAGTAAAAATAATGCTCTTTGTGTATTAGAATAAGATAAAAATAACAAGTCGAGTTATATATTTGTGGAACATTCCATGCCTGAGGAAAGTAAAAAAAAAAAAAAATTACATTATAGCAACCGTAGTAACCATTATTGTTATTTAATATTTAAATACAAGTATATTGTCTACACTGAACTTTATGTAATTAGAAGAGATTTGAATTCAGACTTTCAAGCACCCTACAGCTATCCACTCAAAAGATAAATGATTTTAAATATCTGTATTTCGTGCTGAGCCGGCGTGGGAGATTATGATGTGGACCAACAGATGACGTTTCAGCACGAAATACTAGTATTGGAGATCATTTATTTTTTTTACATGTATGTGGTCATGTGCATCAATTGTACGGGATGGAATGGATAGCTGTAGTGAGCTTGAAAGTCTGAGTTCAAATCCCTTCTAATTATATTATTATTTTTAATTCAAAAGTGATATTTATTTTTTTAAAAAAATCTTAATTTTAATATTGCAATAATTTTTATATATTAAAATAAAATTTTAAAAATTCATTTTTCAAGATTTATTGTTTAAAAATTTGTAAATAAATTAATGTACTTTTAATAGTAATATTTTATATGTATACATACACTCGGTACCCTAGGCAAAAAATATTTTTCGTCCAATAGTATAAAAATACAGAATTAGAAAATAATCACTATATTTACAGAATAGCTTTGAATTATTTGGTATTAAATATACTTGTTGTTTGCCTACATATAATTGTAGAATTGTGTAGTTAAATATTTATGTATTACACATATATAATCCTATAAGTAGTTCTCAAATAATCAATGTTAGATTGGGAAAAGATATTAAATATTGATTCATCAAATAATGAAAGTCTAATTAGGAAATACCTACTTTTATTATGATATTATTTGTTTGGCCAAAGTTGCTTCCAGGAATTTGGACTTTCATTTTTGAGTTAAAAAATTACTTTTTATTTAACAATTTAATAACTGAAACACAGGCTTGTTAAATACCTGCGGCTATATATCTGTAATATAGGGTATATGAGCACAGACTTTCACACCACCCACCTCTCTCCACTCTATCTAATAACACTGATACACCTAAACACATATATGCTGAAAAGATAAATAATCACCAATATACATATTTCATGCTAAACCAGCAATCATCAGTTGGTCCAGACTATCATCTTTACACACATATATAGTATAAGTGCTCAGATATATATTAAGATAGACTATCCTCATAGTCTATCTTAATATATATCAATTTAGTTTTTATATTATTTTAATTTTAAACATATTATGGTAAAACTCGGGATAACCTGAACACAAGAATTTATCAACATAGGTATGTCTACAATAGGGTCAAAAATAAAAATGAAGGATCATCAGTATTCTGGGACCACCAAGCAGCTACAGGCCATGTATTTGAACTTAGTTCTGCCCAAATAATTTGTACAGAAAAAAATGATGCCAAAAGAAAAGTTAAAGAAGCTTTCTATACAGCAAATGACATTAATAGAAGAGAGGCATGTTTTGCTCTCTCTAAACAATGGACTAATTAAAAATTCAAACGCATTTGCATAATCATAACAATCGTTAGTTACAAAGCTATGAGTATGAGATTCAAACATGAAATCTCGAAAGTGCTTAGCAAAGCTATTATAAATTAGAGTAAAATTATAGCTTCACTGTTTAATGCGAAAAAAAAAGTCGCATACTTATAATAAATGTTCAAAGTAGACGTATTATTTTAAAAATTGGCTTTATTCATGTTATTATATAAAGCCCAAATTTGATCTTTCATTGAATATTAACTATTATATCAGGGATCAAGCTTCTGGGACAATTTTCATTTGTTGCATGTTAACCCAAATAGGACAATTTGTCGTTTATCTTTTGTATTAGTTCACTAGAAATGTATCTGAATTTTTCCTTTTTCTGATTCATTGTTTGAGAGTGATAGTATTAAATAGAAGGTTTCAAATATCACAACATTCTGTTTTAAAAGTAATTATTTATTCAATTTTCTGGTTGATATACCGCTTGTCTAGAGAAACAATGTACACCTGGGTCTTGTTTTATGCGGATTATTTTAATGCGATTTTGAAGTTATGCAATTCATGTTTCTTCTTAATATCTTTCATATTTCACTATATTTATTAGATATCAAAAAATTTAAATTATTAATAACTTATTTTGACTTGAAATACTTTTTTTTCCAAAAATATAACATTATATTAGCAGCTAACGTGAATATGGCCTGAAGCTGTATTTAGAATCTTAGCTTCTATGTAAATAACCTACTTATACTAATGAGTAAATAATAATAATAGATTTATACTTATTATAAAAATATCACAATAAATATTTAAAAATTTTAAACTTTTAAAATGTATTTTGTTAGATATTAACAGAAATAAATATTTTTTTAGATTTTTAAAATAAATAATAACAAAGATTTTATTGATTTTATAAACTGAAAATAACCTTTCTAATGATAATGTATAATCTTTTTGTTTTGATTGTGATCTCATTTTTTTAATATAGAAACAGAAAACCATTAACACAGCATAAGACTGAAAGTAGCGCTGGTTGTACACACATCACGAATCTGATTTCTTACCAGTTAATAAACGAACACATATTATTAAATAGCGGTAATGATTAAATCATGTATGAAAAAATGTACAATTAAATACTGTAATTAATAAAAAAAGTAAAAAAAGTTTGTCTTGTATTAATTTTTTTCAAATATTTGAAATTATTTATTAGTCATACTTTATTTCCTTATTTTTTTAATGCGAATTTTAAAGTAATTTTTTCTTGTTGCTTTGCTTTTATTCTGATTTCTGAAAATTAGGAGAACTTATCCCCATTTTTCAAGGTAAGTTAAGTTTATTTTTGTGTGATTTCTTTTGTGTGCATTTTCTGAGGAACCTATCTATTGCATAAAATGAGACCCAAGTGTACTTCCAAATTCTGCTCAATACTTCTTTCCACACTGCTGCTTGTTAATATAATTTATTTAGCAATCTTTCCCTTCATTTGTATATTATTCAACTTGTCAAAAATATTAATAGATATTGCCTATTTCTTGTCAATCAATTTTTTTTTATTCATTTTTTTTTTTTTTTGCTTTTTTTTTGGCACTCACTGTTTTTTAAATAATAAATTCTTTTTTTTAAAAATTATTTTAAGTAAAAAGTATTTTTATTTATATCTGGATATATTTATATAAAGGAAACAAAAGATATATATTAAACAAAAACTTACAAAAGCTGAAAAATATTTAATTTTGTGGTAAGGAGCAATATTTTAGTATATGAATTTTGTGAAAGTGCAAGGTGTTACATTCAGAGCATTAGTGGGTACCTTAAGAAAGATAGTAAAATATTTTAAAAGTGATTATTACTCAATGGTAGTGGGGTGGGTGGATGGGGGTGCCTGTCCAATAAGTAGTAAAAATTACCTTTATAAAAGAGATAAAATTATTGCACTTCAACTTTATTACTTAATAAAGATTAAATAAATTAGATTGTTTTTAAAACACTAACAATTGAAATATTTTATAAAAATATATTGATGTAAAAAAAATTGAATCATTTTAAAATTAAATATTAAAAGACAAAAACATATACACCTGGGTCTCATTTTATGTGGATTATTTTAATGCGATTTTGAAGTTATGCGATTCATGTTTCTTCTTAATATATTTCATATTTCACTATATTTATTAGATATCAAGAAATTTAAATTATCAATAACTTATTTTGACTTGAAATACTTTTTTTTTTTTTTCAAAAATATAATGTTATATTAGCAGCTAACGTGAATATGGCCTGAAGCTGTATTTAGAACGTAGCTTCTATGTAAATAACCTATTTATACTAATGAGTAAATAATAATAATAAAAATATTGCAATAAATATTCAAAAAAATTTAACTTTAAAACGTATATTTTGTTATATATAACAGTAATAAATAATCTTTTAGATTTTTAAAATAAAAAATGAAGATTTTATAAACTGAAAATAATCTTTCTAATGATAATGTATAATTTTTTTGTTTTGATTATGATCTCATTTTTTTAATATAGAAACAGAAAACCATTAACACAGCACAAGACTGAAAATGGCGCTAGTTGTATATCACATCACGAATAAAAATAAAGTAGCTAACAGGTTTCTCTGGGCATAATTTCTGAGAGATTTTTGACTTCGTTTAAGAAGCTACAATACATCACATTGAATCTGATTTCTAACCAGTTTACAAATGAACGCTAGCGGTAATGATTAAATTATGTATGAAAAATGTAAAATTAAATACTGTAGTCAATAAAAAAAGTTTATCTTGTATTAATTTTTTTCAAATATTTGAAATTTTTTATTAGTCATACTTTATTTGCTTATTTTTTTAATGTGAATTTTAAAGTAATTTTTCTTTGTTGCTTTGCTTTTATGTGAATTCTGAAAATTACAGACCCTATCCCCCATTTTTCAAGGTTAATTAAGTCTATTTTTGTGCTATTTTAATCTCGTTTTAAGGTGGGGGGGGGAGGAGGAGTAAATTCTTCTTAAATTGCTTTACTTGTCAAGTAAAACAATCATTTATTTGGGTAAAAAGCTTTGTAGAAAAAAAATTAGTAAGGATTTTATTTTACTTTGTTTTTATTTAAAGACTTAATGCAATAATTACAAAAAGAAAATCAGTCTTTTTAATAAGTAGCCAGTCGTAGATGAATATTCAACATGCTTGTCAATTTTCGGGTTGTGAAAGTTTCATTGCTTTAATCTAAGGAAAGCTAGATTCTTATTTACTGATCAATTTTGGATGCTTAATCATATTAGTTATGGATTAGTTATCTCTGGAAAAAATCCTAAGCTGTTTGAAAATAATTTCATTTGGCTTGGATTTGATCCTCAGATCATAAACACGATAGGTTCTTGCACTACTTCTATCTATGAAGTCCTACCATAGCAATAAATATAATATTCTAAAAGTACAATATCTATATAATTTGACATAAATATATATTAAATTTCAGTAAAATGACAAGTATAAGGAATTTTTTTGTGTAACCACACAAACTATTTAGCATCATTTTGACAGGGAGTAAGTTAATAAGGAATTTAACATTGTGAACCTTTTGTATTTTCTGGAAATAGTTATATTATTTTTATAATATAAACAGAATCTCTCAAATTGAAAATTGGCATGTACAATATTCATAATATGCATAATACACAATATGAATATCTAAACACTCATTTATAAAAAGCATTTATTACATAAAACTAAAAAATCTGGCTATTATTTTATAATGATAAAAAATATATATTATATTTTTTATGAATGTATAAATTGATAATTAGGCAATATAAAAGATGGACTATTTAATAAAGACAGTGTTGTGAGATCTTTCCATTTCATTTTAAAGATCTTAAAAATAATCACTCATTTCTTATGAACTTACTGAAAAGAAAAAAGTCAAAATATCATTTTGATTAATTTGTATTTTTGATGCAGTTATTAACTATTGTTATAAATATTATTTAAATAGTATTATTCACTTCAAATAAATAAATGCTCTTTATATGCAAATGAATTGTTTGCACATAATTTGAATAAATATTTCCATCTTCAACAGAAAATATTTTTAGGCATTAAAGTGATGTAACCAAATTAGTCCACTTAATATAATTATTAAAAGTATTTAATATGGAATATCATGCCATTTTAAAATTATATATTATAAAAAAGAATCTAAGAATAAATATAGGGAAATTGAGAAAACATTATCATACCAAGTGAATAAATAAAATGATGAACAAATATAAATGAATGAACATAAAAGAGATACATGAGAACAGCACTGAACAAAATGATAAGCAGTTATAACATACATTTATAGGCTGCATCACCTATATTTATAATAATAATCAACCATCATTAACAGTTAACTTTTATGACTGGATTCAAAAGAGGTACATTATAAATAGGCTAATTAGCTAGTCACTGCCAAACTTAGGCAAGATTTACAATCATTATTTGGATGCACATATTTGGTGCTAATTTATCACAAAAAATTATGCTGGGATACTGACACATGCTGATTATCAATGGTCTAATTATATGGTATTGTGAGAGTACAGGCCCTGTAAATTTTTCTCTAACAAAAAAATAAAATGCAATGAATGGATTTTAAAGATGATACCTTTGCACCATATAGAGAACTCTAGATATCCAAATATAAACCAGACATAAATAAGGATCATCATTTTTCTAAACTAGCTCAGGAAGCAAGAATCATAGGGATTGTGACCATATACAAGACAAACTATAATAATATTTATGCTTAATCTATTTATATTAAAGTAATCTTACTGCGATAATTTAAAAATTCCTAAAACACTGCTATTATGAAATTAAATTGCATACATTACTAATTCATAGAACATATCTAGAGGAACAAAGACATCAAAAGAAGTCTTTTTTTAATAATTATTTAATAAATTACTAATAAATTTAGAAAATTAAAAAATATAATTGAAACAAATTTTTATCAAAAAATATATTTTCATATAGGAAATATGATTATCCAGTTGATTTTTTTACTAATTAACATTTATTTTTATTAAACTGTTCCATTTTCAATAATAAAGTTGGAAAATAACTTCATAATCGGAGATAATAAAATTTAAAATTAACTAGGGACATTTTTATAATTTTAGAGGAAAAATCAAATGAATAAAAACATGTTTTAAAAGAAAATATTAAATGAATAAAATTTATTATGACCAATTATTTATATAAAAATATTTACTTGACAAAGAAAAATTTTAAATTAGCTGAAACCCTTTTATCATTAAGAAAAAAAATCAAATGAATAAAAAATATCTTTAAAAAAATTAAGTTAATAAAATTATTTATTATTACCAGTTATTATTTGTATACAATTTATCTGTAAATATAGATATAGTTTGCACATTACAATACTTTTTATCATAGTTTTGTTTTTCTTTCAAGTCCTGTGATAGTTATAATTTTCAGTTTTCTTTCCTGTTCACTATCATTGTTGAGTTTAACAATCTTTTTTTTCTTTAGTCTTATTGAAGTTCTCCATTATCACATTTTTAGAGTAATGCCCACAGTCAAATTTTCTCCATTTTTGCAATAGAATATTTTCAAGCTTCTATACAGAATAAATCAATCCATTTTTTTAAAAATGTAATAATTTTCCAGGTCAGGTTAAAACAGACAGTCAGTCAAGCTCTTGGATGAAAACAAAGCTTGTTGCAGCTAGGGGCATGCTTTACATTTTTCTAGTGAGTAGGTTACATGGTTAGATTGATGTTCATCTAGATAAAACTTAGCACATTTTCTTCAAACCCATTTTAGAAAACTTACTTGTGGTATGCACTTCTCAGCTAAACTTCTGTTTTCTTTAACAGCTGAATCAGGAATGACAGTTCTCAGGATACAGGTCTATCTATTTATTCACTTTCCTATATTTTTTGAAACAATTCTCTATCCACCCAGTCAAAATTTGGTTACTCACATGTCAGCATTAAATCCTGACAAATTGAGTTTATTTTTATAAAAGATTATTTTCTTTCAAAATGAAAATTGCAAAATATTTCAAAGATAAAAAAAAAATTACTCATAAAAAATTACTCTAGTTATTTTTTCTTATGCTACCCCACTCCCAAAGATAATTTGTTAATTACATTGATTTGAAAAACATTCCCTTTTGTATTGGAGAGAGATATGGGAAAAAAATAAAATTCAGCAAAAATGTTAAAATCTTACTTTTTTTTTTTACCAAAAAAAAAAAAAAAACTTTCCTTATTTTTTTTAAAGTTAAAATTAAAACATCAGTCATTTACTGAGGTGGTAGAAAAAAAATCCTATTTTCCCATTAAAACTAGTAAATAATTACTGAAGAGAAAAATTATTTACATTTTATAATTTTCCTTCCCTTTTACAACCATTTGTAACTCATTAAAATAATGTTCACATTAGTATCTAAATAAAATATCTAGATTTTTTATATCATGGATTATTATTATTTAAAAAACATGGAAAGATTAAATATTTCCCATTTTAACATTACTTATTTATAAGCTTGTAGTATCTGATATGGCCAGAGTTGTCCTTTGTTTACAATATTACAATACCCTCCCTTAAAATGATGAGATACTGAAATGGGGATGTACATTTCATTTTTCATTATTTTAATTTTATATTTTAATTTTTACCTTTATACTGGTAATCACAGCAATTGATATACCAAATCAACTATGTTTTTTTATATATTATTAAAGGCTTTAATATTTTAGCCAAATTATTTCTTATTTAGAAGGAATAGATTGAGGGCATATTAGTATATATCACCCTCAAACTGCACCAAGGATTTTTTTCCTCAAGATGTCGCCATTTGATTTTTTATAGCTTAGTTTTTAGCTGGGGTTATGGTCTTTGGACTTTTATTATTGATTCACAATTTATTAATCACCTAGTAGTGATTAGTCACTATTGCATTTTTATAGCAATCTGGAAATATTTGATCTATTTTGGGAAGTCAAATTCAGTAATTGAATCTTTTTAACATAAGTTCCATATTTTATTAAATCATTTTCTCTTAAAACTGATTCAGTGTCATTGATGAACAAGCCATCCTCATTGCTACTCTATCACTTTTTACCTCCTGCAAATTTTAAATGGAGATATTCTCATTCTTGGTGATTTCAAATATCCTCTATCATAATCTTTCTATTTTCTCATGATGGACTTGCTCTTGATTCTTTTGTTTTTGGATCTATTTCAATATGTATACTGGTACTTTTATTTGATTAGGGGGGTCCACTTGGTGAGCTGTCAGGAGTATTTGGTTTTTTGGGATGAGATAACTTTGTGAACACTTGATTATTCTGGCTTTACCCATACTTCCTGTACTTTTCCACTTTTTTAATTTTTCTAATAAGAATGGGATCTGTAGGTGGTTATTCACACCCATACCCCCAATGTGTGTTTCATTTCCTCTTTTATTTATGGTATTTCCCTGTTGATTATAACTTTACATATTAAATATTCTATTGATTGACCACTTAGGTCAAGTATATTGAGCAACACTGCCACCCACTCAATGAATTAGTGATATTTCTATGGTCTGAATAATCTGTCCTTCACTTAGAGGATTTGTCAATTAGGACTCAATTTAGCCACTTGCCTTCTAAGAAAGTGATATATAGCTTTCCATGTTTTTTGCAAGATATAATACATTTTTCCCTCCTGATATTCTTAAATTTAAAGCTGGCCGATAATGCCATGAATAAAAAATTCCACCATTCCTGAGGAGCACTCTATAAAAGGCTTCCTGTTATTGCCCTCTTATTTTTTCTGGTGTACATGTTTAATCTAAAATACTTTTCTATGCTATTTAAATGCTTGATATAGGCTTCATCAGCCTGGGCCCTTAATGGTCTTATCTTCAGGAATTGGTTTACTAAATGATGTGACTCATTATGTAATCCCAGGTTTAACCTGGCCTCTTCTTTGACAATTGTTTAATTTCCATTTCAACTTCAACTGAATCTATCTGAAGTCCATTTTCTAATTCCAATTCAAATTTTGAATTCATTTTTCTTTAACTTTCATAATCAATCGATCATTTCCAGATGAGCAATAATTTCTTCACTTGCTGTTTGATAGGAATCCTTTATTTTTTGATTTCTGTGTTAGTTTTTGCTGAATAATAAATGTAAAAGGGATAAATATATGAATAAAAATAAAATGTCAGGATTAATATAAAAAACTGAGTCAGCATGGTCTAACTCTATAAGTAGTTATAACAACTAATAAGCAGCATCACCAGCATTTATACTAATAATCAAGTACACAATAAACAGACAATTATCCATTATGACTGGATTTAGGATAGGTACATTTTAAACAGGCAAATTATCTAGATTGCCAAATTTAGGGTAAATATTCATCTGAGGCACATTCTTAGTATCAAATATTCTGCGATACTCAAATGCTAATCATCAATCTGGCCAGATTGTACCATTACTATACCAGCCAACTATAAACTAAAATTTTAAATCAAAATGCAGTGAATAGACTTCAAAGGTGATATTTTTGCACCATTCAAAATTATATGGATATCCAAACATAAACATGGATCTTCATATAAATAGCCATTATTGCTCTCTATGGCTAGCTCAAAATCAAAGTTTCTAGGAATTGTGATTGAACAATAGAAAGAATAAATTTATAAACATAGTACTTTAATTTGAATACTTTTACTGTGATAATTTAAAAATTCCTAAAACTTATGAAATTCAATCTCACACTATACATTTGTGGAACAAATAGCAGGAGGAATAAAGACATTAACACTTATTTTTAAACAATTTATTTAATAAACTGATTTATAATTAAAATAAATTTAAAATGACAATATAATTCAAACTTGAATATATGTTATCAAACAATTATAATTTCCTATAGCAAATCTGATTAACCAGTTGACTTTCATTTATTAATTTAGTCAACTTTTATGCTGATCATTTTTTTCAATAACTAAAGTTGGAAAACAAATTTTCACAATCAGAGATAGCTAGAAAACCTTTTTATTATTTTGAAGGGAAAATAATATAAAGAAAAAAACATGATTCAAAAGAAAATGTTAAATTAAAACTCAATTTTAACATTTATTGTTTCTACAAATTTTTATCTATAAAAGTAGAAATAATATGCACATAAAAATACCTTTTTATCATGGATTTATTTTTCCTGTGAATCATTGTTTGCCTGTTGTAATTGTCAATTTTTCCACATTTGTTTTCTTTTTGTAGGCTTCTCCATTAACACCTACTTGCAGGCTAAGGTACACAATTTATCCATTTTTTGCCATAAAATATTTTCAGGTTTCACAGACTGAATTTATCTATTTTTGCATTTAATTATTTCCAGTCAGGCTAACACATAGAAAGACAGAGCAGACATGCTGTTGGATGGAAATAAGGCATGTTGTAGGTAGGGATATACTTTACATTTTTCTAATGAGCAAGTTATATGAGTTTAAGATGATGTTTAGCTTCTAGCTAAAATTTAGCACATAGTTTCTTCATACCCATTTTAGAAAACTTTTGTAGTGTTTTTTACAGCTGAACTTCTGTCTTTTTTTTACAGTGGAATTAGGACAAACTACTACTGTTTCTTCCAACAGTTGAATCAAAAATAATTGCTCCTACAGCTTGAATAAGAATGACTATTTACAAGACATCAAGATCTGATTTACTTTGTCCCGACATGTTTTTGGAATAATCCTCTAACGATTCAATCACATCTGATCTCCAACTTGATTCTCTTATGCCAAAGATAAGATAATATTTTACTTACACTGATTTGATAACTACTGCTTATTGTTTTGGAGAGTGACAAAGAGAAAATGCAAAAAAGAACTAACTAAAACAAAATTTAACAAAAGTGTTAAAATTTTATTTTATTTAAAAACTTTCCTTATTTTTTTTAAGTTAAAACTTGTCAATAATTTACCAAGGAGGAGAAAGAAACCAATTACTTTTTGTTTATTAAAACTAGTAAATAATTACTGAAGAGAGAATAAAAAATGCTTACATTATTTTTTACTTTCTTTTTTATAATTATTTATAATACATTAATGTAAATTCACATTATTATTTAGAGAAAATTTTTATATTATCATTTGTTAAAGACATTTAATTAAATCAATTCTTATTTTTACTGTTAAAAAATATATTAAATATTATTCTTCCATTCTAACTTTACTTATTTAGAAGCTTGTAATATTTGACATGGTCAGAGTTGGTCTTTGTCTACAATATTGTGATATATGATGTCAATTATTATGGCAAGTTATTACTACAGTATGTAATACATATATAATTATTTTTTAAATATGAAATTATTTAAGTTACTCAGATACAATGCTTTTAAATATTAATATCAAAGATTGAATAGAATATCTATTTTAATATATATATTTAATTTACCCCCCCCCCCCATTTGATAAAGTTCAAAGCTTTTTTAGAATTGATTTAAAATGAATTTGCAAATATTATTTGTAACTGACTGATAGAAATTCATAACACTTTTCTTTGATTAAATATTTTTCCAATCATCCTGGCTTAAACTTGATATGTAGACAATTTGTAATTACCATTGTAAATAATATTGCTAATTGTTTTTTTTAAAAAAATCATTTATAATTAGTCTAATATTACCAGGATCTAATTGAGCGACCCATTTCTTTATTTAGAACATGTTACATTTCTATTGGTATCCTTTTATGACAATTTTATTTTTATGATCTTTATTATATTTTTCCATGCATTTTATGATATTATCTCTATTTAAAGTAACAATTTTATTGTATCACTGAAATGATTTTTTTTTAATTTAAAAATTGTTTAGTATTGTACTTTTGATATTTTTATTCTTTCCATAACTTTCCTTACTATTTCACAGTTATTTTTTTAAAAGTATCATTAACCCTTATTTTGCTCATTCACTTTTTAAATGCAACTCATTGCATTGTGTCACTAGAAAATTTACTGTTGAATCATTGCTTTTTTTTATTTCTGTTATCTGTATAGCTACTTTTATTAAGCTCTGATATCTCTTATTGGTGTCATTTAAGACTCATCCACTTATAGTTTTTTTAAAACAATATTTAAGTTCAAGCTTAAATTTATCAGAGTATTACTATTATCTTTGTAATAGTTTTTTTTTTTTAAAAAAAATCACATTTTATATAATTATTTTTTTTGTATTTTGAATTTATTAAGGATATTAAAGTCTTGAAATGTATATTTATTAATAAAAATATATATTATGTCTACTGTATTTTTATTTGGATATTTCTATATAGTTTTTTTTTCTGGTTGTTGTCGATGAGCCACCATATCCCACTGGATGGCGCTGTTTTCGCGCTAAAACATATAAAAATGCCGTTTCCACGGTCGACACGTTCAAACCCGCGTTTTCTATAATACAACTTTTTTGTTGTACTACAGATTGCAGGCCGCTATGTCACATCACAGTACAGCATGTATGTTCACATAGCAAATACATTTTCCCAATTCGCACAGTTTATAAAATGGTTACGGCTTGGGGAGAGGGTGTGTTTTTTGAATTTGATGGAAATGTTATTTTCATTGGATTTTTATTTTTATTTTAAAGTATTGAAATATTCAGATTTTGTAAAATAATAATTAACAGACTTTTTACACCGTAGTGTATTGAAGTTTTATGTAGTAAATGTTGATGAGATATATGTATAAAGTGAATTGGAATTAGGTAACGCGTCAAGTAACGTACTGTTCGTAACATTTCCACGAGACATTTTAAGATTGTACTGTGTGTATATTTTGAAATAAAAAAGAGTGTTAACACAAAAATATCCAGTAAGAAAAATACAATTGTACACTGTATTTTTAAATGTCATAAAAAGCATATATTATAAAAATTTTATATATATATTTGTCGTTGTTTAAAAAAGTTTTAGTTTCTTTCTTTTCTCCGACTACTGTTATACTTTGTTGAATAGAGTTTATGTTTATTGTTATCATTTATTTTATAGATGTTACAAACAACAGAATACTAACCCTAAAACTAACCCTAAAGCTAACCCTAAAGTAACCCTAAACTAACCTTAAAGCTAACCCTAAAACTAACACTAAAGCTAACCCTAAAACTAACCCTAAACCTAACCGTAACAACTTTTACTTTTAGTTGTCATTCTATTTGGAATAAAAAATAGCGGTAAACAACAAAAAAAAAAAACCCGTAACCCCAGTACAAAAATCTCCGATAAAAAATTGATTTTTCTAATAAAAAGAAAACTAAAAAAGACGAATCAAATTGTAATTTGTTTATTTTATTTTACATTTATTATTATCATTTAATTTGTATACGTTATTAAAAAATAATCTTTAAAATTAAATAATATTTAAAAAAGACGATTTTCTTTTGTTTTTATTTTCGCATTACAAAAAAACACATCAAAATGATTATAATTAACGGCCCGTGAATGATCATATTTTATAATTTTAGCGTGATAACTGCGCCATCCAGTGGGATATGGTTGCTCATCGATGACAACCTTTTTTCCATCTGTTTTCATTTTTAATTTTGCCTTTTGAATGTTTTTTAGTATTGCAGCCAAAAAAAATTTTTTTTCTTCAAATAAATAAAAGAATTGAAAGATTAGTGAGTTTTATAGAACATATCACATGACTGTCTTATTATATAATGATATTTGTTTGCATTTTAAAACTATTAATATAATTGCAGTAAACCATTGATACTCTTCTAAATGTATTTTTATAATTACTGCTTTATGTTTTTATATTTCTATATATAAAGGACTGTTTGAAATTGTTTTATTTATTTTTCATGTTCACTCTATTTTTTTCTCTTTGTTTTTCATTGTAAATGTTTTAACCACTATAAATGGGATAACAATGGTTTTATTTTTTATTCATCTTAATATTCTTGATTGAAAAAGAAATTATTTATCTACTTGATATTCTGTTTTAAATGTATATATATTTGTAACTTTTTTAGTTTTTTTTATATATATTTTGGGTACTTTGCTATTATTCCTGCTATGATGTATTAGTCCAGTAATGTTTGCATTTAGAAATAT
The DNA here is from genome assembly GCA_028023455.1 of Epiperipatus broadwayi. Classification (NCBI taxonomy): domain Eukaryota; kingdom Metazoa; phylum Onychophora; class Udeonychophora; order Euonychophora; family Peripatidae; genus Epiperipatus; species Epiperipatus broadwayi. The sequence goes on along the minus strand of JAQFVV010012562.1, from coordinate 2,404,466 downwards.
TTATTTAGAGTTTCCATTTATGATGTTATGGCAACCACGAACCCTGGCATGATTAATCCATTTCAAATAAACTGACCCTATCTTTTTTATTTTAGAAGATATTAAATGGTTCAGTCTGTCACAATGATTTTTTTCACCCTCCACAATATAATACATCTCTTGCATCCACCTGGTGGCTCATGCATAGGCCCTACAGAATTGTAGCACCTTCTATTACATGCATAATGAGTTTTTCCTTTAATTCTTTCTTTATAATTGAACATTATATAATCCTTAAGCTTAATGTCAGTAGCCATCTTCTAGTTCATGAAAAAATTACAAAAATCTTAGTATAGAATTATGCACTTCACAGTTCCAGTGACACGATGTTTGACTGTTATACACATGTACAGATGTCCAAGATAAGAAGCTGCACATTATAATTAAATAGAGAGAGTACTGTCAATGCAGAAATTTTATTTTCGATGACATTCAATAGATTGACTTAATGAGTCTTTTTTTCCCTTTAATTTTTTTTTATACTTGTAAATTATATAGTCTTTAAGCAGCAAAGTAAAGCAAAAAGAATGGATTTCATTTTTAAATGAATGGATCAAGGTTGAACTGTAACAGTTTAAAAAAGGTAAATATTATAACCTTATATTCATCTGCCATAATTATTTTAACTTTGTGAACTTGTAAAATAATGCCTGTGTGGGATCTTCAGACAAATGATGACCTAAAATTTTATTTAAAAAAAAAAAGAAAAAAAAAACTCATGCATTTATTTTCTAATGATGGCCACATTTATTTTGATCAAAATAATGAGTAATCACTGGGACGGACTGAACTTTTTGATGTCCTACAAAATAGAAATGAAAGCATCTGTTTTTTTGTGCCAGAATTTTTGCGTGACATAATAGCCTAGTTTAAAATTATAAATTATGGTAGCAGCTAAAATAAGATTTTCAGTAACAAGTTTATCCCAATGGGAAGATTATGTAATATTGAGGTAAAAAATAATTTCCTTTTTAGAAGATTGTAAATGTGTTTAATTCTGTGTTTATTTACAGATTTCTTTCTATGTAGAGTATTAGTCACATCAAGTTAATGTATAAGTTTTATTTTATATGATTGTTTCATTTTGCACAATATTAAACAATAGTTAAACATTTTCTGAACCCACAAATTTTAGTTACGAGCTGCCACTGCTTGTATCATATGTAAGTCATATGATTTTACATTTAAAAATGTATGTTTACAGCTAAAACTTTATATAATTGTATTTTTTTTGTTGATAAAGCTATATATACATGTTTTGTTTTTTTTTAACAAAAAGTATTTAAAATATAACATTAAACTTAGAGCTAAAATTTTGTTACATCTTGCCATTTAAAAATAGTTCCAGGATTCTTTTTCCATAATGAATATATCTCTTCATCAGTGAAAATAAAATGTGTTTTTTTTTTAAGATTTGAACGATTAGATTTTAAATTAGACAAGACTTTTTTTTAAAAAATTATGATTTATATTTATTATTACATTTTATTCCTCACATTTATTTTTACATATGTGCAATTTTTCTTACTGGCAGTACTTCTAAAACAAAATTCAAAGTGCCACATCATGCCAGGATGTAATAAACATTTACAAAAAGTGCCTTACTAAAAAGTCACAATTACCTGTTTTTATTTTGTATCGTAATGTGTTTTTTCCTTTTTTCATACTGAATATATCTTTCCATTTATATTTTTTTTTACATTTGAACTTTTGTACTGCAGGCGATATAACATATTACTCCTGGTGAAGTATTATTCTAAGTTTGCAATATCTTTAAAATAATGTCTTCATGGGATCTGTGGGACAAATTTTATTGATTATGCTTGTCTGCACATTCCTTGGAGGCATTATTTTGAACACATTGCAAACTTAGAATAATACATCACTGGAGTAATATGTCATAGCAGAAATAATACCAAAGTATCTTATTTTGGACATAATTTGTAGAGTTTGTTATATGGGTATTAAAACAAACATTTTTTAAAATCAATTTTTTTCATATAATCCACCTTTACCCCACCTAATGAGTACAATTGGTTCCCCAAAACTCATCATAAAACAAGATCACAAGAGGGGATTATAATGGTTTTATGTGGAAAAAGATTTAGCTTGTACCTGCAGATAAAAATTATACCATAAAAATATTAAATAACAACTTAACCTAGTATATATAGTAATTAAAAAAAATTACTGTGCTATATGCACTTAAAATATGTATGTATGCAAGAAAATGGAACTTAAATCTATGTAAAAAGAAACAAAAAAAACCAGCTTAAAGTTGGTCTTCTTATAATTCATCCATTCAGCACTCATTGTCATCTAGTTTTCTGAATCATCAGTTGCTTATTCTAAGAACCAATTGTTATTTTTTAAATTTTTTGATGATCTTAGTTTTTTTGGAGGAGGTATACCAGATGTTGATGGTTGAGAATCTCTAGAATAAACAGTTAAAATCAATTATTGACCTGCTTATTTTATTTTTGTACATCAGTTTTTCAGGTTCTCTGCAGGCTTGTTTATTTTCTTCATTGTTTTCCTTTTTTTCATCCAGATGTATTAATTACTCATTAGTTAATTCTTTCATGCATGATTGCAAAAATTCTTCAGTGTTATTACCATCAATTTTTTATTGATATCTTTATCCAAAATATAGACAAAATGCATTAATTATTAAAGTTTGAAAATTGCCACGATTTTTTGATCCATAGATTAAAGAAGTGATGTGGTGTTTGGTGGTATTAGTTGCTACTATGACTCCAGTTCAAAACATATGTAGTTGTAATATTTGGAAAAAACAAAAATTCAATATCACTAGAAAAAAAAAGTCTGGTTTCACTATGCAAATATACAGCAAAATAGACTGAAAAGGGGAGAGTAAGCTTGCAAGTAACAATTTTTTTGCGTTCTTCTGCAAAATTGTTAATTAAACTCATATTGAAATTCAATTTTTTTTAAATTCAGTTTTATATTATTTATGTGAAATTATTTAAAATTAAAAAAGCACTGTTTAATAATTAGTATCTCATTAACTGTTGAAACAGTCAGTTTCATCCATCTGCCTGTTTTACGTATTTTACCCCCATATGCCTGGTTTAAACTCTCTCAGAGTACCCATTTAAACAACCTTAAATTATTATATATGCAAAATCACACACACACACATATATATATATATGCGAATGGTAAGTCTGTAATTTAATAGTATACATATATATTACAAATATGTATTCATTTTATAAATATTTCTAGTTTAAGAAATATTTTAGTTTAAATTATTTAGCCAATTTTATTGTTATGTTATTGAAATCGCATATGTATATAAGTCATTTCTGTTGTTATTCTGCATGTATGATAATAAAATTAGTTTTTTACTAATTTTCAAAGTAACTTAATTTTTTGTAAACAACTTTTAAATTAGGTCACGCAATAGTCCTAAAATAGCGTGAACTTGATTTTATAAATCTAAAATGTTAGTAACAATTTCGCAGAATTTTATATTGGTGTCACAGTAAATGGGAGGAAAAGAGTAGAAAAACAATCTAAATTAGTTGTTCGCAATTAAAAATGTTTTTCTAAAATAAAATAATGGGTTTTTCTACTAGCTTTAGCAATTAAATATATTTTTTTAAAATAAATAAATGTGGACAAGCTTGTAAAAATAAACAGGTGGCCAGAGTTAGAAAGGTATAAATACTTAAAGTTTTGTCCCAAGGATGGATCATGTATATAATAAGTGAATTGTAAACAGAACCCATGTCCGTTTTATCTTCAAAATAGTGGGGTAGTCTGGCAATTGCTCACCTCTCGGCCCTTACCAGATGGTAAGAACTTTGGTCCCATAAAATATAATGCTGTACACCAGCAAAGCAGCCTGTGGAAAAACCTCATTAACTTTAAATCATCACCAAAAGTGTCAACTTATTATCCTCCCAAGTGCCCAGAACTAACTACAATGAAAACAACAGACTGGTAAATTGATAAATTTTCACTCAGAGCTCTGTTCATAAACCGTGACTTTCAATTCTTTCTTTTAAAAGCTAGCTATTTATTAAATCTGCCTTTCCCAAACACCTTTCCTAAAATCTGCACAGAAAACTGTTAAATGCTAATGTTTAAATCTTTTCTGATTGTAAAACTAGTGATATTGAATTCTCTTTTAAAATGTAAAACCCTAATAATCTATTTTAAACTAAATGTATAATTTTCTGTGGTCTTTTATGCCTATTTCTAATCTATCCAATTTATTCTATAATTTTATCATTTTAATATTATATGTATTTAATATGCCAAATAACTCGAAACCACGATTATTTATAAGTATAATTTTAGTTTATCAATCTGCAAAGATAATTTCAAATCTTCACTATAATAAATATTAAATAATTGAATTATTATTTTTTTCACTCGCTGTTTCGAGATCATATTATTATTATTGATTAATTTTTGGGTATTAATGTTATGATAATCAGTCATTCTCTAGTTAAAATTGTAATTTTCTTAACTCTAGTTATGAATTATAACTATTTATATATGTAACTCGTACATCTTAGGAACTAGCCATAGAGATATTCTCAAAGCATATTTTAATGTTTTATTCGTAATTATCCCGCAAATACACAGGTGATAATATTAAACTAGGTTACTAATTAATTTAGTCCCTAAATAGTATATTTGAAATACTAAATTTGAGAAGTGGCTTGTATAAATATGCAAATAGACACTATCTATTTTTAGGGCACGATAATATTTTATGTATTTGTGTTATATATATGAACAAGTTGCGGATGGGTCCTTACTACTTACTTACACAATGTACAATTATCTGCTTGCTGTATGATTCTTGATGAGTTGCTGGTAGAGGTCACACTTATCCACTTAGTTTGGGTATTCATAATTGATGCTTATCCGACTCCCTGAACTACTAATGTTCCTATTCGTAGCAAGTTGAGCGGCTGTAGGGCAACCGAGCCTTTGGAGGCTGAAGCCCATGAATAATGACCCATTCGCACCTTCTAGCTTTATTAATATTTTAATATGTGCCATAGAGTATATAGGTAAACCTATAATAAACCAGTTTTCTCTCCCTTTATATTAAACACTTATCTAGCACAAGTGTATACCCTAATCTAGGTTAACATGCTAACCTGCATATCTCAGCCTAATTAACTGCTCAACTTAACTTGATATAGATAGACGCCATAAGAGCACTATTAAGCTAGTTATATAACTTTAGCTATAAAGTTCAGTATGATTTAGCAGACTACAAAATAGTTATAAATTTGGCATATTAATATAGGCATAAACTTCAACACCGCACTATACTTTATTAAACATTTATGAGATAATATATAACATTAATCTCATTAGTTATGCAACACCTGCATGCATACATAATCTCACGTTCTCATTATATAATTGTGTGTTTTAATTTACTATTTGTTATTATTTTATTAAATTAATAATATTTAAAATTATAACTCGTTTTCATATTTTATTGTCCTTCAGTTCATTTTATCCAACTCTAGATTTAATTGCACAGACATTATTATATCTATATGTGGATCATTCTATTAAATTTCATAATCAATCATTGATATATTAATCATTTAGTCATATGTGTGTATATCTGACCAAATCAGTGCTAAATTAGTTAATTTACAAGTCTTGTTTTACCCTGAGTGACTGCTGGACCATGGTTAAATTGAATGTCTGTGTAAGTTGAGAAGTGTCATCCATAGGATATTGGATCATTGAGCAGAGGTGAAAGGATTGAATGTTGATCAGATCCTGGATCCCAGCATCTGGATTTGATCAGCTTTAGTGTATTTTACCTGTGTTCTAGATTTTGTTACGTGGAGGGACAAATCTTACCATTACACTGTACTGTTATGATCATAAAGGTTTATTATCTACAACAATATAAGAGTAGTCAGTTTATGGAACTGCTCATTATCATAACCTAATCATGAAGTTAACTTTGAAAAAAAATAAAAATTCTGACATATTAAAAAAAGAAAAAATTATTTAATGCATTCTATGTTTGCATATTGTAATAAATATTTAAGGCTTTTTTTATAGTATGTACTATGTAGATCTAACTAAACACTTTATATACAAATATGCTATATGCAGTCTTTTTTATGGCAGGAGATGTCAAATTTTATTATGTACAATAGCCATTTTCTTGAAATGTCCTTGCAATGTTTCAAATAAGATGGTATGTTGTAATGGTATAAATACAGAACTAAATAAAAATTAAAATCATGAAACTTATTCAGTTAAGTTATATTGAATTTTCATCATATAAAATTTATTATTAAATGCATAAAATCATCTTTTTTATATATTGAAAATATGTTTACCATAAGCAGTTTTGATTTGACTGAAATTAGCATTGATAAAGCTTTTAATTTAAAATTGTTTGACTGAATATTTTAGCTAATACATAACAGAAGTCAATTTTAATTTAATTATTAATAATATATGACCAAAATTTATTTTTATTTTTATGCTGAATGAAATTTTTATTTTTTTTTCATTACTATAATTTTTTAAATTTACTATAATGTCACTATTGTCGTGCATATGTCTGAAATTAATTACAACATTATGATTTAAAATCTAGCAAGTAAATATTATTTTTAAACTTAGATTTGGTAATTTTTAGTCATATGAAGTAAGTTATTTATTACATAATTCATAAAATCACTTGCTTTTATCCTCTTTTTTTTTTTTTTTTACTGAAAATACTTAAGATTAATGATAATAGCAGTTTTAATTTAACTTAAAAGTTTTAATTCAGAATTAGTTAACTGAATATTTTAACTAATTAATTATTAATAGTATAGTATATGACCAAAATTTATTTTATTTCTACATTGAATGAAATTTGTATTTATTTATTTTTTGGCACAATATCTTTATGCTTTCAATAATTTTACATAGAGCAGTTCTGGAAGACTTGTGTATCTCTGAAGAAATTACAATATTATGATTTAAAATTAAACAAGTATTGTACACTAAATATTATTTTACCCTTATATTTATTGATTTTGATTGCATAATGCATGAAATCATTTTTGTTTCTCAAAATAACTTACAATTAGAGTAACTTAATTCTACAAATTGTGCACAGTGATGATAATTTTTGCTACAAACAAAATACTGTTAATAAGAATTTTAATATATAGAAGTAAATGAATATCCAGTTTTAAAATTAATGTATGCACTTTAAAATATAATACATGTTTGGTTGATGTACATCATCAAAATAGGTTTTTGATTACTTATTGTATTGAATGATGTGCTTTTTTTTGCTTTTGTAGTCATTAAACTTTACTTTGGATATGTCATTAATGAAGATATTGATTACTTGCAAGGACACTAGATAAATGGTATAGCACAATTTTAACATGAATGTTGGCATTTTTCTTTCAAATGACAAATTCACTATCATATGATATCAATCTTGCAATATGGCTACCATTTTCAAAATGGCCACCAATAAAAATTTGATGTTTTTATGGCCATTATAATGAATAATTGATTGGAAATCAAAATAGGAGTAATTGATTGTAAATCAAAATAGGAATACATCATGATGATCACTATGGTGAATCCTCATGTAAAGGTCCTCATATAAAGGTCCTGCAGTAAGCAGCAAATAGGTGTATTTACAAATTTCTAATTACCTAAACTTTTTTTTTTGCATATAATTTGTGAAGCTACTTCTTTTCAATCTTTTAATATATTTCTAGAATTACTTAGAATTATTAATGTTATTTCCATTTTTTTAAAGACTTTATACACATGATTATTAAGTTATTTTTGTTGTTGTTATAAAACATTTAGTAAAGAAGTGAAGGCATGGCCTTGAAGAACCCAAACATTTAACGATGACATTAATTCATATATTGCATAGTATTTTTATTATATAAGTTATATAACATTCCATTTAAGTTCAAATTTTATTTATTTTCTTTATTGGAAATTTTTAAAATTTAATTACATTTTTATTATTTAATACAGTATATAGATTTTTATTTTATTTTAATGTTTATAATAATTTTTCTTTTTATAGTGCAAGTTCATTTAGTGAATAAATAATGGAGAAAATGTTATTTTTATTACAAACAATAGAAGTAAATGCAACAATTATTTTTATTTATTTATTCTTTATTTTTATTATTTAAAATAAATTTATAAATTATTGACACGTCAGGTAATTAAACAATTCAGAACATAAGAACGATTTATATTCAGTGCTTAAACTGAATTGTATTTATTTGATGTGTTTGTAAGTGCATACAGTTTTTATTTTTTTCAGTTGTGAATGACAGAATTTATATTCTTCACTGATTTTTCTAAATAAATATATGTTGTTGTTTTTTTAAGTTGGAATGAGTACAAGAGATTTAACAGTAATCAATTGAAAATCTTAATAAAAGATTCAGCCTTTTTTTTGACTAAACTTTTAAATGTTTATATTTTTTGTATTAAAATTTGTGTTCATTAAAATATATTTTATGTTTTGGCGCTAATAAAACTAAATCATTTGTAATTATTTATATAAAAGAAGTTTATAATATATATTATTTAAAACATATAATAATAAAAACAGAAATGAAAATAAATGTAACGAAAGCCATTACAAGGCTATGTTGTGAAAGTTAATTGAATAAAATGCGATAATTATATATTTTTAAATTTTTTTAATTTTATTTGTTTATTCTTTATTTTTATTATTTGAAATTAATTTATAAATTATTGACATGTCATATAATGAAACAATTCAGAAACGTTATTACTATGACATAAAAGGAATATAGAGTGAAGATAGTTGGCAGATTAAGAGTAAAAACGTAGTATATTTTATAAAGAGCATTAGGGATACATATTTTATGGAGTCAATGGTAGAATTAGCAACCTTTGCAACAAAGAAAGATCATGTACTTCCAGGGTTTTACTATTGTAACAATGCATAAAATCTGATTGATTTGTTTTTTGTGTTTGGATTCAGAGCTGAATGTGTGTGCTTCAATATTTCATTCTGTAACTTTCAATATTCTAACATTTTATAACTCCTAAGCAATTAAACATTTCACTAATTTCACACCATGCAGTTTATTACAATGATAGAGTGATAGATATTATAATTTGTGATTTCTGGATCAAAGCACAATTTACACTTTTGATGCTGGGATGTAAAATGATCTGAGTGATTAAACATTTTATTAATTTTTGTTTTTGTGCAGATTAGTGTAATAGAAGAGGGATGGCTTGATACAAATCAAAGATTAACAATTTACAATAATTGAATTTACAAAAAAACAAACCATTTGATTATTATTATTATCTGACATATGGAAAGATAGATGAAGTTATTATATAAGAAAACTTTTTGTGATAATGATAACATTAGTAGGAGAACTGGTAAAGAACTGTTTTGAGAGAGAAAATTTGGGGAAATAATTATAGCCACTTACATTAATCATTGGGAAAATAATTAGTCACTTATAGAGTTAATTTTTTTATTAAATAGAGTTCACATTATTTCTGAGTCATCTTCTCCTATTCTTCTCACTGATAGATCATGGGAGGATATCTTTTTGTTCTGTATTAAGTCCATTTGTATGTAGTCATAGTATTTTTGCTGATATGCTTGAGTCTGCCAGTCAATTATTGTGAGAAGGTCATTTGGTTTTAAACAGAAGAGTGTTAAAATATTAATTTGATAGGGATCAATGTCAAATACAACTAATATAGAAGTATTGGTATGATTGAGAAATTTTAAAATCCATATTAACAGTGCTAAAATAATAAGCTGGGAGTAGACATTAAAGAATTAAATTGAGATGTAGGTAATGTTATCAGGCAAAGAAGTATTTACTTTTCATGGCAAAGCATCAAATAGATGTGATGCTTGAATTAACCTGTGTTTGTGAAGAAATGAATGCATGTTGGAAATCATGAGATGTACTGTAGATAGGAATAAATTGAAGCAAAAATCATAAGTAGATAAGAATGAGAATGATTAAGGCTACTATATTGACTAAGATTTTTGCTGAAAATTATTATTTTATAAATGATTAAGTTTATTAAAATATTTATTAAAAATAGAAGCATTATAATGAGAAGCAATATGACCAATTTTTAAATATGTAAAACCTTTTTGAAATCAACCTTCAATGAGGAAAATAATAGGAAATGAGTCAACAAGGAAGAGGTATTGTAGATTCTCATCTCTTTGTTTAAGTTTAATCTTTTATGTGACTTTAAAAACATTTTTAGAGTAAGAAAATATAGATGAGTTATTATTTCATGGGTAAAATTTTTAATTGTAAAAAAATTTTAATTTTGAATATGAAACATATCTTTTGTGAATATGTGGTTTTTGAAAGAATAATATGATGGCATTATTTCTCTTTAAAATATTTATTCAGGTTAATGTAATACAAGTAGGTAAAAGTTGTTGTGATACATGATATTTATTATTTATGTGTAAAGTGTTGACATTAAAACTGACATTTTAATGAAATTTTTGGCAATTGCATTGTCTGGTTGTCTAATTCAGTGAAATTTTTTTGCAACAGTCACTGTAGAATTTCATACCTGATAATTTATTATATTTATTAAATTCTTTCAAATAAATATTTATCATCAAATGTTTCACAGATTTAAACATTTGAGATGAGAGTTCTTTTTATAGAAATATTGAGAAACAAAGAACACTCAAGTACATCAAGATCTGCTAATTGGGTTGATTTATTTTTCTTGATAACAGAAGAACAGGAAAATTAATGTTACAATTGAGAGCATTAAGGAATAATATTATTGATAATAAAGCTCTGCTAATATTTATGATGCACTACATATACTGATTACTCATCACAGTTTTTAATGTCTTGCAGCCATGATGAAATATAGGATAGTTGAAACAAAGGAACAGTAGAACAATCAGCATTTGAAAAAAAAAAGACTGTTCTACATTGTCATTTAGTTTCTTTCAGCAGCTTATTTTTTGTATGAGAATATTCAATCACTGAACAGAGTATTTCAAACATGAAAAGAACAAAAAAAGTTTTTATCAGAAATGATTGGAGATATAGTAGCCAGATTAGAATTCTAGAGTGTGTTATGTAAACAAATCTAAAAGGATTTTTAGTAGGATTATGTCCAAAATCCATAGGTAATATAAAACACTATATAATAATTTTTTAACACATACTTATCCATATGTATAATATGGTTATAAATTTAAAAATTATGTACTGTAACATTATGACATGAATAAAAATAATTAAAAAAAAAAAATAAAACATTGAGATACTTCATAAATATAGATATTATTACAATTAATAAATATGTAAAAATATTTCATTATACATTTGTTTTATCACATACTAAATTTTTTTTATGTAATAAAAGCAGTTTATAAAGAAGTGTTTTTAAATATTTATATAAGATGAAAATTGGTTTAGATTTTATATTGAAATAGATAGAACATTAGTATTTTTAAAATTTACATACATGTCAACAAAAATAAGACTACTAAGCTTTTTTGCATTTATATGTCTGTTGTTATGACAAAATTGCTCACAATGAAATGCAAAAGATACAATATTTAAAACTGATATTAATTTATTATTTGTAATTTTAAGTATATTCTTCTTGGGCAGTGTAATTGGAAGTGATATTTAGTAATCATTATGCCAATTGCTTCTTTTTTTAGAATTTATATTTCATCATATATTTTTAATCGTAAATAAGTGAATTAGATGATTCACTATATTTTACTTATGTAAAGGTTTGTTCAAATACTCATCCTCATATGTACATGTTGTATAAATAACTTCATCAATATTGATAAGTATATATTTTTCTCCTTAAAAATATAAATTATTTTTTTTATATATTTCCTGATGTTTATTTTATTTATTTGCTGTGAAGAAAATAATTTTGGTCTGTTACAGATTGATAGTTAATACAATAAAAAGTAAAATAATAATCTTAAATAGTCCACTTATGTGCAAAAGTTTGTGCAACAGCTTTCCACAAGTAAGAAGAAATCCTGAAGGACCAAGGAGACTGATAAATTGCCAGTTGATGTTTTTTATATGTTTTTTTTTACTTTTCAATTAAGAATAGTTATACTATAACAATCATTTACTTTAGTTGGACTGATGACTTTGATCTAATCATCTAAAAAATTTCTGAAAAGAAGTTTGAAAATATTAACTACAAATTGCTAAAAACTTTTTTCAAATAAGTTAAATAATTTTTTAATAATAAAAATAAATAAATTAAAAATTATAAATACTTAAGCATTAAAAAAACAAAAACAAAACATGATTTCAAAACAGTTTTGACTATATCCTAAAAGATTTATTTTTTATATTACAAAATCTATGACACAATTGAAACTTGTCACTGTTAGTGATTCATATCAACAACTGTATCAATAATTGTACTAATCCTTACAGAATGCCAAAATCCTTCAATAGAAATATCTGTCAAGAGATATTTTTTAATATATCTTTCTTGATATCTCACTAAAAATCATAAAGCCTATATTATCAAAGAATATGTTATTTCAGATAACACTTTAATTATTTATTATTTAATTAGCATGTGGATTTTTTTAAAACAGCTTAACTATTAATAAGATATGATAAAAGAACCCATATAGATTCCAACTAGAAACTAGATTCTCTTGAGGCTTTATTAAGTTCTTCAATTCTACCATGGTATTATAGATTTGACAATCATTAACTATGTGATTCATTTATGTTTGTCTACATTTACATAGATTAGTAGCTATTAAATTTTATTTATGAAGTAGATGAATGCAATGACTATAGCTTGTCCTGAATTTGTTGATGAGATAATTTGTTGATGAGACTACATTTGTGTCTTGAAAGATGAAATGCAACTGGCTTTACTGTTAATTTGAAAATAAAAAAAACTTGTTTGGAACCTCATAAGCATTCCAATTTTGTAGATTTCTGATTGAACATCCAAAAAAGAGATATTGATTTGAGATGATTCTTAGATTGTGAAATTAATATCTTGAGTTTTTGGGTAGTCCAATTTTGTGAGGCAACTTTTCTTTTGATATATGATGGAGGAATAAGTAAAAAAAAACCCAGGAAGATTAGTAATATTTTTCAGGGTAATATTTAATTAAGTATCTAGAAATTTAATGTGAGAACTTTTATTCCAAACAAAGTAACTATGTAAAGTATTGGCATCACAATTCCATATGATACCAGTCAGCTTTTCAAGGAAAGTATTTCTAAGAATTAAATAAATTTTCTTAATAAAATTTGTTATTTCTCATTATTGTTATCATAAAACTAATATACATGGTAATAGTATGTATATATAATCCAATCTAAATGAAAAAAGATGAATTTGCCCCAATTGTTGGGAAAGCCAATTGTAATGGAAAATAGTATAAGAAGAAATACACATATACTGAAAAAAGAACGCCCAAAATGTTGGACAACAATTGTAATGGAAAATACAATTTGAAACTCTATATGTAATCAACAATCATTAATTGACTAAGACTCATGAGGACACAGCATTTATAATGGAATACGTTGTCTCTTAAATTATTTAATTTACAAATTCAATCTATAAATTGCACTATTTATAATGGATAATGTATGTTATAAATAAAGAAAAGATTTGGATAAGATATATCTATGAGGCACCCATAGATTAACCAAGCTTCATAGTAACTCACCAATTATAATAAAATGTATGTGCCATACAAAAAGAAATAACATATCTTCCATCTTTCAACTCAATATAAATATGATACATATAAGAAGTATAATAATCTATATAATAGCATGTGATACATGCCATTAAGAGAAAGGAAACTGCCTCAAAATGAATATACTAAAAATGTACTGTTACCATGGCTAGCTATATAAAACAAACTTAATAGTATAGAGCATTAACTAGAGTACATTACTGATTAGTTCTCAGGGTTAATTTAACTTACAATTAATTATATACCAAATATAATTTGGAACAAAAGGAATTTTATTGAATCCAAAATATATCTATTCAATTGAAATTACCAATAATTTAATATTTTCATATCTGCTAGCTTGTGGAACTGATGTACTAAAAATAGGGAAAAAGAAAATTAATAAATTTCAAATAAAACTCAAAGTCATTCTTTTATATAAAACAAATGACACACTTTATTTCAAGATTGCGATTTTAGATTTATATAATAGCATACATATACATATATATATATCTGGGAAACAATAATGGTTTTGTTTTACAAATATTCAATTTTTTTATATGTAAATCAATTATAAGGTTTAACAATAACACACATAATTTGCAATTTATATTCATATAGGAATTGTATAAGCTGTTATGAAATTAAACAATTATGCAAATAGATAAACAAATTGTAGATATTTTATTAAACTAGTAATTTAGATCATAGATGGATTTCTTTAATACATTTTTTTATGACTACTAATTTAAAGCAGAAAATAACTAAATGACTGAATTAAGCAAATATCAAATGGATTCAATGAATGAGGCATTTATCAGAAGTCATTTATACACACATAAGTTATAAATTCAATGTCCACACAATGTAAACCATCTAAGTAAACATTTAAAAATAACTAAATTTTTTATACATCCATTGGAAAAGTTCTGGATGATCATAGCATATACATAATGTGTGGATTATACCAACTGGCCATATGCTTATAAATTCAAACATTTACAGTTACAGAATATTGTTGGTTGGTTTGTGAATGATTACAAGTCATGATAGCACAAAACACAGACATTCTTATACTTTAAAGTACTAACATAACTAAGTGCATCCTGAAGCAATCACATCCTTCAAACAAACTTATCTTGATATTACATACTAAAAAAAAATACAAGCAACCTCACCTACTATGGTAGAAAATTTAATTTTAATTAAACTTCATGAGTGATAGATCAAAAAAAAGACTAATGCAACTAGCATAAATATATCAAAAGCATGGTGGCTTCCAAAATAACACCTACATTTGAGGCAAAATAGGATGCATGGACCTTTTGTCTCAGCACATCAGGAAAATATATGGAGAGGCTCACCGAAAACAACAACAATAGGTACCTAGAAATATGTGATTACAATCACTAGAAACATAAATACTATATCTCATGGACAACTGTAATACAGATGGGGAATTTATCCGCTCCATCCAGCACAATAATAATAACTATAATAAATAAAGCCTGACATACTAAGGCCATTCTACAACTAACAATACCAAGATAAAAACTTCACAATAGTTGATTAAAGTTATAACTATAATTTTAACCTCAATAAACAATAAGTAATGTCTGCACCAACAAATAAATTTAAAAGTCAACAGACTGAAATATAATTAAAGATAATGACTAGCATATGAAATATTGGCATTAAGATATAATGCACACAAGTATAGAATATTAAATATTTTAATTTATGAGAATTTATGGACATGAATAAAATGCAACCAAATTGTGTGAATAATAATTGAAGAACTAAGATAACTATTGAATAATATAATTTATGATACAGTTCTATAAAATGTGTATATTTATACAATTTCTATACCATTAGTGTAATTGTTGTTTTACAATTTAAATTAATACACAATATTTATTATTTAATATATCTGTATGCAAACGCAAATCAAATACAAAAAAAATACATATATATATATATGTTATATATATTTATTATTACAACATATTCGTGTAATTTATGCTAAGAAATGTCTTTAAAATAAATAAATATATATATTAAAATCTACTTTCATCATTCTTAAGATTTTAACATTCAAAAGAAATGTATAAGCTAGTTTCCAAATATTTCAGTAGTATATTCTTTTATAAAGATATATTTAAATGTTACACACACAAAAAAAAAATAATAATAGACAAAAGAAAAATAAGATAAATTTTAATTACCATTTAATTGCTTTAGTGTCCTTCATTTTCAAATCAGCCAGGTATTTCCAGCACTTTGACTTATTTTATTCATCTTAAAATGGCTAGAATTAACGTTAAAATATGTACATATTATAAGTAAATTAATAGATTTGCTTCTTGTTAAACAATTGATTTCAGTCATTTCCTTGATATTCAATTATATACGTGATTAAGTTGAATATTACTTTGGATCATTAAGAAATTTGGAAGTTATAGTAGGATATATCAATACACTTATAATAGCTATTTTTTAACTTATTTATGAACGCCGGTTTACTTTTAGGTTTTATGCTTCATGAGGTTTCCAATGGTGATAGATGGGCAAGTAGAGGAGGCAAATTGCCTCAAAATGATACAGTTGAACTTAGCAAATCATCTTTAGTATTAAACCATAATCCAATAATTATTGAAATGAGATTTATAAGAATTTGGAGAAATGACAAACGAAAGTTGTCTTCTTCCTTTTTTTTATTATTAACTAATATAATAATGACTTGCGTTCCATAGCCAGTTCCTAGCCTATTGTTGTAAATTCAAGTGCTGATTAAAAAAAAAAACTTTAACACTATTGTTTAGCAATTTTAAAATATTTTTTTAAATAAAAAAATAATAATGTCAATAAAAAAAAATACATATATATTACATTGAAAAATTTATGTTGTAATTTACAAATCAAATGAATAACTAAACAATCATAATAATATTACATTTTTTTTATTTTTTAAAAAAATAAATAAATACACCTGGGTCTCATTTTACACGGATTTATTTAATGCGATTTTGAAGTTACACAATTCATGTTTCTTCGGAAGTCGAACTCTGATAATGCGCTACTACTTTAAATAATAAATTTCGCGCACTTACATCATATTGAAAGTAATAGCACATTATTGGAATTCGACTTTCATCTTAGTAATTTCAATATTTTCAGTGCTTTATAATAATAAGATTTTATGCAATGATGAAATTAAAATCATGATTTCCACATTTTATATATACACATTAAATTTTACAAGATTATAATGTAAATTTGTTCAAACATTGTGCATGTTAATTTTGCATTTTAAATCACATTCTGTTTTTGCTTTTTAAAAAAGAACGTAATCAATTATTAATCATTTAGTGTCCGCAAGTTTATTTTTAAAAGGTGAGTAATAGCAGTGGGCACAATTAAATTTGACAATTAAAAATTAAAATCTGATTTTTAATTGTAATTAACAATTTAAAAATTACATAAGGCGACCTGAAATTAATGTGATGTGAAACGAAATTTGATTTTTAAACGGAATTGAAAATTAAAAAATTAAAGACAAAAATAAGAATTTAATTTTTAGTTGTTAGATTAATTACTAATTACATTGTCACCAGAAAACCATTAACACAACATGTGAGTGAAGTTGGTGCTAGTTGTATTTCCTATTGTGAAGAATCTGATTTTTTATCAGTTTGCAAACGAACTTGTTTATCGGCTAATATCGATAATAATTAAAACATGTATAAAAAATGTAAATTACTATAAATTATGCATAAAAATATATTGTTTTGCATAAAATTAAATATTATAGTTAAAAAAAGTTTCTCTTATATCAATTTTTTTCAAATTTGAAATTTTTTATTAGTCATATTTTATTTCCTTATTTTTTTTTTGCACGAATTTTAAAGTAATTTTATGTTGTTGCTTTGCTTTTATGTGATTTTTGAAAAATCACAGTCCATATCCCCCCTTTTTCAAGGTAAGTTACATCTATTTTTGTGCGATTTCTTTTACGCATGTTTTCTGAGGAACCTATCTATCACGTAAAACGAGACCCAGGTGTAAAGGTACAATATAATTATATTTAGCAATTTAAATACTACTGTTAATGATTGTGTCTTTATACACACACTCATAATTATACACATATATTGCCATTATAATAATCTATCTCAAAACGAAGCATATCATAATAAATAAATAAACCTGAACTAAATAACAATAAAACAATAACAAAAACAACTTATCTACAAATCCTTAAGTACAACTATATCAAAGACATTTTTTAAAACCATACTATAACTTCAAAAAGTAAGGATGGATTTTCTATCCTGTACAATACACATCTTCAAATTTTCTTTAAATTTCAATAATGTTTTATGGCCCTTATCAAAGGATCATTTCATACTTAAAACAATATATTATGTAACAATTATATTCATTGATATATATATACACTATTGTTTACATTTTTTTAAAAAATATGTTTATCTTTAAAATGTACAATATTATATTTAATTGAATTAAGGCCAGAGGAATCATTACATAAGTCAGGTCAGGTGCAGACATTTTCCTCCGAGGCATGATTCTGAGGAAAATGTCTGCACCTGACCTGACTTATGTAATGATTCCTCTTGCCTTTGAAAAGGGGCTTTTTGCCAGAATTCAGCTGGCTTCATTTGTCAACTTCGGGATTTGGACTATACGTTGCAAACTATTGTTTGAAAGTGGGATTGACCATAGACCAGAGGACCTTCTTATAAATTTCATACGGAAGGCTAGGGAGATTGACAAGAGGACTTGCCCAGAACAGTTGGTGATTCAGACTTGGGATCAACTAAAAATTTAAGTTTCAAGACATTCCGTTTCATTCTATGGACGATGCCTCTGACCTTGTCAGGACAGATTCTCCCCCTATTGCTGTGATGACAGGGATGGTATGACCTACCTCCTAACCATCCTATTTGAACTGTATTCCTGTAAACCCATTGCAAACAATGCTTGTTAACAGCAGCTCTATTACCTGTATACACAATTTTGTACCTTACTCTATAATTGAATAAAATATATTTTTTGAAAGTAAATTAACTTTACATACTATCATTTTTATCTATTATTGAAATATTGTCTTATCTATAATACTGTATTTACTATACTAAAAACTCTGAAATTTAATTATTTTTATTATTATCACTAATTCTATTCAATTTTGGTTTCAATTTATATATATATGTACATTTTTTATTCCTCTTTTCTTATAAGTTTTGACTTTTTCTAGCATTCTAATGGTTTTTTAATGCATGAATAAATATTACTGAATTCTCCCTCTAAATAGAATTGGTAATAATAATAAGTTTAATATTTAAATAGAACTTTTCAATAATGCAAAATTTATTTAATTAAATTAAATATAAGATTGCATATTTTAAAAATAGATATAATTTTAAGAAAATATTGACATTAATGTGCGCATATATATTTCAATATTTTGTTATTTACTATATTGTTTTTTCAGTATAGAATAATATTATAAAAAAGACTTCAGAATTTACGGTAGAAATGTAAGAAAAATTTAAAGATGTGTGTATTATTTTTATGAGCAAAAGCAACAAAAAGTTTTGTTAAAAAAATATTGGTTTAATATTGGTCATAAGTTGATGTACATGATAAATTTTGATTTAACTTTAGATATGTGGGGAAATAAATTATGTTACAATCCAAGGTTACTCCTAAATAACATGGAAAAAGGTTATATTCAGATTATGAGAAGATTGCTTGTTGTTTATATTAAAGTGAATATATTATCATCATTGGATTAAGAATTAAATCCAAATCGATTTACAATAATTTAAGTTTCTTATTTATTTTGAGAAGTAAAAGCAATATCAGCATAGATGACTTCTGCATCCTGTTTTGGAAGATTATTGACTAATATGTTAAATAAAGGAGATGAAAGAAGTAAATCATGTAGTAGATCATTCTATAAAAATTTTGTATCTGCTATGATAATCATTTAATATCATCTGAATTTTTCTATTGGAGAGTTTTGCCAATAATAATAATAATGTTTTTTTTTCTGTAGAAAAGTCATTTTTCTAATCAGAATCATAAAAACTTAGATAAATAAAGATAGCATCAGTTTTTAATTTATTTTGAAAATCTTTTTCAGTGTGAAATTTTACCTTGCCTAAATTCAGCCTACTCTATCAGTAGATGGCTTTTAACTATTGACAAAATTTTAAATAATATGATTCTTTTATAAAGCTTTTTAGAAGTACATAAAAATGATATTGAGTGTTAATTTTTTTAATCATTGCCGAATTTATTTGATTTTAAGATTGCTATAACTTCGCTTTTATGACAAATTTTATGGAATGATTTTTGTATGAATAATTTTTCTGAATCATTTTGCCAACCATGCTTTGACTTTAGGATCTAAATTTTTTAATAGAAGTATGCTATCTAATACTGGATTTTTTCTGATTTAATACAATCAATTTTACCAATATCTACTAGTTTCATTAGAGTGATATTCGATGAACATTGTGAAGAATCTTGCAGTAATGCTTTGATAATGCCATTTTTTCCTACTAATTTGAGTTTACGAATTTGACATATAAGACTTGACAACTTCATTAGCAATTTTTCTTTAGATGTATGTTTTGTAAAAGTTACTAGATCTTATGATCTCTCTCCACTTTTCTGACATCATTCAGAATTTTCTGGATTTTTAATAGAGAAAAATTGACTATAAGAAGCACTTCTAATTTTGTTCTAATACAGAATGAATTGCTTTCATCATCCTTGAGAGTTGGATTCTCTTGCAGTTGTTGTGAGTTTGTTAAACCTATCACAGCAAGAGAAAATTGGAGAGAATCTGAATAAGATATCCATTATATTGGTTACAGTTATCTTCCATTCATCTTGGAATGGATTAAATTTTCCAATCATAGGAATGTGATTATAAAAGTGGTTAAATTTGATTTACAGTGACATGAGTAAAATGATCCAATATCAGTAATTCAGCAAATATTGGTGAATTATCTTTTGTCAAACAAAACCTAAGTCCGGAATTGTTTTTTTTTCCTTTCTGTCTGAATGGAATGCTTCTCTTTGTTAGTATCATGAGTATGTTTTGTGTAAATCCATCCATTTTAAAAATTGACAATCTGCTTTATTATCAATTACATTTTTCCCAAAGACTTATGAGTATTAGAAATCTATAAATTCAGAAGATGTAGAAAAATCTGGAAGAGGGGAATAGGGTCAGTTTATATTTAAATAGGGGAGTGGGTGAAGGTGGATTGATTATAATCATTGCCTACATAAAAATTATCTATCTGAAGGTTGACTGCAATATTATTTTAATTATTTTTCATAGAAATTTTTTGCTTTACAAGTTGGTTTTAAAGAAAAGTATCCATATCATGTTAAAATATATTTTATCAATAATTAATGTAAATCTAGGGGTTTTGAATATGTGAACAGTTAATTAAACATTGATATAAACAATCATTTAATCACACCACTATATGCCATGAATATAATATTGTAAAAATATATTCAAATCATGCTAGGCAGTAATAAAGCTAAATATTATTAAAAAAGCTATCTTTTCTGTGTGTATGTTCATTTTACCAGATATGTTGGCTCAGAAAAGAAGAAAATTAGTAACAATTGAATTTAAAAAAATAGTGGAAAACAAAATTACTAGTAAAATTATTCCATTAGTCCATCATTCTTTAATGAGATCGTTTTATCAAAACTCAGTGAAAACATAAGGACACAATAGTTTAAATTATAAAGGCACAATTTCCAACTTCAATAGCAAAAGTTGGAATGGTTGTGGAATGGATGAAAGTGTCTGCGATAGTGAGCCAGTGCAAGCATATGCACACATCAGCAATTCCATACATTCATTTATGTTAATAAAAAATGTTACTATAAATAATTAAGTCATTATGCAAAAGAAATTACATGATAAGGATAAATCTGGTTAATCAGTTATTGTTATTTTAAAGTTAATATATGTAAAAAATAAAAATGTATTTGTTGCCATTCACAACAATTGATTTAGAGCAAAAAATGAACATGAAATTTGAACTCGTGCAATTAATAGAAAGCTATGAAAAATAAATTTTTAAAAATCAACAGTAATTTATTATTTTCAAAGGGAAGATGTAAGACATTTTTATTTGTGTAGTGTTTCTATACCATATGGTGGGCTAAGAAACTGCAATGAGAAGTGGAAATGGGGTCCAACTTTTTTTTCACCATCTGTATTCCTAAGGAACTGGGAAGAAAATTAATATTTTGCATGTATCTCTCTCATAACTGGTTTACAAATATCAAATCAATACAAGCAAAAACAATTGAAAATTTACAGCGTATCTGGTAATGTTAATGTGTCATTCATTGATTATAGTGGGCTTGAAGAATGAAGAAAATTGTTGGATCAAAAAAAAAAGTGTCATGAACAATAAAAGAACTTGTTACAAAAGGAGAGTAAAGATCTTTTAATTATTTCATTTATTGTAAAAGCTATCTCAAAAATTTTTTTTTTCATTTTACACAAATGTTGAGTTTCATTAATGCACATTTTAATTTATTGAAGATCAATGATCATTGATGTTATCTAATTTTGCAATACACATATCTTACATCTCAACAGTTCTGTTTTATGTCTATTAAGATCACTGTGATTTTGAATTTTATATTTTCTCTTACTTAAAATATTCAATTCTCCCATATCTTCATTTTGGATCTTTCTCATTTTTGTTAAGCATTTTTTCTCAAAGATGCCTGCAAATTGTACAAGCCTGTGGTCATTTATTTCAGCCATCTTAGCCATATTTACTCTTGACAGTTTTATCTTTC
Source organism: Epiperipatus broadwayi (assembly GCA_028023455.1). Classification (NCBI taxonomy): domain Eukaryota; kingdom Metazoa; phylum Onychophora; class Udeonychophora; order Euonychophora; family Peripatidae; genus Epiperipatus; species Epiperipatus broadwayi. The sequence goes on along the minus strand of JAQFVV010012562.1, from coordinate 2,381,782 downwards.
AGTTACTTCTCTGTTTTATTATATTCTTCTACCAGAAGTAGAAATGTTTGGGAGAATTCAAAAGCATTTTATACATCTATATAATTTTTTTTTTCAATGAAAACAATTTGGCATAAATTTGAATTTTTTACATTTGATATTTTTCATTTAATTGAATAATTAATCTTGTCTCAGTATCTAATTTACCATCAATCTCCACAATATTGTTTTTTCACTTTTTGTTTATACCATTCACTTGTATCTTTATAATTTAAATTAATTGCCATTTTGCATTCTAACTTCACAAAGTCCAATAATGAACTATTCAATATTAGATAATTTTTCTAATTCAAATAATCTTTCTTCACTCGAAAGTGATCTGCAATTGTGGATAGATAAATAGAAAATCATTATGAAATGTAGACTGGGCTTGCAATAAGGGATTCTTAACATTGTCTTTGATCACCAATCACTGCCTTGGCTGACAATTTTACAGCTTTCTGAGGTTAATTAGTTTGCCTATCATAATTTATAAGTATCTAAAGAGATAATTCAAATGCTCATTCATCATGTCTTCAAGAAAATTAAATTGATGTTTTAATTAAAAATTATCAGTCTATCTTAAAATCAGAGATAAAATACTAATAAACTCATGCTGGTTGATGCATATTTGTGAGCAGTCCACACATCTTCATTTATCATATGAATAATCATATAATAGTTGCAATAATAAGAATGTATTAAGGCCCATTAAAAATTTCCTCTTTTCAGTTCATTTAAATTCAAAGAAGAAAAGAGCCTCCTTTTAGTTAACAGCATAAAGTGTTTATTAATAAAATATATTGAGCAGTTCCACATCTTCAATACAACAGTAATCATCCATTGTCTTAAAATCATATGATTTTTGTTTGACAACAAAGTATAATGTACTTAATAGAAATAACAAAGAATGATTTAATTATTTATTTACGTATTTCTTCCCGAAACATCTTGAGCAAAATATGGCAAACTTAACATCTTTTTTAATTATTCGATAATATAGTGCCTACTTTTTACAGGGTAAATCATACTCAGAAAATAATTTTATATTTTAATCAGTTATGTTTAGTTATGATATTAGCATCCTTTTCTATTTCAGATTCCATAATATTTATTAATAATCAAAAATGGATTTATGTTTTATTATAATACTGATATACAGTCTGGTGTATATATATATATATAAAAGAAAAACAAGTTTTATATACGTAAAAACCTGCTATCGCTTGTATTAATGATCAATAGATGGAGCTTTACCAAGACCTCCAAACAAGCGTATTCTGTTTACATAAACGTCAGAGTCAATATTCACTGTCTCTTTCATTTTGCTCCACCCTCAGATCAGCTGATTTCAAGCTGATTTGCTCTCATCAGTGAAGGGATAGGAGTTATAAAACTAGACCTAAAAACTGACTCCAAGCATTTATGCAAAACGTTTCTATCAGTTTGCAAGCATGAATTTTTTAGACACGTTAATGTCTTCAAACTCAGCCTATCAAACAAGATAGCTATATGGGTCTGATTTCAGTTCAGTTTCTCCACATAGTAAAAGTTTCTGCAATCTATATCATTGCAAGAAAACTTTAAAGGTACATTTATGAAAAAGAAAAACAAGTTTTATATACGTAAAAACCTGCTATCGCTTGTATTAATGATCAATAGATGGAGCTTTACCAAGACCTCCAAACAAGCGTATTCTGTTTACATAAACGTCAGAGTCAATATTCACTGTCTCTTTCATTTTGCTCCACCCTCAGATCAGCTGATTTCAAGCTGATTTGCTCTCATCAGTGAAGGGATAGGAGTTATAAAACTAGACCTAAAAAACTGACTCCAAGCGTTTATGCAAAATGTTTCTATCAGTTTGCAAGCATGAATTTTTTAGACACGTTAATGTCTTCAAACTCAGCCTATCAAACAAGATAGCTATATGGGTCTGATTTCAGTTCAGTTTCTCCACATAGTAAAAGTTTCTGCAATCTATATCATTGCAAGAAAACTTTAAAGGTACATTTATGAAAAAGAAAAACAAGTTTTATATACGTAAAAACCTGCTATCGCTTGTATTAATGATCAATAGATGGAGCTTTACCAAGACCTCCAAACAAGCGTATTCTGTTTACATAAACATCAGAGTCAATATTCACTGTCTCTTTCATTTTGCTCCACCCTCAGATCAGCTGATTTGCTCTCATCAGTGAAGGGATAGGAGTTATAAAACTAGACCTAAAAAAAAAAAAACTGACTCCAAGCATTTATGCAAAACGTTTCTATCAGTTTGCAAGCATGAATTTTTTAGACACGTTAATGTCTTCAAACTCAGCCTATCAAACAAGATAGCTATATGGGTCTGATTTCAGTTCAGTTTCTCCACATAGTAAAAGTTTCTGCAATCTATATCATTGCAAGAAAACTTTAAAGGTACATTTATGAAAAAGAAAAACAAGTTTTATATATCTAAAAACCTGCTATCGCTTGTATTAATGATCATTAGATGGAGCTTTACCAAGACCTCCAAACAAGCGTATTTTGTTTACATAAACGTCAGAGTCAATATTCACTGTCTCTTTCATTTTGCTCCACCCTCAGATCATCTGATTTCAAGCTGATTTGCTCTCATCAGTGAAGGGATAGGAGTTATAAAACTAGACCTAAAAACTGACTCCAAGCGTTTATGCAAAACGTTTCTATCAGTTTGCAAGCATGAATTTTTTAGACACGTTAATGTCTTCAAACTCAGCCTATCAAACAAGATAGCTATATGGGTCTGATTTCAGTTCAGTTTCTCCACATAGTAAAAGTTTCTGCAATCTATATCATTGCAAGAAAACTTTAAAGGTACATTTATGAAAAAGAAAAACAAGTTTTATATACGTAAAAACCTGCTATCGCTTGTATTAATGATCAATAGATGGAGCTTTACCAAGACCTCCAAACAAGCGTATTCTGTTTACATAAACGTCAGAGTCAATATTCACTGTCTCTTTCATTTTGCTCCACCCTCAGATCAGCTGATTTCAAGCTGATTTGCTCTCATCAGTGAAGGGATAGGAGTTATAAAACTAGACCTAAAAAAAAAAAAACTGACTCCAAGCATTTATGCAAAACGTTTCTATCAGTTTGCAAGCATGAATTTTTTAGACACGTTAATGTCTTCAAACTCAGCCTATCAAACAAGATAGCTATATGGGTCTGATTTTAGTTCAGTTTCTCCACATAGTAAAAGTTTCTGCAATCTATATCATTGCAAGAAAACTTTAAAAGTACATTTATGAAAAAGAAAAACAAGTTTTATATATATATATGATTATATGTAAAAAAACTAACATATGTATATATGTTCGCATATTTCTGTTAAATAAATATTGAAAAAAAGATTGTTTATAGGAAAGAAATTGAATCTCAGAATAGATTTCAGGTTGTACCAAACAAACTGCTGAACAATCAATACCCAATTTTGTTTAGGATATAGTATTTCAGATGAATAATAAGATATGCACATCTACTCATCTATCTTGAATTTCAGAATTAATAAAGAAGCTTCAAAATAATCCAGAAAACTAATGAATCTGTTTGGTCTGGCTGGGTGGTTATGATATTGCTGTGTTTGGAATATTTGCAATTTAAACCAGATACTTGTATAACAAATAGACATTACAACATTATCTGATATCTTTGGTGAGGTATAGAATTTAGTTATCATGCAACTATTAATATAAAGGACTTTGGGCACTTTTCTAAGTTTACCTACCACATCCAGCTGTTCTGTGAAAGCTTTCTTTGTGTCTGCTTTAGGTTCTAACAGCTAACAGTTCCAATGTGAAATTGCCTCACTGCTTTAGCTATGTAATGGACAATGTACATACTGCCAGTTAGGTCAGACAGTAATTTGTTGTTTGAATTTAACTCAACTGGATTGATTATTTATAGCTGGATCTCTTTCCATAATGAAAACAATCAGATTTATTGTGCATCATTACCCATTGGCCTTGTGTTATCTATTCATATATCTGGTGGTTTGTGGGGATGAATGCTCAATCTGATTAAGATAAGATGGAATCTGGATTAGTTCATTAGTTGAAGGTACAATGAGATATAACACCTACTCAGGCTAAAATTAGCCTTGTAGAATGTAGTCATGTTTTCTGTCTTCAACAGGTTAAGTGACTTCATTTGTAGATTTGGTGAACTTTCAACTTTGTAGACTCATCATTACTGGCTGGTGATTCTTCATTGTTGGATGTTGATTCTTCATTACTGATTGGTGACTGCTGATTGTTAAATGATATATACTTTAATTGTTGCTGACTTCTGTGCCTGTGGCGTTGCTCATCTGCTGTTTGAATAACCACTGCTTGCATCTGATGACAACCCATTTAATGATTCCCTTGAACATATGGCATAAGACATGAGCATTTATTTTCATGAATTGTTCTAAGATTCAAAGCCCTGTTTATCATCAACTACATCATGGTAGACCCTTTTTGATTTTATTTTTAGGAACTGATCCACATTAGTCACTGCAAACTCCAGAATATTACCAGCAAATACAAGAGGCAATTGTTTTATTAGACACAGTAACCTTAACTCTTGTTGAACCTAGGCTGATATTTGATTGTTTTGATAATCAGTAATCACTCTCCTGCTAGGATGTAGATAATGCTTACTTTTTTTATTTAATTTATACCCCATTGACACAATGGACACTGTAGATCCTGTGTCCAGTTCCATTGTTATTGCCATATCTTATGAAAGCTGGACCAATGCTTCTCACATTATTTATACAGGCATTGTTGATTTTATTTGATTTTCTGGCTTCTTGGAATGGACTTCTTCCTTTTTCTTTGGAGTGACTCGCTTTTTTAAAAAAAAACATGCAGCTTCTATGTGACCAATACACTTCAATATCTATATTCTGCATCTTAGTATTAACATTTGATGTGTGCCTGTTTTGGTTTGTCATATCTGTAATAAACTCAAACAATGTTATTATCAATAGTAGATCCCCTAAATCCATTTTGTTTAGGAAAATCTTTAAATGATTTGACTTTCCGATCCATAGCTTTAACACTGGGTCTTCTTCCATTTAATAGAACAGTCTGAATTGCTATGGTCTTAGCTAGAGTTGCCTGAGAGACAGATGAATTCAATGTAATATTAGAGTCCATCAATAGCTGTTCTTTCATTTCATAAATGAAACAATCTCTTAGAGCTTCATTTAAGAAATCCTGGAAAACCACAGTTCAGTGCTAGCTTGTTGAATTTAACAACAAAATCTCTCATTTGCTTCTCCTCCCCTTGTATACAGAGAGTGAAGTGTTATCACTGCATTATTGTTAAGGCTTTTGGGCAGAAAAAGTTTGACCACTGCATTATTGTTAAGGCTTTTGGGCAGAAAAAGTTTGACAGTAGAGATAATGCTTTGCCTTTGAGATCTGAGTCAAATACAAGTGTGTTTAATTTCAATTCAGGCTTTTTAATTTGATTAGTTGATTAGTCTGCATATAGAAAAAACACTTGATCTATGTAGAATGGCCAGTTTTTAGAATAGACCAGATGAAAATCTTTTTATGAGTCAATTTGAGCTATTTTGATTTTTTTTTGTCATGAGAGGGAAAATAAATTTTGTTCTGACTCAGTTAATAAGTAACTACTCACATTTGATTTTTTAAAATTTCTGTTGATGCACTAATATTGTTAGCGGTCAGTTTTAATAATGCATCTAAACAATCCAAGGGGGGACAAACCTGTTTTTATAGTTAATGAGTAACCATTCACTTCAATGTTAGTTGTCAATTGTAGATCTTTATGATAAATATCAAAACAACGATGGAGATAAGATCCTGTCATGATCATGACTGCACCAAACTTTTGGATTGGTATACCATTTACTTGCTGTGCAATTTAATGTAAAGGACTTTAGGTATTTTTCTAAGTTTACCTACCATTTCCAGCTGTTCTATTACAACTTGCCTCTTGTTTGATTTAGGTTCTAGCAGTTCCCAGTTCTAATATGAACTTGCGTATTCTGCCATTCACATCTGACATTAATTTATTGCAGTCTAACTTTACTTTAACTAGATTACTATTTATAACCAGATCCTTCCCATAATGAAAACAATCAGATTTACTGATATATATTGGCATGTATCTGCCATTGGATATGTATTATCTATTCATATATCTATTGATCTGTGCTGATGAGTGCTTAACCAATAAAGATAAGATGGAATCTGGTCTAGTCCATTAATTGAAGGTGAGATATAAGTGACATAGCTGAACAATCAAACACCATTTTTGTTTAATATATAGTATTTCAGATAACATTAAGATAAGCAGATTACTAATCTATCTTGCATTTGAGATTTAGTAAAGAATCTTCAAAATATTCCAGAAAACTAATGAATCAGTTTGGGGCCGACTAGGTATTTATGATATTACTGCATTTGAAATATTTGCAATTTAAACCAGATACTTGTATAATAGTTACAGATATAGGGTTACAGAGTATAAGTGGTATTTATGATAATCCTGGACATCAAGATTGATTATGGATATTAAAAACCATTCAATGAATGGATTGTAAATTCCTGCTAACTTTAACAAATAGCAATAAATGTATTATAAAATAGAGTTAAGGTTAATTTTTCATTCACTAAGTTCAAAGATTCAATATTTAAATTAAAATGAAGACCATAGTAAATATGTAATATCATTCACTTTTTTTAATATCTGTATTAAACTTTGAATCATGTCTAATAAAGAATATATAGAAATATTTTACAGGTATCACTTAATGGAAATCCGTATTATCCATAATGTTCTGTATTTAATTATAAATTTTAATGCCAATCTTATTTGGGGGGGGGGGGTATAAGATTACAGATATATTTCAGTTATCCTTTTGAATATTTTTTATATAAGTGATTTGTATGCATATTGATATACACAGAAGCAAAACTCTCCATACAGTAGGACCACTCAATGCAAGCCAGAGTAATCAATGGATGCAGGAAGGTTTGTACTTAAATTCCCTATCTAATATCTATTCATCCAATATCCCCAGACTAGTTTCTAGATTGTGGCTTTCATCAGTGAGAAGTCTTGGATCTGAGAGCACTGCATCTAGACCTTTGGATCTAATGCAACCTTCCAGCAGCCATCTTTCAACTTCTTAGCTAACAATAAAGCTTTGAGTCCAAAATGAAAACAATGTTTTCAATTCAAGCTCATTAGCTTGTATAATCATATAGATCTGGACTCAATTCAGCATTCATACTTTTTGGTGTCTTTGATTCTTTAATAACTATAGTGACCATAATTCTATTGGGCAGGATTGGTATTAAAACACTAAACATCACATGATCACCATTCTTTATGTTTACACAACCTGTTTTCACAGAGGTATAACTGTTCATATAGTAGCACCACTCAGTGCAAGCCAAAGTAATCAATAGATACAGGAAGGTTTGTGTATAAAATCCATATCTAGTGCCTACTCGTCCAATATTCCCAGACTGGTTTCTAGCTTGTGGCTTTTGTAGTTAGCTAAAAAGGTAAAATGTGGCTGCTTGAAGGTGGCATTAGTCTAAGTGCACTCTCACTGATGAAAGCCACAAGCTAGAAACTAGTCTGGGGATATTGGATGAGTAGGCACTGGATGGGGATTTATACACAAACCTTCCTCCATCCATTGATTACTCTGGTTTATACTGAGTGATGCTACTGTATGGAGAGTTTTGCTTGTGTGAAAATAGTTTGTGTAAGCATAATGAATGATGATCCTGTGATGTTTATTGGTTTAACATGTTGATTGATATACGTTCATGGTGTCCTTAATTTTTTTTTTTTTTACAAATAATCTGAGATTAAAATTAACAATATTGTATTTGCAAGTTTGTCGATAAAAAGTTTACAAACATTTTTTTTTTTTAATATTAATGGCGACCCATCCAAAATAATGAGAATAAACATTAACATTAAAAATTATTATACAATATTTAAAAACGCATAATAAAAAGTAGAATTTAGTGGATTTTTAAATCATGCAATCCAATTCAAACAAAGGAAGGAGAGAGTACATTTATTATTAAAACGGAAATATTTACTTAACTAAAAATTGGAAATATGATTTTCTTCGCAAGAAAACTTTACGTGAATCAAAAATATATTAAGTCAAATATCATAAATTAATAAAAATCGATTTTGGTGAATGGTTGTTTAGGTATGTTTATGTTGTACATATTTGTGAATGTGCGCCCACATTCTTAAGAGAAAAAATTGAATGTTTTATGTTCTTCTATGACAGTGTCCTTAAATATTTGTGTTTGTGTCTTTTGCAATAGATACCTGCGCATCATCTGAGTTGGGTCCAGGTAAAATAACTATTTTTTTTTAGGAAGTTGAGTTTTTCGAAGTAGAGTTAACGATTTTTCTTTCAGATAGCCCGCCTATAAACATTTCAGAATGTTGTCAAATTATTAAACAATAAATAACACTAATTAAAGGGTAAAATAAAAATTACCTAACACTTGATTATCCTGGAAATATTGTATTTCTGTCCTGAAAAGAGTCTGTTCTGCAATGGCATTGTTTATTTACTGTATAGTCAATTTACATAAATTGACGTATTACTAAATTCACGTAAAAAAAAAAAGATAGAAAAAAGAATAGAATAATTTTTAATCTTTGAAATTTTGATATTGAAATGTTAAATAGACAGCTTAAACATCTTTTATAGTGAAAAATCGCACATAGAATCTTAACACTTTGAGTAAAATTTAGAAATTCGAGTAAGGAAATTACAGCTATTGATCTACTTTTTTTGTGGGTAATTTTTTCGCTTGACATATTATAGTGATTTTTTTTTACGTTTGTTTTTAAAGAGGTTTTGATTTAATACTGCTTTTGTTTCATATTAATATAAACACTGTTTTACAGCTTTTAATAAGAAGAAAAATGTTAATTTTGCCTTCTTTATTATCTCTTTTTCAAAAAGAATCAATCTTTTTTTTTTAATTTGTTAAAATCAAAAAATAGTTTAGAAAATTCAATTACCATGAAATATTGAATGTGTTTAAAAAGGCATTTTTACATAAAGAAAATTATTTCAGAATGATGAAATAAATATCAAATTAGTGCTATAATTAAAATTTTATCAGCATCTTTCCATTAGATTGTCTTTATGGCCATTGTCTAAAATCTCATTTGGCTAAAAATGCAAAAATGAATAGATTGTTAAAAATTCTTTTTTATTCTTATAATATCGTAGTAATTTTAAAGCCAAAAGATTAAAGGTGAAGCAAGCAATATTTAAAATTTATGAGCAAGAAAATGTCTATATTTGAATTATTCATAAAAGTTTTAGTTTATATTGAACATTAACTATTGACTGCTGCTACACACATTTTCCCATTGATAATAATTTACATCAATAAAATTTTTAATCATTCTACCAAAATAAAAATAAAAAGATTTTTTGATGGTTACTATTCCGTTATACCACAAATTTGACAAATATATTGAATTAAGATGTAGGGACTTCTTAAAATATTATTTTATCAAGTACAGCAAGTCTGCAGATTCATTTTTTTTTATTTTTAAGGTAAATATATATAAATACTATTGCTTTTCTTATTCATTTATACACTCATGGAATATATATATATATATTTGGAAATTTATATATATTTTTAAAAAAAAAAAAAACAAATAGTAAGAAAACAATTTAAATATAATAAATTAATATTTTATAGTGTTAGAATAATCAACTGCTGTGTTTTCTTACATGGACATGAATCCAGGTTTGTTGAATTTTTTAAAAAAATTTTTTTTCAGGCATCAAATAAATTTAGAACTTCTTTTAAGTAATGGTCTCATAATCAATATAGCTAGCTATCCAATAATAGTGATACATGGAGGAGAGACACTGACTCCAATCTTTGTAATATTAAATAATAAATATTTTAACATATATAAGGTCAGAAAGTTTTAATTGCTTATGAGTTTAAGCGATGTTTGAGCACCAATATGATGGGTGATAGTTCAACTTTTTTTTGTTTATTTTAAATTTGGAATCAATAGTGAAGAAATCTTTGTTCATAAGAAAACCATTATCCATCAGATAATTAAAATCTTTTTAATATATTAAGTGTAATTATAAGCTTGATTTTGTAATTGCCTTTATTAAACTAAATGTATAGTCTAGTCAGTTGCTAAGAATGTCAAGTGATATTCAAGCACTAAAGTGATAGGCAAAAAATAATGGCTCCAATTAATTTGAGATTTTATTTTTTAGAATTGATTCAGAAACTTTAGCACTTAAATTTGGCAGTCTCACCACTTTATTAAATCTTAATCACAATATATTTATTGAAAGTTATAAATAATTAAAATCTTTAGTGTAAAATTCATTACTATATAAGGCAGTGATAAATTTGAGAAAAAATTGTTTTATAAACATATATAAACTTTTTAATATATGCTCCATAGCAGCATGCTTTTGGCTAATGAAAGTATGTTATAAACTTACATTTGTGTTAACTGTATATTGTTACAAAACATATTCTGGTGAACTTTCTTCTTTAATACTTAACACTAGAAAATAACAAAATGAGTATTTGCTTATATAAAATAGAACCACTCTTTGTATCAAAACTCTTATATTTGTGGAATAAAATAATATAATATTTAAAAGTGTCTAGAGAGATATTAAGTTAATTTTTATGTAAAAAAAGTTCCAAGTTTTCAGGAAAGTGGTGAAGAATATAATAATTTCGCATGTTCAAGAGTTATCCACAGAGGCTCAATAATATTTATATTAGGTGATTAGGAAGGCAATGTGAGATGTATAACAATATCCTTATATTTTTTAAAAATCAATATTTGACTGTGTAGGCTGTCTGTATTGAAGATTAAATTAAATCATGTGCTCAGCATCCATAGGCATCTCTACCACAAGTGGTAAAAGCCACATAATATCAACTATCTTAATATAAATTTAAATCATTTTAAAATAAAAAAGGACAAAAGAAAATCTTTTTTTAAACAATATATTTACATTATCTAACTAGTTTTCCTTCCATTTAGGAAATTTTTCATATGAATTATTGAATATATAAAGTGAAATCATGAACTACATTGTATCAAAGTACACAATTGGAATTATATACTATTCAAAATAAAATATAAATAAATAAAAATGTAAATGAATAAACAAAAAAAAACATTATAATTTGCAAGTACTTGAGCATCCATTTTCCAATTCTGAGTATTGTACATGATTATGTTTAAAAAAAATTGTAAATAAAATTCTTGGAGCACTAGAAATGATCATATTTATTAATAAAAATTTTTTGGTTTATGTTGAAAGCATTAGCATTTTAATCTTCCTTTATTATGGTTTCTAAATTTCATGTACAGTATTTTGTGTAATAAAATATTTTTTAAGTTTAATGCTAAAAGTTTTTCAACATTTTAGAACGTACTTAAAGTTAATACTGACTTGAAAACATCAAAACAAATAGAGAGATCATAGTTTCTTGATAACAAGGTTAGTCTATTGTATTCCTATAAGAGAAAAAGTTAAAACAGGCAAAACTCTCCATACATTAGTGCCACTCAATACAAGCCAGAGTAATCAATGGATGGAAGAAGATTTGTGCATAAAATCCCTATCTAGTGTGAACTCATCCAATATTCCCAGACTAGTTTTTAACTTGTGACTTTCATCAGTGAGGAGCTTTGGATCTGAGAGCACTGCATCTAGATCTTAGGATCTAATGCAACCCTCTAGCAGTCACCTTTTATCTCTACTTAACTATAAAACTACTTAATAGAGAGTTTTGCCTGTTTTAACAGTCTGAGAAAGCTTAAGAAATGGTGATCATGTGATGTTTAGTAGAGAAAAAAGTTATTGGGAAAAAAATTGTTCAGAGCATATTTAATGACACTGAAAGTCAGACATTTTGTGATTTATTTAAGGTGCAAAACATTTTTTTTTCAGTAGATGAAAAATATATATAAATGTGTCTTCTCTATTTAGGATTAATAACTATTATTATTATTTAAAAATTTTTTTGTTTATACTATAATTTTAATTTGTATATGCATACTGTACATAAAAAATCTGTTATATATGTGTGTGTGCATATTAAAAAGTACTGTACACTTACAGTTCAATTCATTATTTTTGAGTACTCAAAAGAAGCTTGGAACAAATTATAGTGTATATTGTAGCTACACTGTGTGTGTATATATATATATAAAATATACAAACCATTATACAATTACAAATATCCAGTAACGCCCTCTGTTTAAAAAATCTATATTATTGAGATATAGATTTTTTAAACAGAGAGCGTTACTGGATATTTGTAATTGTATAATGGTTTGTATATTTTCTATAATTATTTCAGTTAGTGTTAACAGTAACTTTCTTTTCATATATATATATATATTGTACCGGTAAAATCACCATGCTTAATCACGCACAGTAATCCGAATTCAAACCCAGTCCACGTCTAGGAATAAATTCCAAAATGCAAACCAAATTCAAACCCAAACCCCTGGCATGACCAACCGATGAACAACGCAACAACGGTACGTGGTTTTCCCTTTACTAGCTCGTCGGAAAACACAGACTAAATTACCCTACAATCAGTTATTCATATATATCTTATATTCGAGATATTGGTACGGTTAATAATTCAATATATATTTAAGTTGTCGATACAGACAGCAGGTGCTTAACTAGATTTCGAGAGTAATAAGACAAGAGAGACAAAAATAGATTAGATAAATTTTTAATAATTATTGAAATCATTGAATACTATGTACAGATACGGTAAAATTTTCATACGTATATTTCTAATAATTTGCTACTAGTCCTTAATAATCATTTTAGACTGATAGACAAAACGCATGCCAATATTTATATGTTTTAAATGGTCGTACGAGTTGATATGAGAATCAGAGTAATTTGAGCATTTAAAATATTTAATTCCTATTTTATATTAAGTTGTTTGATTTTAATAGATTCAAACCATTACGTATACGGATAATTGGAGGAGGCTTTATATAAGAATATAATATAATAATGATGTACTGATGGTTGCAGAGCTTAAGATATACTACAATAATAACTTGCGGTGCATTGACGGAAGACCGGGCGGCTTGTACTTTGACAAGTCTTAATGCCCCCAAGTAGATCCGGGACACTACAACCAGCCGGGATCATTTTCGAACCCCGGTGATCCAAGAGATTATCTGGAGAAGAATTTCTTTCTTTCCAATTGGTAGTAAAAACGAGACGCCAATTTAGGCGAAGGAAAAGGCACTGCCACAGTAACATCGAGGAAGAGTGATCGGAAGTGGACTTAAAGCGAAACTATATAAAACCTTGATTATCTCTCCGTAACATTTTCTACGCAACAATCTGATATGACTATTCAAAATAAAACATGGCGAAATCAAAAGATCACAAAAGTAACGATTAATTAATTTCACTCTGAAACCCATAACTCCCCAGGTTGTTCGGAAGGTAATAATAGTAACAAAAATATTCACTTTATATTATTACTCCGTTCATATATAAAAAATAACATAATAAAAATTTAGACTTTATTTTATATTTGTTATTTGGAGCAAAGATTAAAATATCATTTTGACAAAATAAAAGGAACAATACAGGTACTTGAATATTTCTCAACTCAACATAAACGAACCAATTTTTTTAGTTCGATAAAAGAAAATTACTTTTAAAATGAATATACTAATAATACTATGAAATAAACTTTAATGGCTTTAACTAGAGTTGAAAAATATTATTATTGGCATCGCTTTGTTTGTAAATGTAAGTAATAATAAAAATATAAGTATATTCACTAATGAATTACTATTAGGCACAAAATATTAGTAAATTATCATCTAAAGACTAGAGCACAGAAATATTAGAGAAGAAATTTACTGACAGGCTTTAGTGTAACATTTTAACGAAGGAAAGCAAGAAATTTACATGTAATTACTTAGATTAATTCATAACAGATTAAATAATAAAATTATTAAGCTTAGAGGAAAGTTAAAAAGTTCATGTAACAAGAGTTACCATTCTTCTTCGTCCGGCTTTTCTCCTTGCGGTAATGTTTATGCAGAACGTAGGCGCGCATTTTGGATTCCTTAGAATGGCATGATTAATTTAAAGGTTGGAATTGAGAAAACTGGAAGCACAGGAAACATTATGGATCAGCGGCTCGAAAGATTTAAATCGGCAGAACAGGGATCAGCTTCTTGGACTTAGCCCAACATTATTGCAATTTACCGGGCAACTTCTTAATCACAGTTGAGATGATTTCTCTGGCACAACTACTTTGCTGTAGCTCGAGACGGTCTACCCACAGCAAAGTCAAAAAGTAGAGTCCCCTAGTATATTATAATATAAGATGGCTACGGTTGATCACTCTGCATAGTTTTTGTTCATGACTCCGCCTCCTTTGATTTTCTGGCCTCCAGCAATATCTAATTTTGACTATACAATTGCATTCGCTTTTCTTGATAAGAGTCCTACATTTCTCATTTCCATTGTTTGATTTACATTTATTTCTAAATTCAATACATGATTCTAAATTGACAAACTAAATAATTACATAGGAATTCGTGAATACAAAATTGAAATTCATTATCTTAACTTTCAAAGTACAAACTAATTATTCTATACATTTTGTACACGTAAGATTTGACTAAAAATACCGATCAAAGGAATGTGACTTTTGATCAGCATTTTTAAATGACTTTGTATAATTTTGAAAGATTTAAAATTAAAAAAAAATATACACGCAATGAAACTTTTAAATTGAGCGAATATAAACCTACAAACCACACACACGAATATTATTTATCATGATTTGTAATATTTATACTTGTAATATTTACATTAAATTCTTTTAAACAAAGCATAAAATAACTAACTTAAAATTTATGTGGCCTGGAATAGAAAAAGCCTCATTGCGGGTAAATAGTGATTTAGAATTACCGTACTTCAAAATGAAAACTATGAAACTAAGATCGATCCTTCGATCTGTCTGTTTCAATATATATATATTGTGGCTCCACTGTATATATATAATTCTATAATAAAAAAAAATTACTTATCACATATATAAATAGTATTATTGGTCATTTCCTTCTATTATATGAAGTTCAAAAGCATGTATTAAAACTTAAATAATTATTAATAATATACATATATATATATTGTAACCCTCTAAAGTGTGGTCAACTACGTAACACAAGTGCACTGGGAATCGTAACCTCGATCACTGATCACCTCCCGCTACACATTGTCAGCTATTAAGAGCTGTATCCAAAAGCATATTATGCTATCTATTTTATGCACCAAGGACCACAACCAACATCTGGAGCAACTTACCACAGACCAAACTAATGATCTAACATAAACTTTTATGATTTAATTTGATCACAGCCAGGGTGTACCACGATGACCTATCATAGTAGTATGATAAAATACAGTAAACAAATTATAAGTGCAATGTTATTATGTTACAAACCTTAATTTGCGATTTTTATTGTATGAGACCCGATGGCCGACCGTGTACAAGATGGCATAATTTGTGGAAATACATACGATTATGAAATTTTAAACCATCTATATGATTAATTAATACAAATGCTAGTCCAGGTAAAGCTTTGCAATAAATAAACATAAATAATTGGGTTCTTTTTATAGTTTAACTATATCACTGAGACTCTTTTTATACTGACAAATGACAATTTAAAATGTTAAGTAAATATATTCAATCATATCATTATTTGGTAAAGCTGTTTACAGGTTTAATAATCAATTTGTATTGTATACTATGTAACAGTCAAGTTTGTACATTCGCGTAACCGAATTCAGAATCCAAGCAAAAGAGACCGAAGCTGACCAGACTAGGACTGTCACCTCCCGAGTCTGACCGCACTTCAACTCGTAAGCCAGGATTCCAAGACTCAAGACCCTACGAATGACCACCTTGAACTTACACGTAGTATACCTCTTTCCACACGGCCGACATAGGTCACGGAGAAGCACTGAGACTCATAACAAAAAAAATGGAATTTATTAACTGTATATATTTAAAACTAATTAATGCATCGGAAATCACATATATAATATAGAGAATTTTGAATTGGATTGAAATAAATAAGATCGAGATCAGAGTAATTTATTAAATTGTATGTTTATTTTTGCAGATTAAATTTGATGATTTTATCTATATTATTCTTGCATTTTACAATTAAAATGCGCTTTAACCTTCTCTCCTTACAATTAAAATTATTTTACATTTGTTATTTTATTTGATGAAGTTAAATATTGTTTTCATCATTTGCTTTATTTTCTTATTGATCAGTCACTGCATTGTAGCTATGGGGCAGATTATGCTAATCCCTCTTATTCCGTGGTTCTCAGCTAAGCAATCAGACGAAGCCTTGTTTTCTCATATATGTGAAACATTTAAAGTCAAATTTATCTATAATATTATTATTTCAAACTATTGTACATGAGACCGAAACTAGCTCTTGAATATGTCAGACAATGGCTGAAACTTAATTTAAGGGAGGAAGAGTTGGCAACCAAAAGAACCAATGCGCTATAGCGCTGGTAAACAGTTATAATAAATGTTGCTCTGCGGATGGATTAATATTTAGGGTTTTGTGATCAACACCGGAGCCCTATGACCGATCACCATGCTGCTAAAGAGGGTTGGGGTAGCTAACACTATTGCCTGGAATTTGACGTCAGGTCTTATTTGTGTGTGACCCAAGGAGTGTAAGAGGGATGGCCGTTCCGAGTCCCATCTTAAAGAAAAATGCAACATAACGAGAAAGTTTAAATGTATAATAAAATTATCACATCCGCCAAGCAAAAGAGTTGAAATAAATTTAATATTTAGCCACGAGAACGATAGCTAATCAGTGGTATCATTAGCGCCAACTCTAATATAGCATTTTTAATATCATATGCTATACGTGGGCGTACTTTTAAATATTCTTTGCTTTCTAGTTTCAATCTCAAATAACACATTTGATTACGCGATTAATAAAAAGAAAAAGGGGAAAAGTATATTTGGAGGGCTTTTACAAAATGAAATAAATAACAAGTATACTTATTCAAGGCTTGGATATTGCTTAGTGAAAATTAAATTGAAATTTACTTTGGGTTAAAACAAGATTCCCATTTTAAAATTGCCAACAAATAATTAAATAATCAAGGTCAAAATAATAATCAGCACATAGCCAATTCTTAACAGTTATTTAAGAGGGTTTCGAAACAGCGTGCATTAAGCTACGATAAATAATTATTAAATGAAGAGGGGTCATTCTCTCTTCTCTTTATTATTAATATTGACTGCCCGCTGTTTCGAGGCATTAGCATATAATTTATATTTTAAAATAAAAAAAGAAATAAAGAAACCATAGTCACAACTGCAGTGAGAAAATTGAAAATAAAATTATTAAAATCATTTAGTTAGGAAACATTAGAAAGTAGGTCAGAATTATATAATTAAATTTAAGAATACAATTTTACATTTAGCAATTTACTTGAATTCAAGATTTTAGAATTAAAATACATTTTATAAGTCTAGACTTAAAGGAAAATTAATATATTGAACTGCAGTTAGAAATGGTGAGGTTACCGGTCATCTTGTAGTACTTGAGCTGGAGTTACGGGAGTCTTTGTGGCGGCTTGCGGCATCATCTTCTTCCCACGGTTAGAGCGGAGCTGTTATGGCGGCATACTGGTGATGGTGGTTTTTTTTTGGATGGAAGTAAAGGCCCGTCGCCTTCACTCTGGAGCTTAGCCAAGGCTGCCTGTTTTAGCCCGACATTTTCTCTCGCACAGATATAAAAATTATTGTCTTAACTGGATGTCAAAATGTTCACGGTTGCTTTTGGTTCAGGATACACGCTGGATTCCAAAGCTTAACGATGATCAAAGAAGGCAAAACTTCACAGATGTAGCATTCAAGCTGTAAAGATTTCAAAGATTCAAAGCTGTCAAGGTTTCAAAAAAGTAAAGATCTAAGATGGCTCCTCCACATTACATGGCCTTTTTAAATGATCCCTTATCAGCCCACACACCTTGGAATTTCATCTCCATCAAGATTACAAAATCTTTAATTTGCTTATGAAATTAATGGTTGACTTCAAACATGCTGACATTCCTTTTAGGGGTTATAACTTTTCTCTGATTATCAACTTTTAATTAAATCGAATTTTAATCAGTTTAATCCGATATTAGATTTTATTTTTAATTAGTCAGGAATTTTGTTCTGATTTTATAATTTATGTGTAAAATCCCTGCTGTAAACATATTTTTAATTAGCGAGGTCTCCAAAATAATTTAGAATCAATTAGCTAGATTATTTTAAAATTGGCTTTTCTTTTTAGAAACCTAAGGCAGGTGTGGCATATACTGATACAATTGTTTACAGCAAAAACTTTACTAAACTTTTAATTCTCCGAAAATACTTTTATTTTTAGAAAAAAATCTTTTTTCTTTTTAAAAAGAAACTTGTCAGCGCATTTGCAATCAATCACCCTTTCAATGTGTTTTTACATTAAATTGGTTTATAATAAAAATGAAACTTAAAATTTAATAAATATTTTAATCACGCCACTATGCTATATATGTATATTCAATATAGGTGGATTATATTCCCACATACGAATTTAAGTAATAAATTAATAAATTGATGCTACATTATTACTGTTTAAAAATATTACGCGATAAAATTGTACGCTATAACTCTGGCAATACTATTCACTTATAGCGTTCTTTCGTATGTGCGTATATAATGCTGTTTATATAGCCGTGATTGCAATTTTTAGCTTACAAATCTTAATTTAGACTTATTAAACAGGTTTGAACTTAGCACAGACGAGTGGGTTATTAGGATGGTTGGTGAAACGGTGAGGGACTTGAAGACAACCGTTTCAATACTAGATCAACTACGCAAAGCCAAAATGATGGAAAAGGTAAATGGGATTTTATTGTACCCCCCACATCATAAACTACCAAAGACTAAAAGTATCCAAATGTTTTTTCAAAATATTACTAAACTCTTATATCATGTTGACGATAGTATGTGCTTCAGTGTATGCTCTATCCAAGGTTTTTGATTTCTGATTTTAAGAATGACACATAGCAACGGCACAGTAAGTTTAATTATAAATCAACGTTTATTTACAAATTTATGAATAATAAATAATTAATTCCAATGTTATAATTAAAAACATAAATAAACAAATAAATAAATAAATTATAATTCCATCGACTTTCTTCAATAACATATCATAAGTACGATTTTAAAAACCTAATCATACCTTATTTCAATTTGATATAATGAATCTTGAGCAAATTATACTAAATTCAACATCAACTCATGAAATATTTAATGTCATTTCCAGATTCAATAAATCCATACCGCAAACTTAGAATAATATAATAAATATTATATCTGTAGGATTTAGCTATAATGCAATCATTAAATAAAGTGAAAATTTAAACTTACACTCCGGTAAATAATAATCAACCGACAGTTAATTATTATGAAGTAACTTGAATAGAATGTCCTGCTACAATTTGACGATCTAACTTATGAATTATGCTTACAAATGGAAGAAGATGATTTAGCAGATTAACTAAAATACTTTGCCCAACTTATATCTATGAAGTAAAACATATTCCTGTGGATGCGTTCATCTACACATAGGAATTAAGTAACACTAAAAGTTTTGTGGATTTATACACCACCATAAAGTAATACGTATAATTACACAATTCCGCGGATTAACCACCAGTGCTGGAATGAGTGTAAAATACAAAAAAATGGCAATTAAATAATCTGCGGATTAACCACCGGCACAGATTAATGCCTTTCAACATTAAAAAAACAACATTACTATTTACTTCACATTAAAGTGCAAAATCATCCTCCTCAGTTATTCTGATCATTCAGAAAACACTAACACTTTAGCAAATGTGGGTTCTTGCATAAAAAATGTTACACTAATCAGGACAATTAATGTACTAACTTATCTTGCTTAAAATAAAACATGTGTAATATAATATAAGTAATATTAGTATAGGAATATAAATCTGGAAAGACTCACAAAATACCCCACAAAGATTGATACATCTCATAAATTCATTAAGTACTTTTCAAGCCCTTTCGCAAGCGCTATTCTCTTGAATAAGTATTTTATTCAACCCCTATTAATTTAAACTTAATAAAATATAACTTATGAACTTCACATGCAAGTTCATATAACAATAAGATCAAAGTAATGAATTATTCATCAACTACATAAAATCTAACAGGTGTGGGTGTGATATAAATTAAATGTATAGCATTTTATAGTTCAATATATGAATTTTAACAGGTGTGTATGTCACAAATTAGATTGTAGAGCATTTTATAATGACAAATCCATGTACAATGTGTCGAACAATAAATGTACGAAGTAATAGCTATAATTATAGTTGAATTTCCTACATGTAATTTTATCCATTTGTGTTAGTTATTATAATCACTATTAGATTAACGATTTTACGTGGCTCCATAAACAAGAAACAATTTCAAAACATGACAAGCAGAACTTAAATGAAAATGTTTTTCATAAGTTATTAAATTCTACATTTCTCTATTAAAAATGTTCCAAGTTTCTCACATCCATGCTAAATATTTATTTATCCACGCTTAAATCTAGGAATAACAATTACAGCAATTTATTTAATCATTCCACACTGACGATAAAATTAGAAAATAGCTTTGATCAATTATTTGAAGACTGTTTATTATCCAAATGACAAACAAATTAACTAGAAAATATATTACTGGCATTATAAAGTTAAATATCAATCAATACTATATTTTATTAGAATTAGAAACAGAAATATTTAACTATGTTGATAACTTTAACATTTTACTTTAATTTAAACTTCTTCTTTTTTAAAAAGCAAATTTTCATATTTATAAAACTTCTGTAATTAAAATACTTATTTAAATTTTCCAAATTGTAGAACAATAAACATTTTAAAACATACCAAACTCTTGCAATTAATTCTTTTAAACTGGGAAGCTCCGACATTTTAAATGTAATATTGGGAAATTATTACCGGTGATTTGATCCACTTGGCCAGCCGACTTGAACAGACTTTTAAATTTAGCAATTCATCTTATATTTGAATACCACGATATTATTTTTACGTTTATAGCAAATTTGTGGTAATCAGTTTACTTGTTAACTATTTTAAAATAAGCTTATTAAATTTACACCATTTGCCTTTTTACCATTTTCTTTTCTTTTCTCTCCCTCCAAAAGCAAAACTAACAGACGATCTGCTCTTAAATTCGCGCTTTTTCTTTTTTTTACATTGAGACGCATACGTAATTACTGTATTTATTTTTAATAATTTATAATAATTGAACAAATGGTTTTTTGTTAATTCAAATGAAATAATTTTTAAGATCATTTTAAACAAATGTAAATAAAATATTATATTTTAATACTATTTTACCAAATTTAATGTGTTGTTAAAATTTTTAAAAGTTAAACATTCTGATATGAATTAGTATATGGAACGAATCAAATTTAAGTTTATTAAAATAATATAAGAGAGTAATCTGTTCAAAGTGCAAATCAAGCCAATCAAATCACCAAAGAAGACAGAGAAATTTTTTAATAATAGTTACATCAATTATTATATTTTATGCTAAAATATATGGTTACAATATATATATATATATATATATATATATATATATATATATATGTTATGTATATATATATATATATATATATATATATATATATATATTGATATGTCATGTACACAGCTATGTTCCTGTTGATGTGTGACAAGGCAATGTTTTGCTGAAGTGGTGAACACTGTGATTGTATGTTTTTGTATTCTGTCATGAGAATTCTGGAGTTTGAATTACAGGAATGGATAAACATTAATTTTTTTGTTAAACTTGTTAAGAATGGGAATGAAATCAGGAACATGTTAGTCTAAGTTTATGGGGATAATGTCAGAAAAAAACAAACTAATGGATTAAATGTGGGGGTGGGGGTGGAGAAAGCATCACTAATGAAGAGAGGCCAACATGGCTAATAATGAGCAGAATTGATGAAAACATTGCAAAAATTAGTCAAATTGTGGATCAAATTCATTGACTGACTGTAAGAATCAAGTAAACATAAAGTGGAAAATATTTAAAAATCTTGTCATAAGAAAGTTATGTGCAAAATGCACTAGTTCATATAGCTATTGTCTGTGAAAAAGTTTTTATCTTATCAATAAATAACTACATTTGAACACCCTTCCTATTCTTCTGATCTGAACCACAATGTCTTTTTTCTTTACTCAAATATAAAGGAAATATTGGAAGGAAGACATTTTGATGATATTTT
The DNA here is from genome assembly GCA_028023455.1 of Epiperipatus broadwayi. Classification (NCBI taxonomy): domain Eukaryota; kingdom Metazoa; phylum Onychophora; class Udeonychophora; order Euonychophora; family Peripatidae; genus Epiperipatus; species Epiperipatus broadwayi. The sequence continues at coordinate 2,359,288 of JAQFVV010012562.1, read as the reverse complement.
GGACATCAAGGTATATAACAACTCTGATGGCCATTCCAGAAAAAAAGTTACAAAATTGCTTTGAAGTGTGGTCTAGGTGCTGGCATCAATGCATAGTTTCACAAGAGGAATATTTCATAGTTAATCATAGTGATTTTTAGAAATGAAATATGTAGCAATTTTTATAGAAAGAGTTTGTGAATTTACAAATGAGTTTGTACACAGCTGTTTTTTTTTTGACATTATCCCCATAATCTTGGACTAACATGTTCCTGATTTCATTTCTATTCTTGACAAGTTTAACAAAAAATTTAGTTCATTCATTGCTTTTATTCAAGCTCTGACAATTTCATGACAACACACAAAAATATTCAGTAACAATAATAAATATCTCCCAACAAGACATTACCACACATTAATATGAACACAGTTATGAAATACTGACATCCCAATGTTGTGTAACATTACTAAGTTTGTACAGTGCTGCCATTATAAATATATAGTGCTAAGTTTACAAACTTGTCACACTGTTTGTATATTAAACACTATAGCTAGAGGGCATCTCAATTGTTTACATTAATAGAGCTTGATAAACAGAGCAAAACTCTCCATACAGTATTGCCACCTGTGCTAAACAGAGTAATCAATGGATTCCAGAAGGCTTGTGCATAAAATCCCTATCTAATGCCTACTCATCCAATATCCCCAGACTAGTTTCTGGCTTGTGGCCTTCGTCAGTGAGGAGCTTTGGATCTGAGAGCACTGCATCTAGATCTTAGGATCTAATGCAACCCTCTAGCAACCACCTTTTATCTCTACTTAACTACTAAACTATGAGAATGAAATTGAAAACACAAAAAATATTTTCAATCTAAGCTCAATAGTGGTGGCTATGGTTGTAAAAGAGCCAAAGACACCAAAATGTATGGGTGCTGAACTGAGTACTGAGTTCAGACCCATATGACTATTTAAGCTATTGAGCTTAGATTGAAAATATTTTTTGTGTTTTCAATTTCATTCTCATAGTTTAGTAATTAAGTAGAGATAAAAGGTGGTTGCTAGAGGGTTGCATTAGATCCTAAGATCTAGATGCAGTGCTCTCAGATCCAAAGCTCCTCACTGACAAAGGCCACAAGCCAGAAACTAGTCTGGGGATATTGGATGAGTAGGCATTAGATAGGGATTTTATGCACAAGCCTTCTGGCATCCATTGATTACTCTGTTTAGCACAGGTGGCAATACTGTATGGAGAGTTTTGCTTTGTTTATCAACAATTAATGTGCTAGTATAGGAAATGTGATCATGTGATGCTTAATGGTTTAACACCAATCCTGCCTAATAGGATAGTGGTGGCTATGGTTGTAAAAAAGCCAAAGACACCAAAATGTATGGGTGCTGAACTGAGTTCAGACCCATATGACTATTTAAGCTATTGAGCTTAGATTAAAAATATTTTTTGTGTTTTCAATTTCATTCTCATAGTTTAGTAGTTAAGTAGAGATAAAAGGTGGTTGCTAGAGGGTTGCATTAGATCCTAAGATCTAGATGCAGTGCTCTCAGATCCAAAGCTCCTCACTGACGAAGGCCACAAGCCAGAAACTAGTCTGGGGATATTGGATGAGTAGGCATTAGATAGGGATTTTATGCACAAGCCTTCTGGCATCCATTGATTACTCTGTTTAGCACAGGTGGCAATACTGTATGGAGAGTTTTGCTCTGTTTATCAACAATTAATGTGCTAGTATAGGAAATTATGATTAATAGAGCTTGTTTCATCCATTTCATGTATTAGGCTACTATAATTATATATTGTTACACATTTGTTATTTGGTGATTGATTTGCTGAATTTTTAAATGATAGAAATAGCCATGCTCTGTAAATTAAAATATCAAGTGTTTTAAATTAATTTGCCATGAATATCTTGGCTGATCAAACATTTTTCTGGATATTGTTCAAGATAACAGATACAGGTCACAACATAATATTGAATAGAAAGAATAAAATATCACAGCTATAACCATTTTTTAGATGCAAGCTATAAAATTTTAATACATGAGAAGAGTTTGCCATTTTCTTATTCAAAAAAGTTATTGAAAATTACAGGCAAGTGGCAGTTCAATTATTAATATTAATAGTGCTTGAAGATTTATATTATCTGTTATGTATATAGCCCATATATCTATTTAAATTTAATACTTAGCTTGCAATGGGTACAACTGCATTAATTTCATATAAATTTTTAAAATTGAACAGATGTTCATCTCAGTATCTTTCTAGGTATATCTCTTGCAAAAATCAAATTTTTTTGAATTCAGCACATGTAGTATAGGTTTTATGTTCCCTTTTTCAGATTAAGTGGTATCACATACCACTTGCAGTCTGAACAAAAGTAAATTTTCTTTATTTTTTTGCAAATGATCACTATTTTTTGTATTTTTTTAATCAAATATAATATTTATTGTAATGCTTTCATTACTAAAAAGCAAATTTATTTTATTATAACTAAATATAAATAAGCAATCAACTGATTCAAGTTAGAAGTTATTCTAAACAAAGATTTTATTTTATTTTTTTCAATTTCATGATTATATTTTTGTAATTTTTTTATGCAAGTATTTTAATGTTTATTGTAAATAATGCTTATAATAAAAAAAAATCAAATTTCCAGAATGATAATTATATAAAATATTATTAGGAGTGGTGAGAGATATGTTACAGCTTTTATTTTACAAAACCACATTATGGCTGTAGCAGAATAAAATTAATCTCTTATAATGTCCAATTACTTAATAATAACTATTTTGTTCCAAATAGTTTTTAATACTTAACTATGTTAAAATATTTATTAATGTTTTCTTCAATATATAATGTTTCATAACACCATTTTTAACACTTTTAATATACTTTATAATTTTTTGTACAATCCATTTTATAACCTATAATTTAAAAATGGTTACATGATCCTGGGATTTTATTTTTTCTGATTGTTGCTGTACTGTGTTTGTTTCCTTTTTTGTTTTGTTATTGTTTTCTCTGATTGGCTTATATAAAACTTATTATCTTCTCTGCATTCAGTTTTATAAAATATACATATTTTACTTTCAATATTATCTTTATTTTTAGTATTACTTATCAATGTATTTAATGTTTTATTACTTGTCCATTGCAATTTTATATCTTTTTATATTTCTTTATTTAATCTTGTACTCACGTTCATTGAGAATAGTATTGTAAACTAATTCTTCCTCTCCCTTATTTTATCTTATTATTGTTATTTAACATATTTATTTTCAACTTCTAATATATTTAATTTCTTGGTTTGCTAATTAACTTGATTCTAAACTATTTACCTGAAAAAAAAAAAAATATATATATATATATACTGAGGCTGCTTGTGATCTGAAGGAAATTACCATGTTTTATCCAGCCTGGTGTAGCAGGCAAGTAATAGCTGGTGATTTCTTTTTTTTAGTAAATATTTATTTCTGCTATTGCATTTATCACTCTTGAGATTCCGTTTTGAAATAATCACCAGTTCAGTTATTTTTTAAGGACAATTTGTTTATTAATAAGAAACAATTTTTTTCCATTAATCTTGGAAAATATACTCAAAAACCGAATTCTTTAATAAATAATGTGTATGTACTAATTTTTCACAATAAAATAATTGGTACACATTTTCAAAATTCATGTCGTCCATATATATTTAATGTTTATTTTTTTTCTTTCCACATAATTTCTGTTATATATTAAATATAAACATGTGTATCTATCTTACAAATCGGACAATTGTAATACAATAGATTGTAAGTTTGGTAATAGAATAAAGCATCAGTGCAAATGTTTAATATGGCCAAAATATTAATTTTAAATCTGCAGTAAAATATATTTAAAATAAAGATATATTTATGTTTTTTAAGTAAGTCTTTATTTTTAAAAAAAAAATCATGGTGTTCATTTATAATTTGAAAATGAATGTAGGGGATTTGAACACAGACTTTCAAGCTCCCTTCAGCTATCCACTCTATCTCATATAACTGATACACATGACCAAATACATATGAAAAAGATAAACGATCTCAAATATACATATTTCATACTGAATCAGCACTAAGCAGTTGGTCGAAATCATCATCCATATATATATATATATTATACCCCTACTGTAACCTTCTGCTTAGCCATATAGAGATGGAGAGGGAGTGACATAGAGATATATGCATATGTGCAATCATTTATTCATCAGGGAGCCAAATTGTAACTATATCTATCAGCTGTTGAGCCAACTCGAGATCATCATCACCTGACGAATTGAAAGTCCGTGAGGAAGCAAGTTATCAAAAATTTTCATTAAAAAAAATTAAGTTATAAATTAGCATGTTTAATTTTCATTAGATTCCAGTAATTATTAAATAAATGAATTAAATGACAAATTATTGAAAGCTGAAAACAACTCTCCGCCACAGACTCACAAATAAGTCAGACGAACTCAACACAGCTATATGATCCCTTGTGGCAGCTATAACGATTCCAGTTCTCTATTTCTTATGATTATAGTGGTGTGAATAGTTTGGTAATCCATGCAGAGAACATCGAGAATCCGACTCACAAAAAATATTAAGTCTTATCCAAATAAAAGAAGAGAAGTCTTTACTCACCCCCAACATATTAATCATCTCCTTATTCTCCACATAGACCATCCTCCAAAGTTACAATTAATTTCTTTAAATGTTTGTTTTTCTCCTCACATCTCTACCACCACCATGACTCTCCACAATGCTATCTTGCAGACACACACAAGAGCGGAATGTAGAATATTCTCAACTCAATAAACTCTTTAATGTTACACAGTATACCAGCAATGATTATCTCTTCATTTAAAATTTTGTAATTGTAAAATCTCTCGTTCTCAGGGTCTTGATTTATAGTGTGGAGCTTCAACTACTCACTTCCAAATTTATTGCAGACCACTGAACACTATCCCAGCGAATATAAGTCGAATAGACATACATTCATTCTGAAAGCTATTGTCTACTCTTAAATAACAATCCTAATCAATAATAATAATAATAATAATAATAATAAAATATTAGAAACTACTAAATGGTTGCTTAAATGAGATATCTATTTACAATAAATTTTGATTAGAATCTCATTGAATGTGAATGCCTTCCAATATCAGGAGTGAAAAACGGATTTGATGTTCACTCGTGACATTAGTCATAGTCCAATAAACTTAACAAACTAAATATTAAATTTAAAATTAAATTGTTCTTTTGATGTTTGCCATATTATTATAATTTCAGATATAAGTAATGTTTCAGCAGATTAATTCTCAAATCTCAACAAATGAATAAGAAAATAAATAAAAATATTAATTTGGTAGTAATATTTTGTGACACATCTGTACTGGAAAATATGGAATATTTTTTATAACTTCTCTATATCCGATTTCTGGAATCAATGGATTTCCAAGCATTAAGACACAACACCAAAGTTTAAATTCAAAACAAAATACTTATTATTACATACTAGCAATAAATAATACAATATAAACACAAACATCGTAGCGATCAAAATAGCAAAAAAAAAAATAACGAAATAATAATTACAAAACATTTATAATAGATCTACACTGGCTATGGATTATAAGTTCTTTCAGGGCTCACCTCATCTTGGATCGAATCCTTGTCCCAACATCGATACTTACATTCTAGTATTGGGGACAACTAACTCTTATATTATAAAATTCAATAAACTGTTTTGACCCATGAGACATTATTTTAAGATATCAGTTATTTTTTTATCTGAAGCAGCACTTCATCAATACTAATACTTTAACAAATATTATAATTATTAGAATAGTTAACTTTTAGACCTTATCAAATCAAATCAATGTTTCATTCTTTCTACTAAGGAATTCACCTATCTTAAATTTTACTCTAATTTTGGCATTTAAACTTATATCTAAATTTATGAGCTATTACTCCCCATCAACTTAATGCTTAACTTTTATTTTATAATTGTATAATAATTTAAGAAGTTATATTCACACACGCACACTTATATTGCATACTATGGCCCAACATGAGTTTCTCTACCATTGTCTTACCAGTTCAGCGTTGACTTGCTTCAGCATGGGCTGTATCTGATGTGCATTGCTTGTCCGGGTTAGAATTATTAACCTTAAATTTGAAATAATTATCGGTTCGATAACAAGCTGCAAGCTAAGCTCAGCTACACAATACATCAATTTTTGAAATATGTTTTACTTATACTTCCCTAAAGCGAATAACTAGTCTCAACTAATACATAATGACTTTACAGAACAGTAAACAATATTTAATTCAATCCATGGTAATAATAATAATAATAATAATAATACTCTTGTAAGAGAAAATAAATCAATAAACAATATCTTGGTGACAGCATATACCTAGGTGTGCCTTCTATCGGAGACTGTAAGATATGTGAGGACCTTGTCGCTGCACATGTAAAAGAGGTATGCTAAATCACCACATACTAAAGTATTTATCTCTTACGAAGCAAACTAATAATGGAGCTGGGAATATATCCTCGATCTCTGAGTACCTTCCAATTGAAATGTATCTAAACGCGAGAGAACTATGCTCTATCTCAGCCTTCGAAGTTGCAAAGACTAAACTCACCTCGAACAAACAAAGGTCATTTGCACTCTCACTTAATTGAAGGGTATCATATATAAACCAATAAATTTTAAAATAGTCTAATATGACTAACGAACAAAATTTTTTATTTAAACATTAACTCTATAGATTAAGAAATGGGCATCATCTACTCTAAACACACATCTTAACTAAGTCACTCGCTAGCGCATAGCAATCAAATACTTAAAAATATATGTGAATTAAATAAACATGAAACTATTCATTTTAAAACTATTGGCATAGTAATATTTTGAAAACCTCTTTCATACTTTGCATTTTCACTAGCATTTCTAATAATATATATATATGGGCTCAAGTAATTAATTAACGAATAAGGTAGATTTTCTATCCTAACCTAAGTTTAATACCGGGTCAATATTATAACGCTTAATTAAGAACACACAATAAAATAAAGTTCCACATATAGCATAACAATAAGTATATAATAATTTTTTTTTTACGTAAAGTCTTTTCAGCACACTGCATCATTTGCGACTATTCTCCATTTGACAGTTTAATGTTGTCCTTATTTTAGTACACACTTATTATCCTAAATGAAAAGATACATGGCCATGGCATAGCGATTTTAAATTTATTCTAAATTGCAATTTGTAACAAAAGATAATTTTGATATGCACATTTTTAGAAAGTAGCTACATTAATTATCAGGATCCTTGCTCGTTTATTAATCCCTTATGGAAAATTATACATTTACAATATCACTTATTTATAGTTAATTATTAGAAGAGTTTAATTTCTCACACTTTATGAATTAAGTCATTCCATGAGTTCTTCTTTTCCTTGTTAAAGTTGTACCATGCAAGTCAGATATACAGCTCAGAATCGATGCTCACTATGGTATATTTATAAATCATTTACCAATCGTTTATTCTATACTTCCTTTCTCATTTTGATCTTAGTGATTATGACAGATATTTTAAACTTGTCTATTAAAAATTTTCTTACATGAGAACACAAACATTTTCACTGACGATAACAATTAAATAAAATATAACTACTGCTCAGATTTTTTTTACTCCTTTCTAATAAATATAACATCCAGCAATTGTTCTCCTTTCAGTCTCTTCCTACATTTTATTAAATACATCAATCTAAGTATCATACATAAAACATTTTCCACAGAATAAATATCAATAAAAGTTTATAACTGAAATATGTTGTACTGGGAAGATTGGAGTATCCAGACTATTTTTGCATTAGGCATGATTTACTAAATTTTGTTGTGCTGGCAATTTCAGCTATAATTGACTTCGGAAAGAGATCCAGTGTGCCTAGCTTAGTTGTTTAGGGAAACATTTTATAAATGCGCTATACTCTTAAATAATTCATAGGTCAGAAGATGGCAACCATCAGAGAATATAACTTTATCAAAATAAAAAAAAATGAAGCAGAAAATTTAACTATGTGTAAACATAACACGAATAATTTAGAGAAGACCTCCTTTCCCAATGTATCATCCCTTTTATAAACTTTGATTGTTCATCATCTTCCAACCTACCTACTTAATCTTTGACCCTTGGTATTAAGTGCTAATTGGCTCATCAAACATAATTTTGACAATAATTATTCACAAGGTGGCCTACACCACGTGGTGTGCTTGAGATTTCCCGCTTTAAATAAAAAAAAATGTCAGAAAAATTAAAAAAAAAAAATAGACCAACATTTTTATTCAAAATTTATGAATGAATATGACTATTAATTTATTAAAACTGATATGAAACAATTGTTCTCTCAATACCCTTTCCAACGATATACTGCATGACATATAAAAATTGGGAATTGTTCTTATAATTAAAATTTTATATATCACATACACACACATTTATTAATAATTTTCATTATCTACTTGTAGCGAATTTCAAGTAGCCTTAAATCTATTTCATAGTTTTTTGAAATTTTATACCCCCCCTCCCCAATTAAAATATTAAACAAGCAAGTTAAATTTCCTGACCTTTTCATATTAAACGTTCACTTTTCAAATAATATTATTTGTTTGATTTAACATTTAAACTTTTATAAACGAACCTATTCACAATTTTGCTGTGTATGGGAGCCTTATCCCCCTTCCACACACTTAAAACACTTATACATTAGACATTTCAGTAAACTACAGACATCATTTTGTTTATATGTTGCACAACTGCTATATGAAATTTTCATTTCTTTAAAAATATATATTGCAATTTTTATTTGATCTGACAGTCTCCTATGAGAAAAAAAAAAAAATTTTTTTTTTAAAACTGTTCAAAACCAGCATTGCCCTAAACTCATCGATCTTTGGTTTCTTAGGTTCAAACCAAAGGTCACAATATATATTCAGTGTCTGATTTATGTTAAGAAAATCTTTAAACTTTAATGGACAGATTTCAATCTCTTCCACCCTCCAACTCTTCAGCCATCCATATCATTGAAAATCTGATTATGGTATACCCAAATCCCTTGTTGATGCCAATATTATTGTCATACCCATGTTGATTTTAAGCCACTCTGACACTTTGTATAGAATCTTGTCCATTCATATACATAAAAGAGGGATGGACAGGATTCAGGCTGAATCTGTAATATTTTTGAAATACAAGCATAATTTATATAGTTGGAGTTTAAGTGTAATATAGGGGATTTGAACACAGACTTTGAAACTCTCTTCATCCCTCCCACTCTATCTCATATAACCGATACACATGACCAAATATGTGTGAAAAAGGTAAATGATCTCCAATATACATATTTCATGCTGAATTAGCACTCATAAATTGGACCAGATCATCATCTCCCACACACATATAATAAGTGCTTGATTTATATTAAGATAGCGAATCTTCAAACTTTAATGGACAGATTTCAATCTACTTCACCCTCCAACTCTTCAGTCATCCATACCATTGATAATCTAGTGGTAGTATGCCTTAATCTCTTGTTGACACCAATATTATTGTCATTCCCATGTTGACCTTAAGCCATTCTGACTCTTGTATAAGGGCTTGACCATTCAAATACACAGAAGAGGGATGAGCAGGATACAGGCTCAATCTGTAATACGTCATCGGTTGAATTATCCAGGCCACATGATAAAAACTATTCAAAAATGAAAAAAAATCTGAGGCAGGTCAGGCAAATACTAAAAAAAAAATACAAAAAAAAAAATAAAAATTGCGTCAAAATATTATGCTTAATTATAAAATACAGTGCGTAGCGCTGGAATTGGTGGGGGGTCTCCAATGTTTTTGATGAGCCACAGGCTCGGCATACACGTATATCAGACATTGTATTACTCTCATAGCTGTAATTTTTATAATTGCTGATGAATTTACGGAAAAAAATTTCTGTATGATATAATTCAGAAATTAAAAATAAAATTAAAACATAATTCAATGTAAGTTTGAGAATTGTAGAAATATTAACAAATATTTTTTGTAAATAATTTTGAGAATTGTAGAAATATTAACAAATATTTTTTGTAAATTTAAAATAAACAGATAAATAAAACACTTAAAAATAAAATTAAACGTAATTCAATGTAAGTTTGAGAATTGTAGAAATATTAACAAATATTTTTTGTAAATAAGTTTGAGAATTGTAGAAATATTAACAGAAAATTTTTGTAAATTTAAAATAAACAAATAAAACACTTTACCCGAATTAATGAGAATCTGGCATTAATGGCGTACATGTATATCAGATATTGTATTATCTCATAGCTGTAATTTTTATAATTGCCGATGAATTTACAAAAAAAATATTTTCTGTATGATATAATTCAGAAATTAAAAATAAAATTAAAATGTAATTCAATGTAGAAATATTAACAAATATTTTTTGTAAATAAGTTTGAGAATTGTAGAAATATTAACAAAAAATGTTTGTAAATTTAAAATAAACAAATAAAACACTTTACCTGAATTAATGGTGTCCTTGGAGAAAACGTGTTATCACATGCATTTGGTAATTTTAAAAATGTACTGTATATTGCTCATTTGTTTTAAAAAATTATTGAAAATTATTTACACATTAAACGTAATTCAATGTAAGTTTGAGAATTGTAGAAATATTAACAAAAAATTTTTGTAAATTTAAAATAAACAGATAAATAAAACACTTTACCCAAATTAAGAGCTCAAAAAAGTAACTGTGATGCCGTGGATAGCAAAATCACAAGAGACAGAACAATCAAAAAATTTCCCAAACCTCTCTACGAATTTTAACCCTTTTTCCGCCTCTTATGAGGCTCCTCGTAGACATCTGACGTCACTCTAACTCTGCCAGTTCTTATGCTAAAATATTCATTAAACAGGTATTGAATAGGTTTTTAAAAGTTCTGTAAGATGGTGCCCTCTTCCGAATTATTTTACAAGTAAAAAATAAAAAAAAATACATTTAAACCTATCAAAGAAAGAACATTACTTGTGATTGGTTCTTAGCATGCTCTCAGCCGAAAAAGACATTCTGATTGGCTGGAAAGAACAAAGAAACCGCCTGATCAAAGAAAATAAAGAAAAACGCTGAGATTTTCATTTCGAATATGATTTTAAAGTATTTTAAAAGTATATTTTGAGAAATTAAAATTATTTTCAGAGAGAATACTAAAAAAACAAAATTATTTTCGAAAAATAAGATTTTTGTAAAAATATTGAAGATTTAGTAAAAAGAAATATTTACTTTTCTATAACGTAAAAGTCGACCTTTTTGTTTATATTATAGCTTTTATGTTGCCGAAATTGAATATTTTAGAATAAATAAATAGCAATGTATTTTTGAAAGAACTTTCGTTCTCTTCATAACCTGAAAAATTTGTAATATACTTTTTATAAACGTATCTGAGTTGAATTTAGTATTATGGGCGAATATGTTTTAACAATAGGCTTTGTCTTCAGTTTGTGAGTTGGCCAATTAAAAGATTTGATTTTTACCTCATACAACCAATAATATAATTAGCGGTTAAAAGGTTAAATCTCGCGGGTGAAAAAAAATTGACTCTCTGATGGATTAATCACGCCAGTCACTTGGTTGCCATGACAATGTTGTCATGCAAAAATTGATGATGTCTACCGGAAGGGAAATCGGTAAGTGTAATACGTCATCGATTGAATTTGTCATGCAAAAATTGACGATGTCTACTGGAAGGGAAATCGATAAGTGTAATACGTCATAGGTTGAATTATCCGTAACTACCAAATATTTAAAAATTATCATTTAATTTACTACAAATTAAATATTCTCAAAATAAATAAAACTCAATGATCTTAGATATTTTTTTAAAAACTCATACTCAAAGATTAATAAAAATAAGAAAAATATTTTGAACCTAAAAAAATGTCCTTTACTAGATATTTATATTATATGTATGTACTTGTGTGTGTGTCTATATATAGATATTTGCAGACTTATTAAAATTTGAATAGCCTTAACAAAACTGATATTTAATCTTAGTAATTGTTACAAACATAGTTTGTGTCTAGATTTGTCTACTGTAGTTTTTTTTTTTAATGTTAGCCTATTAAACATTCTAATTTTCAGATGGATAATTGTGTAATAATAATTTTAATTAAAATAAGTGAAATTATCTAGAATCATCGCTAGTTAGCAGCTAATTAACACATTCCCTTCATTAATAATGATCCAAGTTCTATACAAAATTAAAAATAATATATATAAGAATTATAAGAATAATTGCTGGAGAGGGGTGGTGGTAAATTTTTATATAAAACGTATTAAAACGTCAAAATAAATAAATAAATTGTATCTGGAAAGAATCAGCCAAAGATTCGATTTAGCAAATTACATCTCTTCTGCTACAATCAATATATATATATACCAGAAGAAACCTTTACGAGAAGCTACGTTAATTTTTATTCTTTAAATGCGTGGATTATTTAGACATATTAAGTTGTTTATTTTTCTTGGTATTCAGATTGTATCAGTGTTCAATAAAATATCCTATGGCTTTGTTAGAGTTTGAAAATAAATATTGTTTTGATTATAAACTGTCTATTAAAAGTTATAGTTAAAGTTTCTTTTTTTGTTATTATTTAATGTCAATTAATTATTCTGAAAGATGACTAAATAAAAGCCAATCAAAATGAATAACAATTTGTAATAAAACATATAAACAGAATTAATGCTTAGTTATTTATAATAAGCATTTCAGGCCTATTAATCCAATAATTTGTTTTTCAGAATTATTTGAAAAATAGAAGAAAAAAGGGGATTAAAAATATAAAATATTAAAAAAAGATATTAAGGACATATATTCTTTTCAACAATAGATCAACAATGCTCTTTTCAGGTCAGTGCTTTTCTCTATTAAATTATGATCATTAAAAAGAAAAATAATCTTAGTAAGAAACTACTTATAAATTATTTGTTTTAATATATATGTATATAAATAGACACACATTCATTGGGGCTACTTCTGATCCGTTATCTTTATGATGGGCTGTAATATTTTTGTACCTAAATGGCACTCATTAGGTGAAACATTTGTTAACACAATGATGGATATATAACATGCCACAAATTACGTTAATATATATGTAAAAACTAATAAAAAAATCTATATTGCAGTCTTCACTTTAAGCCACTGAACTTAATCAAAGAAAATATTGAAAAGTTAAATACAATCTTAATCTTTCTTAAATGTAACCAGTTATATTAAAAAATAAAAAGCAAAAAAACAAAAAAAAAAAAATTCCATTTTTTTTAATATAATGGTAGCATTTGATGAGTGCTCAGCATTTAAAATGCATTAAGATTGTATTTAATGTTTTCAATATTTTCTCAAATAACCCAAACTCGAATAGTATTATTTTCAATATATGCATAGTAATTTTTTATGCTCCCTAAACAGAGACATCTATATTTATTAATTTTTGTTTTTATGACTGGTATCCATAAATAATTTTCAATTAATATCAGGTCATATTTTTCTTTCTTATTTTTAAATAGCTATTGAGAGCAAATTGCTAAAAAATTTGTAATGAAAACAAAATTAATACTTATATAACAGTAAAAGTTAGAAACTTGCCAATTATTGACATGTGTGTACATAACCTTTCTATTTAGTACCTTTTTATTCTACTGCATGTAGACTAGGCTTTGAAAATTGTTTAAAACATTTCAATATATATATATAATTTTAATTATATGGGTTTATTAAAATTTAAGTAGTTCTAAAATTGAAATGCTAGAATAAATGGAAAGTGACAGACAGGCATAAATGCTGTTTGGAAGTCTCGCTGTTTGGAATTCTCTTTTGCATAGTTATTCTATCTGCTATACGGCAAAAGCTTTATGTACATATGTATACTAATAATGTGAAAACGGAATAATTTAGCACATCTCTTAATTGGGATAAATTATAAGGAGGCACTTCAAATTTTCATTTATTTAGCATGAGAAATCTTTAGCTTTTGAATCTAAAGCTTTCACCAATGGGCTAAGTTTTCAGGGCTCATTTTAAAAAATAAAATTTAAGATAAATAAACAGTGCATCAAATAAATGAAGACATCTGATTGACATGAACATACTTCTTTTTTTTAGCTTATCACAAATCTGTGCAGCAATTAAAAATTTTCCCCTCAATTATAACAACAAAAAATGAACAATTTTAATAATTAAAATAAATTTTTGTGATGTTATGCTTATTGTTATTAAAAAGCAAGTAAGAACTATATTGTAAAAACTAAAAAGAATAAGAAAATAAACTTTAAAGTTAATCGTTATTAATAAGGAGTTAGAAACATTGCCACATGAAAGTAAAGTTTAAAAAAAAGGGGGGAGGCGAGGGAGGGAATATTTAAAATACTAGATTATTCATTTTTTGATTATAAAGTTAAGTGTATAGATATAAAAAAAATTGTAATATTTATTAACAATGTACTATGTGTATTCAATAGATATTTAAATCTTTTTATTATTATGGTACTTTAAATATGTGAATGATATAATGATGAGGTATGCCATGTTTTTTAATATGACAAAATCATTAATCTAGCAAAGTTTATCTACCAAGGATGCTAGATTATCGATGTTCAAGTAAGATTTTACTTTAATTTTCTACTAAAACAGTAATATTATTTTGGGAATAGAGAGATGAAATTCATATCAGATTATGAATTCAGATGAACTCATCAATTAGTATGATCAGTCTCTTAGGGGCAAAAGTAACATACAACATAAAATATCATGTTTGGCAAATTAATTCCTTTTTTTATACTTATTTCAGTTGGCAATTAATCAAAAATATTAGTTTTAACCGACTACATTTTCCAGTGAGGCAAAGTTTTAGGAAGCATAGAGTAGATTATGTAAAGCAATTCTAAACATTTTACCTGACTATATATATATATAGTTGGTCCTCTAACACAGATTTCATTAATTAAATTATATATATTAAATAAAAAATAAAAATGAAGACCTAATATTATTGATTATATTTCTCATGCTAAAATCTGTATTGAGTTTCATCTTTTTTAATTTAACAATCTTCATAAGAAAAGTTTATACTTTATTTTTATTATTTTACTTCTGCAAATTTGTCTGGATTCTTTTATTTATTTATTTTTTCAATTTTTAATAGCTTATTATTAATATTTATGTTAAGTAAGGACATTGCTACATTAAAATCATTTGAATACTTACGAAAAGAAAATTATAAGACTGTAAGGAGAAAATTATTATTGAAACTTGGAATAAGCAGTCTGTGAATTTTAATATGGTTAAAGTGAAAATTGAGACCTCTTAGATCTGGAGAACATTCTATGCATTATTCAAATCTATGACCACAAAGTGTTTTTTCATTATCATGGAATGATTGTCAATAGATATAATCCTGTGAATAATCATTTAATATCAATTCAGTTTTATGGACAATCATAGAATATTATAATACAAATCAATATTCCAGAAACTTAAACAAATAAAATTGCAGGCAAATTTATTAAAACTTGACCAGAAGGAAATATGGACTTGAAAGCAGAAATGTAGTCAGTGATTTTTTTATTGTGACTGTATTTTTTAGACAGTGAAATCACCAATTATATACATGAATATTATTAGGTAGAATCTACAGAAATCATATAGCTTATATTTTTAAGAACTATTGATAGAATACTTCCGTTAATAGTAAAATATGGCCAGAAGCAGAATGTAATATAGATCATGAATAATTTGAAAGTAAATATTAGAAATGACAGGGATAAAAAAAAATTGTTTAAAATTTAAATACAAATAACCATTGTCTTGGAATACTTTTAAAAACAAGATCCCTTAATGAATTTATGAGATTCAATGATAAAACAAATCAGGACTCTTTGAATATCAATCATTATAATTTAACTCATTATCACATATGTTATAAATATTAAAAATGACCATTTTTAAAATTTTTCTGGAAATATTACTTTTTGACAGCAAGATAGATTTTATTTCAAAATATATATCTAAATATCTGCCAGTAATGGGTGTAAAGCATATACAGATATCACCTTATCACTCCATCCCAAATCTAATGGACTTGGCTTTTTAATATTTTGATAATTAAAGCATACCTTAAATAAAGCAGAAGTAATAAATTCATGTAAAGCAGTGACTTCCACTATGTTATATCAATACTCAACTCCTATCACTGCCAATAGAAAATCAGCCACATTGCTCTGAAAGAGAGATGAATAAAAAATGTGTGATGTCTGAAAAAACAGACTGAAGGTCTGATCCTACAATTTCTCTCAAGATTAGTTGTACTGGTGTAGATATAAAATAGTGTCAAGTGACCCAGACATGAACCACATAAGAAATCACAGTACTAAGAATGTCTAGCTGTCTTGATACAACAGAGAGAGCCAATGCATGAAATGTTATTCCATTGTCATCTTTTTTGGAATGAGGAGAAAATAGTCAATTAAAAGTTCATTCAGAATCAGTAGTAAGCTGCAAACAAGTCCTTCCAGTCCTGCAGAAAAGGAATGTAGATCAGTAGCATACCATTAAATAAGTAACAAAATCAAGAGAGCCTAAAGACATTCATCCCAACAGTTTATTATTGCTGTTATTAGTAGAATAAAGCTTGGAGTACTTATAAAGTTTACCTAATTTTTTAAAAAAAAAAAGTGGAAATGTATTGATTTATACTTAGTAGCAATAAAATAAAATAAAAAGTATGATTAAATACTAATTGGAATTTTCATTTTTTTGGTTATGATCTTGCTTTACAAATGCATGATTACGATGACTAGTAATGGAGCATTTACATATTTTTATTGTTTAAACATTTTTTGAACAAATATTCTATCAATATTTAACAGTAGCTGTTTTAATTTTATTTGAAAGATATAAAAAAATCAAAATTCACAAGAAAATAGCTGAAACTACATTGGACATGGTGATTATTTCCTTTGTCAAGTCTTTATCAATCAGGAAAGGAATAATGCTATGAACTTTGTATTATATAGATAGAAAAATGTTGTATTTGAGGATTTGGTATTTTTAAAATTTAATTATCATTTTTGTATATTTATCTGCAATATATAAACTATACAAAAAAAAAAAATTCAATTATCTCAAAAATTTTAAATGTAAAATTCAGAACTTATTTTAACAAATAAGTATTTTATAGCTATTCATTGAGTTGGTTTTTTTTATTTTTATTAACTTTTAAAATTAAATACATCCAAGATGAAAAATTAAACCAATAGGCAAATTAATTATTCATTTAAATCAAATTATTACATTTTATATTTTCGAACATGTATTCTTTTTATTACTATTTATTTATTGGGAGCATTTTCCCAGACCATTTATGATTGTAGGCTTTTACTAATGGGAGATTTTGGTATGAGGGTTTTTACAGGTGTTTTTTTCCGGCTGTTTCTCTCATAACTTTCTAAGTTTGTCATTATTAATTATGTAAGCCAATAATTTATATAAGTTGTTGTGCATATTTTAATTAGAACCATTATGACACCATGATTTAGATTTTAAGAAGTCAAAAAGTCACTAGGGTAATTTTATTGATTGGGGAAATTATTGAAAAATTTGCTGAGTTGTGAAATTTGTACATTTTGTCTTATCTGAAAATAAATTACTAAAGATTGTAGTAGTACAATTTTTAATAATAGCCTATCAGTTTATTTACATTTCATTATGCTTATATAAAACAATTAAGAAATTGTTCAAAACTTTTATAATAATTCTGTTTCAAAATCAAATTGTTCAGAAATATTACTAAACTTATTTTTATTTAAACTATCAATAAATTCCAATAAGAAGTATTTTTTGAAGATGTCTACTCTGCAAGATTGAATATTATATAATTATTTATTAATGACAATCCTTATATACAAATTGACTTATTATTAGATCTGCTTCATAATTATACAATTTTCAAAAAAAAAAAAATTCTGTCAGATGTGTGGTGTTTTTTTTAAATAACATTTTATGATTGATAAGCCACCATATTTTCTGAACAGCCATTCCCAACTTTTTTCTCTTGCACATTCTTCAGCAATCTTTCTGTAATTAATATAATTGCTGTTTTTTCAATTTTATATATTCAAATAAGTCAATTATTTTATATAGGATGATGTTTTTTATAAACAATAATATTTAAACAGCATTAAACTGTTGCACATGCGCTTTGGATTTTAAATATAAAATGAATGAATACTAATACTTCAACCACATGATAAAGTCTTTGGAAAAGATAGAATGGCCATCTATCTTTTCTAACCCAAGCATTTTTGTATGGGCGAATCTTAAGTATTTGAAAGTGAAAGTGTGAAGTTATTAAATAATCACTTTAAATTACTTTTATATGCTTGAATGAATGACGCTGGTGAAATTTATTAGAATTTACGATACGTCATTCTTATTTGAAATTAAATGTATGTAAATAAGTCAATTATTTTATATAACACAATGTTTTTTATAAATTTCACCAGCGTCATTCATTCAAGCATGTAAAAGTAATTTAAAGTGATTATTTAATAACTTCATGCTTTCACTTTCAAACACTTAAGATTCACCCATACAAAAGCATTTGGGTTAGAAAAGATAGATGGCCATTCTATTTTTTCCAAAGACTTTATCATGTGGTTGAAGTGTTAGTATTCATTCATTTTATATTTAAAATCCAAAGCGCATGTGCAACAGTTTAATGCTGTTTAAATATTATTGTTTATAAAAAACATCACGCTATATAAAATAATTGACTTATTTACATACATTTAATTTCAAATAAGAATGACGTATGGTAAATTCTAATAAATTTCATGCACGTCATTCATTCAAGCATGTAAAAGTAATTTTAAGTCATTATTTAATAACTTCAATTTTATATATTGTAACTGTAAATAAATAATCCAATAATGAAATTAAAAAGCAATGGAGTAAATCATTTATTCTGTGATGAACATACATTGATAAAACTCAAAGAACATGCTCATTGAATTGGACTGACTGAGATGTCCACATATATACTGAAGCAGTCAGATCTAAGTTTGATCCAAGCTTCATGATGTTGCACCTCTTTACCTAGTTTAAACCCCATTACTAATTGTGAATCCTTCCAAATTCTGTAATGAGATTTTATATCCTTTTCCCTATATATCTGACTTCAGTTAAAACTGCTTTGTTATTTAAATATTTATTAAAACTAATTGTGTTATCTTTAACTCTATTAATATTACCAATTACCTCATGGTAAAATATTAACAAATAATGCTATTTAAGAATATTTAATTATTTGATTACATGTATATTACTTATAAATGGTTAAATATATGTTAGTATAAAATTTCATTACATTGGAGTATTTATTTTATATTTTGAAATTTTGTCCAAACTTTTACGATTAAAAGTCACATTCCTTTGATAAGTTTTAAATCATCCTTTGCCAAAGACAATGGGGAATCCTTCATTAATTAGTTTAAAATGACAAGTTAAAGTTTAAGGGTGGTTCTAATTTAAAATCGTTTGTATAGATTTTGCGAAAATAATGGATTTAAAAGTCTTATCGAGGTAATGGATCATATTTCAATTAGAGAAATTCCTTTTGGTAATAAGATAAAAGCTTTAGCTGTAAGGCATAGAAATCAGAATGGGTGAGAAAATCATGAAAAAGGAGATAAATATCCTGAAAAACCACCTAGAAGCAGCCATTTCAATTTTTTTTAAGAAGAGTTGCCACCAGAAATTATGTCCATTTTAATATTGAACCTTAACTGTATTTGCAGTATGGTATGTGGCTAACTTCAGGGATCTGATTGCTGGATCCTGAAGTTCCTGGATTCTGAAGTTTCTCAATAAATTTTCAAATGTTGCTGCTAAAATAGAACTCTCCAATGCCCAATCGTAAGCTGCCTAAAATCCATAATGAAACTAATCTATAAAATGAATTTTATTTGAGTTAAGTGTGCACCTATGTTTTCTTCTAAATCTAACCAGACTCTGTGTTCCTGAATCAACAAGCAAGTTATGAAGAACTGGTAAATTTTAATTTTGATTAAACCGCAACTTTCCAATCTATTCATGAACTATCTCGCTAATTATGTTAAAAGTAGCTATTGCCTTAAATCTTGTTTATTCATTTAATTATGCTTAAAATTGTTACACAGTAATTCTCTTTATTATTATATCTCTAGTCCTAAATTAATATTTTGATAATTTTCTTTCTCCTCTTATGGCAGTTTATTTTTACTAACTTTTACTTGTATTTGTTAATGATTATTAATGTCATTTACTTGCAATATGATATGCCAATAAGGCTTTCAACTCGATAATGTTTTTGTTTAAACTTATCTTAAGAAAATAGTTACCATATAAAGTTTTATAGCCTACTTCTTATCTATGAGAACTAGATTAATAATAATTCCACTAATTATCGGGTTGAAAGATTTATTTAATTATTTGATTAATTTTACTAAGAGCTAATATAAATTTTATTAGCTTAACTTATAGCCATGCTCCTGACTAAGTTTATTTAATTTCCAAAAAAGATTATTCGCATGTGTTAATGTAAATTCATTAAAGGTTTGACGAAATTTTGTAAAGGAGAGAAAATATATCTTCTGGCTTAAGCCTAGTCTTTCAGCATTTGTGTTTGGGGAGAGCATGATATAGGGGGATTATTATATAATTGGCTTTAGGTGTTTGCCTGTTGTAAATTTGATTTTAATCTTATTGATCAAGTCGTCACCTCAAGCATTTATATTATATAATTCAGGCTTTAACTTTAATATTATGACAATTATATTATTTCTGTTCATAACATTGCTGGCATGAGCTATCTTCTTGATTTCTTAGGTTTTGTCATTCCTGTAGTATTATTTTAATTGATTGAAATATAAAACAAATGTTATTTTCTCATTTGTTCATCGCTTGTTTAGAACACCAAAGGTTTGTGGCTAAGTCCCTACCTGACTTTCCCCATGTTCCACAATTATTCACATGGCAAATATACTTTTTAAAACAAGTAGCCATTGGTCTTCTTGAATCGACTACAAAACCATTCACTTCTCTTTGTTCCAATGCTCATATCATGCCAGTATCATTTTCATTGATGAATTCAAATAATGGCCCACATATTTTTTTTGCTTTGTAATCCGTGATGAATTGATTCCTTTTAAAATCAAATTATGTTACATATGTATGAAATTCTAAATAATCGTACTTTGATAGGTGTTAAATTGAAATCATATCTTTGGATTTCTCATGCTTTCCATAAACTGATTTATAGAGGAGGGGGAGATAAATTTTGCCTTCTTTGTTTTTTGTAAATAAATTAGAAGTGTATTTTCTTTTTAGATAAGTGTCAAATTATTGGCTAACATGCATAACTCATTTGGCATATATGCTACACGTATTTTAATCACACATGTCTGTTTTGTCGGAGCATAGAATAAACATATATATCTATACCTTAGGTAATTATGCATTAATTATTGGCATATATAGAAAACTGCCATCAGCCTTATATATTGTAATTTCATATTTTAAGACTGGAAATAATTTATGCAAATGATCATCATCTTATATAATCATTGCTTATATTAAATATTATATATTATACTTGGTGTTTGACCCATCATTATTTATTAATTAGATTAAGTATTAATATTTATTGTTGTTTCGGCAACCCATAATATATATATATATTGTAACCAGTTGAGTTACATCACACACACTAATATAGTGTATGTGCATATATATACCTAAAATAAAGGAAAAGTAGAAATAAACAGAATAAATTTTTGTAGATATTTTTTTTATATTTCCTAAAATAAAATCATAATGTGTAAAGGGTTAAGTAATAACTCTGATTTAAAATAAAAATTGTTTTATAAATTAAACTTTTAAAAGGTCTGATAAATATTATTTGTAATTCTGATTTTGAAATTTAAATAAGCTTGTTTTTTGATAATTTTGAAAAAAATGTCTATTTTTGAAATCTTTAATTAATTTGTAAATTTTTTATTGTCTAAATGAAAACATGTATATGTTTTCAAAAGGATTATCACACCTTTGGTCAAATTCCAAAGATTAAAGTAAAAACATGTATATGTTTTTAAAGGGATTAGAGAGCTAAAAATAAAAACTCTATTTTTAATCAAAGTGTTGTTAACACCTCAGATGAGTTTATAAAAGACTGATTAAAAATATATCAGTTAGTCTGGAGAGTGATTTTAAAGAGAACAGTTGGCTTGCAGTTCTATAAGAGTTAGCAGAAGATCTAGCTATAAAGTTAGCTCAAGTATTTTGTGAAGAGTTGGTAACTGTAGCAGAAAATAGCCATAGTAAAGCTAGCTGCAAAGATGGCTAGTATAATTATCAAGAGAACTGCCATGAGGATTTAAGAATGCAAGGAAGTGTCTGCTATACAATTCACTGGTGGAATTTGAATTTACATGGAGGAAAATGGGTCAAGATTCTTTGTAATTCATAGCCTTAAAAGTGTTCTGGAAAAACAGCTTGCTGACCTGAAGTTTACAAAATCCAAGTATAAGTGAAACTGACTACAGAAGAAAAAAAAGCCAACCATACCTGAATTATGTACTTTTACCTGATGATGACAATTTCCTGGAATGACCAAAAAAACAGCTTGCCCAAGAGAGCAACTGAGTAAAGAAGTAGTTTATACGTATGCTGCTATGTCTACATATGCGAAGAGAAGCACAGATAAACTTGCATACAAAGTGAGTTGTTTTTCAATAATTTATTTGATGGACATTTTTAAATCTATATTTTTAAATTTAAAGACATTGATAATTCGTTAAGAGGTAACCTAATAAAAGCTTTCTAACCTCTGGAAAATTGACTATATATTTTTTTAAAAGAATAAAAGAAAGCTATAATAGAATTTGTTAAACTGATTTTTTTTTATATTGATACACATGTATAAGTGTGAAATTTATGTGTTTTCCAAATGAATTAATTATAAAAAAATATAATATTATTGTAACGAGTTGAAATAGATAAAAGTCAGTGTGCGTATATACACGCATGTTCATATATGTAAAATTTTAATATTTTTTATTTTTATTTTTACTAAATGTCAATTCATTTTTTTTAAAATGTTAATTGTATATACCTAAATCGCACGTCTGTGCGCATATACATGTAAAGTTTAATTTCTTTTTTTATATAATCATTTTATGTTAATTTAAATGTATTCCTTGTATATTATAAAATACACGTCTGTGTACGGATATATATGTGTGTTTATAGAAACTAATTAAGAAATAATGTAAATTGATGTAATAATGTGAATTTTGTAGTCATATTGTAGATTACAGTGTAATGACTTTTATTTTTGAATACCTTTCAAAATCAGAACCCTTACAAGACCTTAAATATCATTTATTTTTATTGTTATTAATAAACTTATTTAATTGTTAAAATTGTATTCCATCATCTCTTGTTTACATACAGTAATAGAGCCCATGTTCTCTGAGCTAGATTTCGGACATGGATAAATGGGGATGTGTTTAGTGCTTTGGGCATCCAGAGATGATCAATCATCATCCTGGTTGGTGCAAAAGAGGATACTCTTTAAAGCCCATGCACTATATTTTATTTTAGTTTAGTCTTGTTAAAAAAAATTAAGTTTATAGTTGGCCAGTACAAGTGGCCAGAGCATTGATGATGATCAGCATGTTTTAAATGTCCCAGCATTATTGTTTTGATTTTCTGATTATTGTGTATTTTAATGGATGGGCACTAAGCTGGTGCATCCAAGTTATCTTTAAATAATTGACCAAGCTGGCAAAGGCTCAATAGTTAGCCTGGTCTAAAGAAGACCCATTTCAAATCCAGTCACAAGATTGACTGTTGATATATTGTACTAATTTGTTTATTCCCATCAATGATAATGATGGATGGTTATTTCTCTCTAGTATTTACTTATACTGATATTTACTTTATAATGCTGGTTGATAATAATTATGCTTTAGTTGCTCTTCTGAGTTAGCTTTTGATCTCTCAATGTTCTCAGAGATTCTCTAATCTCATGCTCTTTTAAATATACTTATATATACTTTTATAAATTATTTGTATTTCATTAAAGGACTGCGAGTGCTGATGTTTCCATCACCCCAGTTCAATTCTTATCATCCACCTCCTACCACCCCATCCCGTTACAATATATATATATATATATATACATATATATATGTTGATTTACTCAGAGATATCTGTAAATAGTTCTATCCTGCATTATCTTAGAATCAGTTAAGTAGTCTCATTAATAAAAATATCCATTGAGCTAGTTCGTGACACATATTATCATTATATGGTCATTATAGGTCATACTTTGGGGTTTGATCTGGGATCTTGGGATGGGGTTTGAATCCGGACTGGTCTCAAATCGAATCTAGATCAGGATGGCTCAAAGTTCTTTCAAGGATCTAAGGTCATGTTGGAGGTAGGACGTGGTGAATGGTACAATACAGTGTTTATACATGTATATATTAGCCCTTCATTTCTAGCTGCAAATTAAAAATAAAGATATTATAATAGTGTATAGACTGGGATAGAAAGGGGATAAATTAAATCCTTATAGTAACAATACATGTGTCAATATGCTCTTTGATATATATTTTATTTTTCCTTGTATATAAATAAAAAGAAAATAATGATAAATAATATAATTGTGTTAACTGCTTAGTTCTCCAGGCGCCATATTGATTTTTTTTTAAAATTGACCTGCGACACAATTTTCACAACTTCAGGTTTAATAATGTTAGAGCAAAAAAAATTACATTGATAGAAACTAGAAAAACTAAGGAAAACAATAAGGCTAAAAGAAATAGTAATTATCATTAAAAAAATAAGGAAATATTTGTTCATAATTTCTAATTAATCATTAACTAAGTTTAAATTACATCTTCAGTGATAATTTCTTTGTATTTCTCACATAATTATCTTTCAAACCATATATAATATGTCTTACCCGAGATAATACATAGCTTCAGAATCTCTAAAAGTATTCGCATAAGAATTCTTCATTTTTATCTTGTACCACAAAAGTTAGCAAAACTCAAAGGCATCTATAAGAAAAAAGATTTATCCTAATAAAAGATGCAAAACAAATCATTTCCAGAAGATAGATATGGATTTGTCATCATAGCAATTGACTACTTGTCTATCTAAATCTCGAAATTGTAGGTTATTGTCTGTATCACTGATAAAATTAGTTTCATCTCTTCATTTTATATTTTTTTGTGTACATCAGTAATGTTTATATTCTTTATGCACACCAGTGATGCTATTTCACTGCATATGCAATCTTTCTGGACATTTGATTATTAGTTTTGTAAATCATTACTTGTAAACACACCATATAAACATAATAATAAATTATTAAACCTTTTGAGAATCATTATTTTTATAAAATAAGTGGATTAGAACATACAAAATTACTGTACATATGAATTCATATGAGCATAAATAAATATAGAATTTATACACACACACACACCAATACAAACCCAATAAATCATTTTTCAAATAATAAATTATTAAACCTTTTGAGAATCATTATTTTTATAAAGTAAGTTTATTTTTATAAAATAAGTGGATTATAACACACAAAATTGCTGTACATATGAATTCATGAGCATAAATAAATATAAATTTATACAGACACACACCACTACAAACCCAAATTAACAAAAATTAAATAATTTTTTAAAATAATTAAAACAAAATTAAAATATTATTCAAAAAATTAAAATTGTGTACTTACAGAGTCCGATATTTTTTAATTACGTGTAGACTCCTAGAAGGCCTTGTTTGTGAATCAGTGTATTTTTAATCTGATAAAAGTGTATTTTTAGGCCGATAAAAGTTTTCTGTCTTTATCGCATCATGGAAATTACAAAATTGATAAAAAAAAAAAAATTAAATGCACCAGTTACAAAAAAAATTAATAAAAAATCCAAATTTCATTGAATTTTTTTGTTAAAGACATCTTTAGAAAGCTACATTAAAGCTATATCAAATGACTGTA
Source organism: Epiperipatus broadwayi (assembly GCA_028023455.1). Taxonomy (NCBI): domain Eukaryota; kingdom Metazoa; phylum Onychophora; class Udeonychophora; order Euonychophora; family Peripatidae; genus Epiperipatus; species Epiperipatus broadwayi. The sequence goes on along the minus strand of JAQFVV010012562.1, from coordinate 2,333,102 downwards.
TTTCTGTTGATGCCATGCTTATAGTTTTTATGTCATTAAAAAAAGAAAACAACATTTGACCAACCAATAAAGATGCATGGAACACCCACTTAAAGACCCAAAGGTTGAAATTTTTTCATTCTGAAAGAAAACAATTTGGGTTTGCTAAAATTAAATATTAAACAAAATGTTATCAAGTTATTCATTTAAAGAGGAGTGTTTTAAAAGTGAATTCAAATTTGTAAAAGTAATATATTTTCTCTCCTTTTGTTTTTTCTTTTTCTTGTTTTTAATTTTTTATAAAGAGTTATTATTGATAAATGAAAATATAATTGAAGATTGATTGGTTAAAGTTAAGTAATTTTGGGGGTAAACAACTTGAGGCATTGGAAAGAATATGTTTTGAAACATGTTTTGAATTATGGTGATGATTAGTTATAAATTGGCTGAAATAATTAAATAAGATCACAACATATCTGCCTAGCAGAGTGACTAGACACTTATAGGAAAATTTCCTTATTTTCTATAGTGAAGATAAGTACAGCAAGCTGTATATTTGTCAGTGAGAGAAGAATACCCTCAAGATCATAAGAAAATAACTGTGAAATGATCTAATAAGTTGAGTGTTTATGCTGTTTTAATATGAATTGCTACTTGTATGTAGTTTTACAATCCAGCCTAATATGAAAAAGAAAGTGTTGCTTATTTTCATTTAAAAATGTGTTTTTTTTTTGCACAGGAATTGAAATGATAGTTACTGTGTCCCTCCAAATTTTACCAATTAGTGATGTTTAACATGTAAATAAATCACGGTAAAAGAAGAAATGTAATAATGCTGATCATCCTAACTTTGAGATCAAAGAAATACTAGAATTTATCAATCTAAAGAAAAAGTAAGGAGGAAATATATTTTTAGTAATCGACATGCAATATTAATTGAGATTTATAGTAGATCAATTGTTCAATAACTTTCCTAGGATTACTAAAAAAAAACAAAACAAGTATCTCAAAAATTGAAAATTTATGAATGAAAATAGATGTAAACACTTTTAAAAAAGTTCCAGTAAGATTATCTTGTTATATATTATATTACATATGATAAAATCTTAATGTAGGAAGTAATGAATTAATATCCAGTTATCACTATCAAGATGTTGAATTATTATATTTTAATCTTATTTATTTTGCTTTAAAGAGAATTGTATTTTCTTGTATAATTATATTGATATAAGTGTAATCATATAGATATTATCAATTTTTATTTTTTTGATAAAATTTATTTGATAATTATTTTTTTTATGGTTATAATTAAAATGATCAGGCATGGTGGGGGAGAGGGAGAAGAAAGATATTTTAAGTTAAATTATTAAAAAATCGACTATAATGGAAGTTATTAAAAGCTTTTATAAAGAAGATATTTATTTTATGTAGCGAGATGTTTTTATAAACTGTAATATTAATAAGCCAAGAAGCTAATGCACATGCCCTTTGTAGATTTAACTATATAAATGAATACTCTAACTTTCCAAACACCAGATAAAGTTTTTGTGAAAAGATAGGATGAATCCATCTAACTTTTCGACCCAAAAGTTTATGTATGAGAAAATCTTAAGTATTTGGAAATGAGAGTGTGAAGATGTTAATCAATCACTTTAAGTTACTTTTTACTATGCCTGAATGAATGACACCTGCGAAATTTCTAGAATTTATGATACGTCATTCTTATTAAATTAAACATATGTAAATAAAACATTTATTTTATATAGCGCAATGTTTTTATAAACTGTAATATTAATAAGCCAAGAAGCTAATGGACATGCGCTTTGTAGATTTAACTATATAAATGAATACTCTCATTTTCCAAACACAAAATTTACCCATACATAAATGTTTGGGTCAAAAAGATAGATGGATTCATCCTATCTTTTCATAAAGACTTTACCTTGTGTTTGAAAAGCAAGAGTATTCATTTATATAGTTAAAAGTTTTTATATGAAATACCCTATCGAAGATTTTTATTTATATCTAAACATAGTGGTAGAATTCATTGTGTAGTGGAGACAATGTTGACATTTTTTTTATATTGATGAGATAAAATATTGTTAAGTTTGAAATGTTAGCCTAATGTTTTAATTCTCATTCTCTCCATTCAATCAGGGATTTAAAAATTAAATAATTAAATTATGCCATATCATGGTTAAGTTTAATGTGTTACAAGCTATTGATAAAATACTGGTGGGATTATTACCAATTAATGAAGATTTGAACATGGGTTTCTGGTCATTTCTCAAAGAAATCATGAAGTGGCATAATAATGGGTTTTCATTAATGGTATTTGTTCCAAAACAAATGAAAAATGTCCAGAGAGCTCAGGTCTTTTAGATAGTATTCACTTTGTATATAGTTATATGCAAATACTTATGGTAGATAATATATATATATATATATATATATAATATTTATATACATATATATATATATATATAATATTTAAATACATATATATTGTTTATATTAAATTTAATGTAATTATAAGGGACTTGAACTCCCCATAGCAATTAATTTGATCTTCTATAACTGATACAAATGACCACATACATATGAAAAAGATAAATAATCTCCAATATACATATTTTGTGCTGAACCAGCCCTCATCAATTGGTCCAGATCACCATCTCCCACACATATGCACAATCACTGCTCAGTTTATACTAAGATAACCAATCTTTAAACTTTAATGGACAGGCTTCAATCTTCTCCATTCTTCAGACATCCATATCATTGAAAATCCAAAGATGAAATATCCAAAGCCTTTGATGATAGTGATATTATTGTTATACCCATGTTAGCCTTAAGTCAGGTTGACTCCTCACACATAGGATCATATGCCTATTTAATTATAAAGAAGAGAGTTGAGCAGAATACAGGCTGAATTGAATTCTGAATTCAAACTCCCCACAGCTATCCAATCTCATCTTATACAACTGATATATATATATATATGACCACATACATGTGAAAAAGATAAATGATCTCCGATGTATGTATTTCATGCTGAACCAACACTCATCACTTGATCCAGATCACCATTTCCTACACATATGTAAAATCACTGCTCAGTTTATATTAAGATAGCAAATCTTCAAACTTTAATGGGCAAGCTTCAGTCTTTTCCACTCTCCAATTCTTCAGCCATCCATATCATTAAAAATCCAAAACCCTTAATTTAGATGGCAATATTATTGTCATACCTATGTTGTCCTTAAGTCAATCTGTTCCACACATATGTCCATTTAATTATACTGAAGAGGAATGGGCAGAATACAGGCTGAATATGTAATATTTAAATAGATGTATATTATCTGTGCTGAACTTAATGTAATTATAAGGGACTTGAATTCAGACTTTCAAAGTCCCCACATCTATCCAATTCATCTTACACAACTGATACACATGATCACATACATGTAAAAAAGATAAATGATTTCCAGTATTTATATTTCATGCTGAACTAGCACTCATCAGTTTGTACATCTCCCACATATATAATCACTACTCAGTTTTTATTAAGATAGTTTAAATTTTCCGGCTTTACTGGACAAGCTTCAATCTTCTCTACTCTCTTACTCTTCAGCCATCCATACCATTGAAAATCTGAGGATGAAATGCTCAAAGCCCTTTCTGATACCAATATTACTGTC